>CM056172.1:30022189-30121558 GCA_029691765.1 Entomobrya proxima
ATGGACCAAAATGGAAATTTTACTTTACTACCTTGTCTGCGCAATCATCTGAGGAAGATTCATAACCTGAGCTTGTCCACTTTTGAAGGACAGTCCTTGACTTGGTGTCCATTTGAAGATTGTACACAGCTCAAGGAGGGGACTGAGGTAGACAAGTGCTTTTTGTGGGAACATCTTATTAAGGTGCATAATACGGATCCGGATTATCTTGAGAGTGTTTGGACCAGGCGTAGAAGCAGGGAACCAGGCACCAGTAAAAGGTCACAGTATAAATGGTCAGTAAAGAAGAAGAAAAGTCAAGGAAATGTCGGAAAAAAGGTGATAGGAAACCGTGCCAAGTCGAAGGTCAAAGTGGAGGTGGTATGCTCGAAGGAAGATGTAGAAACTACTGAAGCGAAAGCGAGAAGGTTACAGATGGAGCTTTTGAAGGAAATGCGAAAGTTGAATGAAAAGTTGGGTGAGTATGAGGAGCAAGTGGGGAAAATGGAGGGGATTGTAGTTGGAGGGGATGTAAGCTGTTTGGAGGTTCAACTGGAGGCAAGTAGCTCACGGAGAGGGAATAAGATGGTGGTGGGGTTGAGACAGGGAATTGTTAACGGTAAGCCATCACTTTTTAATTTTGAAAATTTGAATGGATTTTATAATTTTAAGTTTCTGTAATTTCAATAGCATCACGTGAGCTAAAGGAGTTCAGGGAGGAAATTTGTGCCAAGTTTGTAGACTGTCCAGCTTCTTCAACATCTTCCGATTCCGAACCAAAAGTTTCTTTACCAAATCAAAATGAAGAAGAATCTATTCCTGAGGAAGATGAGGAGCCCTTAATTCAAATCATTCCAATGGAAACCCTACTGGAAAACATAATCCAGAATGCACCAATTGACACCAGTTCATGGTCTCCCTTCAAAACCCAGATTTACCAAGAAACTCTCCAGCGTCTTGAGAAAATGAAGATATTACCCGGCCTTGAATCCCTCAATCTTCCGGATCCCCGTTCCGACTACTGTATGAAATACCACCCTACCAAGGACACTTTCTATGTCCAGGAAATTCCCATAATTTTGCACGAAGACCAGTGCACTTTAGAATGCACCAGTTGCGGATTTACCACAAAGCCATTACAAAATACAAACAGTACAATGACAGTATTCAGCTTGATAATGCAACAGCACGTGCAGCAAAACCATTTAACCATGGAGTTTAGCTGTCCAAAGTGCCAATTAACTTTTACTCAGTTGGGCTTTTACACAAGGCACATTCAGGAAAAGCACATGATAAAACTTCACTGCGACCTGTGTTCCATGGAACTACATTCCGAACAAGCTTTGATCCGACACAGAGCTAATCTGCACCAGATTCATCCTGAGGGAACTCCCGATATAACTTTTCAGGATGTTTTGGAAATGATAAAACTGTAGAAAAACTACATTTTTACTAATAAATTTTAACTTTTTATTCAGATTGTCTAAGAGTACAAAAAAGTTCATGTTATGGCAATTTATTTCTAAAGTTCCTCAAAAAAGGCCACCCTGTCCTTGGTCGATCCCCCTTTAACTTTTCTCAGCGTAGCATACTTATTCTCCCCTGAAACCTCCCTTGCCCTGTAGTTAATATCATAGGGTGACTCCTTATCCTCCAACTTCAACTTTTCAATCTCATCCTTTAATGTTCTCAGTTGACCCTCAAGATTCCTACTTTTCTCCAAATAGTCCCTTCGTTCCCTTTCCAGCTCTAAGGTTAAACTATCCGTTGACAAGTCACTACTGTCTGTAGAAACCGTAGAAGCTGGTACTAATGGCGGCGGTGGAGGCATCGGTGGTCCAATAATTGCATACTCATTTTCCCTTTCTCCCACCAACCCCGGAGGATGAACTGACGGTGGTGTTTGTGGCTGACTTAAAAACTGAAGCAATTTATCCTTTGCATCTTTTTCAGCCAATCTAGCTTTTAGCAGATCCTCCTTCAATCTATCCGCTTCCCCCATGCGCACATCCGACTCCCCCACCATTCTCACCACCAGCCCCTCCGTTTCCCTCATTCTTCTTTCCATCATCAACTTTTCCTCCTCCGATTTAATTGCCGTTTCCCTCAACCCTTCTGCCTGTCTTTGTGCCTCCCCCGCCTTCAATCTCAACAGCCCCGCTTCTTCCTCCGCAATTCTAACTTTCTCCGCAAGTAACTCTGTCGCCTCCTCTGATCTCCTCAGAGCCTCCCTAGCTCTTCTCATCTCCTCCTGAAAATTTCCCAGGGTCTCCTCCAGCACTTGCTTCTCCCTTTCCACCTCCTCCCTTCTCCGCTTCTCCCTTGCCAACTTTTGTCGTTCCAACTGTCTCCTCCTCTTTTCCTCCTTAGCCTGTACCTTCATCTGCTGCAAATCAATCGGATCCGGTCTTCTTCGTCTCATAAACAACTCATGATTTCCAATGCACAGCTCCATAATCATTTTGTTAATTCTCGGTTTTTGGCTAAAAAAGGTAAAATTAGGTGATCCTTTATCCACTGGCTTGATGGTGAACTTTTTATCGTCAAAACTAATGTTTCGGATTTCTCCCCAGGGAAAGTTGATCTTGGGCGTTAGCTTGTTCTCCTTTTCATAAATATTTAAGCCCAATGCAGTAACGCCCAACCATAACTCGCTTTCCTTTTTATTCTGGAAAAAACCCCAAAAAATCTACAATTAAATTTCCATCTTTAAAAACTTAATTTAATTAATTAACTCACCGAAATCAGAAAGTAGTTCACTCCATACATATCCAAATCTTGGGCAATTTTCAAGTACTCCATTTCACTTTCCTCCCTACTCATTCCCCAATGATCCTGCCACCAAACGCGTACCCTTTCCTCCCACATATTTCTTGTCATTTGATACTGCGTGGTTACCCTCTGGGGCAATAACCCCTCCACGTTTAACAGTCCTGGAGTATAATTCACCGTTTCAAAGTCCCCCCACTGGGCTTGCACTTGGTAACTGGCTAAAAGCACACTGCATTCTGGTGGACAATAAATATCTCCTTGAAGAATAGCCTGGTTAACTTGAAGGTAGAATAGGTGTTGAGTTAAATCTTGAATTAATTCTTCCGCACAGTCTTCCGGATAAAATTTTACTAAAAGGAGGAACTCCACACAAGGAGGGGATTCAGGGATATCCTTTGGAAGATCCTGGTCTCTGACTTTTTTGTCGCTTTGAAGCCAACTTATTTGTCCTTTGGAGTTGGTAAATTGTAGACCGAAATACCAGGTTTCTCGGAGACCTAAGGTGCGACATGTTAAATCTTGAAGGTCACGACCAAGGGAATTCCAAGGAAGGTCAAAGCTTAGTTCAGCGTCTAGGGAACGGACGCGAACGGGAAAGGATTTGGAGGCGACCTTCTTTTTTAGCATTTTAGTTCTTCAGGAGCTTCAAGATGTTAATCCATTGGACCAGGGGTTAACTTCCAAACTTCCAGGTCAGTTTAATGATCTTCATTTAAATAGTCAATTCGAAACCGAAGCTGTAAACCAGGTAGAAAACCCAGCTGATTAAATGCGTACTTGTGTGCGTAAGTATGACGAAAGCACTACTGAAGCTTTAGCGCATCTTGTTCATGCTCCCAGTGTCCCAGTTCGCATGCTTCAGATCAGAAGTCGGGATGATCATCATGATCATGATCTCGGCCAAATGATTCATCATGATCATTACTCATAATGCTTACATATCACCATACAAATTTTCATACAAAAATTGGTACAAATTTAATGAAAATACATCATTTAACAAATTTGAACAAAAACCGGAAGTAAATTTGTAATTGCTATTTTGTTGAAGGGCTAAACCCCTCTGGTAGATTTTTACAGGCATGTCTAAAATGTTGATTTAAATACTGCTGACATCCCACTTTAACCCCGCAATAGGGACATTCCACTTCCAATTTTCCTCCAGAATGCTTAATCTCCTTGTGCTGGTGTAAACTGGACTGGGAAATGTAGGCATTTTCGCACTGGTCACAGGAATACTGATAAAGATCCTTGTGCTTATCTTTGAGATGTCGAAGGAGTATACTTTTGCTGTCGAAGGATAATCCGGTACAATATTTGCAAGGAAATGAGTCACTTAAGACCCGGCGCTTTTCGCTGTGCACCTTTTTCACGTGAAGTTTTAAGGTGAAGTCAGTCTTAAAGGAGGCTCCACAAAGATGGCAAATCACCGGTTTTTCTTGGCTGTGGCTGATAAGATGCTTTTCATAAGTTTCCCGTTTGTTTGTGGAGTAGCCACAGGTTTGGCAGTTGTAGCGACCATTCTTGGTGTGAACCTCGGTGATGTGGTCGGAGAGTAGGATGGGAATGTGGTAGACTTTTGGGCAGAGGTGGCATTGGTAAATGGGAATACCTAGTTCAGCAGCGTGTTTGGTTCGGGTGTGACGTCGGAGGAGAACGGGACCACCGAGGAGATCGCCACAGATTTTGCATTTTAGCTTATTGTCGATTTCTTCACAGTTTTCGAAGTATTTGTGCTAGGAAGTCAATTGAAAAAGATAAATAAACTTTTTGATTGAAAAATAAGTAAAAAAGAAACAATTACAGGTTAATTTATCAACTTACAATTATCAAATGGTAATTATACTTGTCCTCAAAGCGCAGTTTAAGTCCGCATTGCTCACATGTGTAAATTTTCCGTTTGTTTCTGCGTTTCTTCTTAATAATTTCAGTTTCAGTCTTGTCTGGTTTCGGTTTCGGTTTAGGACCCCTTTTCTTTCCCTTGTAAACCTTGACCTTATTTGGTTTTCTTCCTGGTTTGCGTTTAACTTTGGGCTTCTTCTCATCTTCACTGTCATTCTCTTGAGGTTCCTGTGGAGGTGACCATTCATCCATTTGCTCCTCCATATCATTATCCTCCTCGTCCTGAACTTTATCCAACAGAACCACTTCCTTTTCATCTAAATCTTCTTGCAATTGCCTTCTTATCACCTTTCCCAAGTCAATCACCTCAGCTGCATCCTCCTTATCCCCTCCAAATCCTCCTCTAACCCTCCTCAACCTTTCCCTCAATCTTCCCTGTAGTCTTAACAGCTGCTGATAAGCTTTCATCGCCTCCTCCACCATCCCCCTACAAGTATCACAGACCACAAACCAATTCCCCATGGAAATCCCCACAGATCCCAGCAGATTCTCCATTCTCTCTTGATTATAACCCAGTAAATTCTTCAAAGTAAATAGTGCCCACAGATCCCGATTCACTTGGTCAATGCCATCAGCACCCGGTAACTCTTGTGACCATGATGATGATGATGATGAATCCAATGTCAAGTTTGTTGGCAAAATGCAGGTGGCACAAATCAGACATTCCTTGACATCCTCCGAATCTACAAACTGAGGGGGATCCATAATTAAACTGGCCATTTTAAAAAGTTAATTAATTTTAAATGGACATCAGCCCAAAAGCCAAAAGCCAAAATCTCGACACTTGACAAACTTCACAAAACTTGTACACAGCTGATCCCATCTGTTCATGTTCACAATGCCCCAATACCCCATACTAAGTCCCTAAACCCCCGAAATCGGTTATTTTTGCCTAAACCCCGGTGGCAACTTCTTACAACTTGACTTGTAATGTCCCCACAGATAAACCTGACTAGCCACCTTAGCCCCACAATAAGGACACTCCGCCTCTTGCTCCCCACTATGCTTAATCTTCTGATGCAATTGCAAACTGGGCAAGGAGAGATAACAATTGGAACACTGGTCACAATTAAATTTGTACAGGTCCTTGTGCACTTCCTGCAGATGTCTATTTAGCAAGCTTTTATTCTCAAATGAAGTACCCTCCTTGTCCAAGCAATATCTGCAAGGATACTGGTCTCGTTTCCCTTTTCTATTTTCAGAATGCACATTTTTCAGATGAATTTGTAAAGACCTATTTTCCTTAAAGGGGGCTCCACACAAGTGACAAACCACAGGCTTATCTTGAGTGTGGGTGAAAAGGTGCTTGTTGTAAGTGTCCTTTTTATTTGTGGCGTAACCGCAAACCTCGCAGATAAAGCGACCTTGTTTGGTGTGCACTTCGGCAATGTGATCGTTGAGCATTTCGGATAAGTGGTAGACTTTGGGGCAGAGGTGACATTGGTAAAGGGGGATTCCTAGTTCGACTGCGTGATGGGTTCGGGTGTGACGACGGAGAAGGAGGGGACCACCCAAGAGATCGCCGCAGAGTTTGCATTTTAGTTTTCCATTGATTTCTTCACAGTTTTCGTAATATTTGTGCTGGGAAATTAAGAAGATGGATTAAAAACCAGTTTAAAATGAAATTTGTGAAGAGATTATGAATAACTTACTATTATCAAGTGGTAATTGTATTTCTCCTTGGCTCGCACTGTGATTCCGCAGGTGGGACAAGTGTAAATTTTCCTTTTGTTCTTTCGATCCTTCTTCACTTTCGTAGTCGTTTCGGATTTTGGCTTGGGTTTCCTCCGCATTTTACTTGGTCTTCCTTTCTGATCTTTGACCTTACTACGTTTTCTTGCTGGTTTACGTTTAACTTGGAATTCCTCGTCGTCATCGGATTCAGATTCATCTTCGTGTTCAGGTACTGGTGACCAATCGTCCATTGGCTCATCCTCATTTTCCTCGTCTTGGACTTCCTCATGTTCCTCCAAGGTCACCTCCAAACCTTCCCTCAACTGTCTTCTTATCACCCTCCCCAAATCCAAAATCCCTTCAGTCCCTCCCTCGGCATTAGATCCCTCCGAATGTCCATTCCATTCCAACTTCTTCCTAGCCTCCTCTTGAATCCCCCGAAATCTTTCTTGAAGCCTTAAAATCTTCTGATAAACTGTCATCGCCTCCTCCACCAAATTTCCACACTGGCTACAAACTGCAAACCAACTTCGTATGGATATCCCCACAGATTTCAGCATTTCCTCCATTTGCTGTTGGTTATAGCCCAGTACAGTCTTTAAAGTAAAAAGCGCCCAGAGATCTCCATTTAATTGGGGATTTCCTGGCGCACCTGGTAACTCCGAGCTGGGTAATGACAGCTTTTCCAAAGGTCGGCTTCCACAAATCAGACATTCCTTATCAGTCTCACAACTGACAAATTCCTCCAAAATTGCAGGTTTAACATCTGCAATTCAAAATAGCAATCTCAATCAATCTATCTAACAACGAACCATTATACCTACTTAAGTGAAATCTTTACCTTCTTCAGTGTTCCAGACATCCATAAATTCCATACTTAATTCTGCAGCTGCCATGATTAACTTAATTAATTGTTAAAAAAATGACAAACTTGAAGAAACTTGAGTGCCAGAGTTCTACTGCAAAAACCTAGTGTACTGACATACTCAGCTGACGATCCTGCAGTTCACCTGATCATGCCACACAAACAGGAAAGAAGAACGAAGAAGCTTGTCATGAAATCATAATTGTAAATTTGACCTTAAAATTTTGCTGTTCATTAAGCTTTGAGCTGAATTAATTAAATTATGATTGCTTTTATGATTTTTTGAAGATAAAATTAATTTGGCGTATAACAGACGTCTGTTTCTGAACTTACTGTTTGCTATCCATGCAAAAAAAAAAACAGATAGAATTGCATTAATGAAACTTGAATTGAATATTGAACTATATAGGTTAAAGGTTATATAAAACAACACTATAAAGATTTTTGCATGAAAATTGAAAGAATTTGTAGCTGTCTAGTGAGACAATGAGTGTGCTAGGGCGTTTTTGCAAAAGATTAAATCATTATACTATCGAATTTTTCATAGTCTGTTTTAAACTGGTTTACAAATAAGCAAAACGTTGCGAAGTAGAACACGCGCTATTGCTGTATGTATTTTTTATAAAGAAGCAATTGACCTTTTAAATTGACCGGCCGACCGGTGTTCTAAATTTACCTAATTTCCAGGATATACTACTATGTAGGGTATTTACGCAATACGATAAAAATCGGTGCTTGCTCAATACACCCTATGAAAATATCACGATTTAGCCTTTTTTAATACTAACTTTATCATTTAAAAATCTTAAATATTCTATATTTAAATTAAAACAAGATAATGCGCTTTCAGACAGCAAATAAAACATTATTGTTTAGTTGTTTGAATATGTAATTTCAATTTTATGAAAAACATAATATGAATTTTAATTTAAATATAGAACATGTAGGACGTTTCACGTGCACAAAAATATTAGGCAAAATTTTAGTCGTACCCGGGAAATGCAGACATTGTCCCCAGTTTTATAATGCTTTTATCCGAGAAATAAATTCCCCTATAATTTTTTATCACCACGCGTAAATTCCTCTATATTCTGGTGTAAAAGCATTATTTTTTACAACGGTATTATTAATTTCTCTAGTTATGCATATACAATAGTTAGCATATATGCTTATTTTAATTGCGTTGTACTGTACTGGCCTTTATCAAATAGTGAGATTCCGTGGCACCTTGCTATTGATTTGAGTGCACTTCAATGAGAATAAAATTAGCAATATGCCACACAAACGTAACCGTCAAGACTAGCCTACACCTGTTAATGGATGTTCGCATTTGACTGTCCATAAATAAAAAAATTCTGAAATATAAAGTATTTTATACTTACCAAAAGGATAAATTCTTTAACACACAGGTATGCAAAAAGTGGGCATCAGAATTAGAAGATAGATGGAAGAGTTTAAGGTACAGCAAAGAATCCTTCCAATATTTTCTCAGTGTGGAACCAAGTATTAGAAAAAGTCTGCATTCTTATTTTTAGGATTGTAAATTTCAATCATTACGTCTGCAATGTGAATATGAATTCAACGACGTGCAAGACCGTCGATACTTTTGCAAGTTTTGAATATGTACTATGCATGATTGACAGCCTTACACCCTTTTACATTGATTCTATATTGTATATACGTTAGGCGGAACTTCTTAATAACATCATTGTACAAAAAGTTACTTTTACCTAGACATTAAATGTGTAAACATGAATGCAGCCGTTTAAAGTTTACATAATACACCATGTAAACTTAATAAGGAGACGACCTACTATTTCAACATAACTCCACAAGGACTCAACCGATTTTCTAGATATTTTTCATGCATATTAGGCAACTTATGTCTGTTACCTGTACAAAGTTTCAGATTGCCCCAATACTGTATATCGATGTTATGAACAATTTACCAAAACCATTCATTTTCAGCTGTATCAAAAATAAGGAGACGATTTCATATTTTGTCATTTTGGTCCCCAAAAACATTCAGAGTTCTAACAAAAACTGGTCCTAGTAATAAAAACAGGTCGCACGTTTATAATAAACCTGGAATCAATTCACGTTTTATGATTTTTTAGAACTTTCTTTGATACTTTGAAAATTACCTTACAATCTTAATACAAATACGGGATTTTTTAGATTTAAAGGTTCATGACTTGAATTTTATTATTTAATTTTATTTGAATCAGCTTAAATTACGATAAATTATGATTTTATACAATGATTTTGTTTAGTCAATCACGTTCAATCGAAACAAACGTGACGCGGGGGATAACTGAACCTAACAATGGGTGCATTTTTGTATCACCATTTTCACTTGGTTCATATATTTCGTCTACTATTTAAGTAAAATGTAAACCAAACTGACAAAAAGGTTTCAGAAATTGCAGAATCATAAACCTTATTTAGATGTTTCAGAAGTTTCAAGGTTTTTGTTCTACAAAACACCGAATGACAAAAGAAAGTTTTGTTGTTGTTATGGACTATCAACTTAGATGCACAATATTACCTATTAAATGCGTTCAGATCAAAATATGTGTATGTATAAAGGCAACTTATGCAAGCTACAAAGGTACTAGTCCATATATAAGCCAGTCTATGGTCATATCTCAATATTATATAAAATATTGAAATACCTAATTTAACTTCGTATGTATTTATTTGTTAACGTTAACTTTATTTCATCTACGAAGACATCTACGTCAACAAATTTATTCAAAATCATTAGTTAGCATATATTTGAAAACTTTCTTTATAAATTAATGCATATTCATGAAATTTCAAGTTAAAAAGTACAAAAGCAGCCTAATTATGTTATCCAGGTTAAGTTGTAATGAATACTTTATGTGTCATAGAATATGACAAAATTTATTTTTCTAAATCATTTTTGATGTAAAATCATGTTTTATCGTAATTAAAGCTGATTCAAATAAAATTAAATGATAAAATTCAAGTCATGAACCTTTAAATCTAAAAAATCCCGTATTTGTATTAAGATTGTAAGGTAATTTTCAAAGTATCAAAGAAAGTTCTAAAAAATCATAAAACGTGAATTAATTCCAGGTTTATTATAAACGTGCGACCTGTTTTTATTACTAGGACCAGTTTTTGTTAGAACTCTGAATGTTTTTGGGGACCAAAATGACAAAATATGAAATCGTCTCCTTATTTTTGATACAGCTGAAAATGAATGGTTTTGGTAAATTGTTCATAACATCGATATACAGTATTGGGGCAATCTGAAACTTTGTACAGGTAACAGACATAAGTTGCCTAATATGCATGAAAAATATCTAGAAAATCGGTTGAGTCCTTGTGGAGTTATGTTGAAATAGTAGGTCGTCTCCTTATTAAGTTTACAGGGTGTACCTCTTGACACAGTTACGCGGAGAATATATACAGGAAAGTGTTTAAGTCACCAAAGAAAGATCCCAAAGGGTAGGCCAAACGTTGTTCAAGATACACTTAACATTGTCGGTTTTTGTAATAAGGATACAAAATATTACTTTTACACCATAAAATCATAACATTTTCACCTGGTGATAAAAAATTATAGGGGATTTTTTTCTCGGATAAAAGCATCATAATAGTGGTGATGAAACCTCTAAATTATGGTGATGAGAAATTGTATGCCAAAATATTACTCATTTCAAAATATTGTAAAGTTGTAAAAGAATTTAAAGTTGAAACATAAAACAACTTAAGAATAAATATTTAAGATGCTTCAAAATATGTTTTAATCCCACGCGATTTCGATTTCACAAGAGGGTTGTAAATTTAGAGCAAAGCCTTATATCTTAAGCATTTCCTTAGCTCAAGACGAACATTGCTTTAAAACATTTTGTCGGTGATTTACTTTATTTCAATTTAAACTTTTAAACAGAAAGTCAATTTCTTTATTACTTGGTTCTGAATAAAATTCAAAATGGCAGGGGGAAATGCTTTCAAGGATTTCCTATCGTCATCAAAGAGCATATCCCCTGGACTTGTCACGCTTACCGAAATAGTTCAAAAGATTATAACGCCCCCACAAATCCTAACTCGTTATCCCAATGGAAGCATCACATTTGAACTAAACAGTAAATTTCGGACCAGCAACTTTCATAAATTCTTACGACGCATTATGATAACACAAGCAATATTCTTTAACTTGTTTGCTTGTGCTCGAGTCTACTGGCTACTTTCCCAAATGAAACATAATCAGTCCTCACCAAATGTGATTGCTCCAGTAATATTTTGTGTGATTATTGCTTCTCTTACAGCAATTGGTCTATGTGGTTACTTCCTTACATATTCTATTCGGCAGACGTCTAGCTACTTGGCCACACAACGCTTTCTTATAGCGCCGTTGCCAAAACGAAATAACCGTATTGTTACAATGGATGGGCGACTTTCTAGTTTTTTGCGGTGCAAGCACAATGTTTTGTTTTCCCGTTTATGTTATTCTTGCACCACTTGTAATTGATTACGACATTCTGCAAACAATTCTAAGATATTTTGTGCCAGTAATGCAGAAAAAGCAGAAATATTTTGCAAAACTTGCAATTGGCTTGATTTATGGCGGCCTTACTGCCTTCTTTGCTGGGTATTTAACTTTTATATTTGCTATTGTTGTTTTGGTAGCAGAAGGTCTTCAAGCATTTTCAAAGAAGCTTTGTAATTGGAGCAGCATTTGCAGCATTAAAGTAAGATGCCTTAAAATGCTAAATTTGTTTAGAATATTGCAAATTTTGTTAATTATCTGTAACGAAATTGCTAGTACGCCTTTTGCATTTCTGGTAGTTTTTGGAATTATATTAGCCAGTAGTTGTGGATATACTGCTATTAAATTATATGAACAATTACCAATACCCGTTGTTGTAGCGTTGTTAATTATGGTTTTGGTAGTGCTGATTGTTGATTTTGTGCTAATTTTTTTGGCAGATGTGCCATGTAGAAACACAGCAGAGTTTAGAAAAATGTGGAATGTTTGTTTGACCCCATGTTGTAAAATGGAACGGAGACAACTTTTGAGTTGTCCACTGATTGGGTATAATATTGGGCTTTTAAAGCATGTACGACGATACACGGCTTTGTTAATTGCTAATCAGGCGTTGGATTGTACACTTAATTTGCTACTGCTTTCCTAAGCAAAAATTGATTTCATAAACAATATTTTCTACATGTTTTAGTACATGAATCAACGGCTTTCATCATGCGTACACGTGTGTCCTTTGTTTGTCTACTTAATTTTCTACGCAACACATTTCATAGGTCATAATAAATGATCGTTACAAATAGTTTTTACATTCATTAAATCTGTTTGAAATTTAAATGTAAACTTTGAAATAATAAAAATGTAAAATGTAGCAGATCTCAAATTAACTATATGGCATCATGATACATAGATTCGCTGCATTAAAATGATAAACAATCAAATACAAAAATGCCACATTGCCAACCAGACAGACATTGAAAAATGTGATTAGTCATATTAACAGTTCATTAATTCATTCATCAGCAATAGCAAAACTTGAAATACCTATGCTTGAAACTGCATCTCTATCGTTTTCTTTGCTCTGGTGCCATGAAACTCAAATGACAGTCTAATTTTCGCACAGACAATATACAGATCTTATACTTAAATGAATTTTTTCTCATTGTGCCAACATGAATTACCAAATTTTAATTGTCGGCGTGGTTTGCTTATCTGTGCCCATTTTTGGGCAATTTGACCAACCCCAGTTTATCGGAGATACGTTAGTAGACCCAAACCGACATCGGGAATATGTTGATCCCAGTCTCAGATACCAACTAGAATGGTTTGTCGATTGGAGTGGAGAACAAGTAATTTTCAATGTGAGTGTAGCCACCAGTGGGCACGCAATTTTGGGTCTTTCCCTAATCGAAAAACCGAATGTGGGTGCTGACATAGTAATCGGTGGTGTGGCTCAAAACGGAAAACCATATTTTGGGGATTACCATATTTCCACAGGATACCAACCCGTTTTAGATCGACAGCAGAATTGGAAATTACTAGAAGCTTGGGAAAGTATTACCCACACGCATCTTACCATTTCCCGTCCGTTTGACACATGCGATCAAGAAGATGTTATCATCAATGATAACACATTGTACATTCTCTGGGGATATGGAGATGCAGATCAAGTCATCTCAGATTTAAATATCCGGGGCTCATTCGTCGCCAACATTTTGGATCCGGATTACACTCCACAGTCCGTAAAAGACTTTAGTGCAGGACTACCAGGCTCCACACCGGAACTGGGTGGAGGCGTTCACAGATGGAATATTCATGAAGAGTTTCATATTCCCCCAAAAGAAACGACGTACTGGTGTAAAATCAAAAAGTTGAGTCTGCCAAGAAAGATGCACACCATTGGGGTAAGTTGAGCTGCAAAGTAGCCTTTAAAATGTTTCCTTTAAAAAATTTGTATTCATTTTTGCAAATATTTACAGCAAAATATTCTAGTCAACCCAGAAGCCCGAGTAAACGTTCGTTCCATGCTCCTACTACGCTGTAATCCTCCTTTAGACTTAAAACCCCAAGACATTTTCGAACCTTTTCTCAACTACCCGGGAGAAGAGTGCTATGACATTGGCAATCCTCTTGGTCTTATTCCCACTCTATTTTGCTCCGAGGCTATAGCCGGATTTGCAATAGGAATGCGTTCTTCATTTGGAGCTAACCACGTGGGAGGTGCAATTGGTGAAAAGCACGGACCCGACTATTACCTGCTACAGGTGCAATACGACAACCCTAATAGTCAATGTAATATTACGTCAATTATGGATTTAGATTTGTACTATACGGAGATAATTAGACCAAAAGAAGGTGCAGCCTTAGCACTGGGTCAACCAATGCCCGGGTCACCATCCATTTTAGTGCCACGGGGCGAAATGAATCACAGAATACATGGACATTGCAGTAGTGCGTGTACAAGAGCTATATTACCTCCAGAAGGAATTCGGGTAATGACGGTATTTCTACATGCACAGAGAAATATTGGTCTGAAGATAAAACTTCAGCACTTCCGGAATGGCAGGGAATTACCGCCTATACTACAGGACGAAAATTATCAAGTGGAGTTTCAGAACTTGAGAAATTTGAGGACTGAGGTGGTTGTCTTGCCTGGAGATCATCTTACTGTTTGTAAGTTTTTGAAAGCTAATTATTCAAATTTTTATAAAAATTAATATTTTTGATTTTTTCCAACAGCTTGTTATTATGATACTACCAAAGCCAACCAAACGGCCGTTGGAGGTTGGTCCATGCGCCAGGAAATGTGTAGTGCGAGCGTTATCTACTACGGCTTGCTTCCCGGCCTATTTCCGCAATGCAAAAGTGAACTAATTTCGCTAGAATATACATTTCGCTATTTGGCCGGTGCTACTAATTTAACCTGGGATCAGAGTAGACTGGAATTTATGGCTGTGGCTCCACCAAGCTTGAGAGGAATGACTGTGTCACAAATTTCGGATAGGGTTGTTAACTGGACGCCAGCTTTAAGGGGAGAATTACAAAGGGATCATATTGTGTTTCCTCAAGTGAGTAGCTGTCAGGATGTAGAGAAAGCTTTGACAAATGCTATTTTGGGGATACCATCTCCATCGCCGGAGTTTACTAGGTATCCAGTGGAAGCTGTGCCATTTCAGAATGCAATAAAATGCGCATTAGCAACAACAAAAGGATTTAATCAATAGACAATAAAAGGTCAAAATTAGACATTTAAAGTCGCAAACCAGATTTTATGGATAATAAATTTATTGAAACTAGATTTGAATAAGTCCGGTTTAGATAAATCTTATATTTGAAATTGAAAACTTTGATTTATAATAAAAATATTTATAAATTACGCTTTACTACTGAGAAACCAGAATAAATCCAGTTAAGTATCAGTTTAGCAAGCAGAAGTTGAATCAGTGATACACATAAATGTTAACACATAAAAGTGCATCCGGATACGAATCCGGGGATTATTTACACAACATATGAATTAACATTTAACTAAACATGTCAGAGTTTAAATGTTAGCAAATGTTTAACCAGTCATTGAGCACGTGAACTTGGAAGCATAACATACTAATTTCCTTTGATAGATAAGCCATCGAACGATCGACGAACAAACATAACCGATCAAATATAATTCCATAAGTTTGCAATCCCAACATATCATATTATGACTGCTTTCTTGTGTTCTAAAATCTAAACGCTAGAAAAGGCAAATGAAAGACACGTCGACGCGTGGTGAGTGACGTTATTAAATATTTGAACGTTTAACCAGAGGCATATTTACACAAGACAATAAACTAAAATAATATTAAACCAAGTATTTGCTACTTGATTTACATCTGTATAAACACATTTTTAAAATTTGTATAAAAGCCGCCCGCCAAATTTGGAAATGCATCAATTCAGTCCTACCTTTCTAACCGACGCAACAAAATAAGCCGTCAAATTTTTAAAGTGCGGAACACTTCCGAAAAATTCATTTTTCACATTTGAAAAATCATCATGGTTCACGGGAAAATGTTTTAGCAGTTAGCGCTGCTAACCGGCACAATAAGTTTGGCTACCATTGGCGTAACTTGCAACACTGCCAGAAATCTATTCGAGAAAAAATTTGAAATAAAATTTACTCTGTACAAGTAAGTTCCCTAAATATTTGCAGTCTTATTTTTACAAATTTCAATTAAAATTATATATCTGTTCGCAGTCGTGATGGAGAAGGATTTACCTTTATACCAAAGACACTTTCCAACAAAGCCCAGCGGCTCAAGCCTATATTCCCGACGCTCCGTGGAAAGTTCTTATTCACGGTTTTCACAACAACCGGGACACCACATTTCCCACAAACGTACGTAACGCTTATCTTGAGCGCATGCGCCAATTTCCCGAAGAAAAGTACAACGTTTTGGTAATGGACTGGGGAAAAGGAGATTGTGCGGAGGATATAACCCCCTTATGTTTTACAACAATGCGGTGAACAATGTTAATGCGGCAGCTATGGAATTGGCTGAATTGCTACACCAGTTGGAAAACTTGGGTGTTTTGCATTGTTCGAATGTTCACTTAATTGGTATGAGCATTCTTGTAATTTTCTTTAAAAATTGAAGCTTGCAAATTGGTAAAATTTTGGTTTCTATCTTTCTTAAAATTATTTTGTTTGGAATTCCTTATGACAACCAATTATATTTAAAAATTAGGGCACAGTCTTGGAAGCCACGTCTCTGGAAGAACGTCACACTATGTGGAAAATTCTATGGGAAAACACAAGGTTTGGCGCATTTCCGCATTGGACCCTGCTGGCCCTGCTTTTTGGAAGCATTTTATATGCCTTGGGAAAAACAAGAAGATGTAGAATACAGAGGGTTTGTAATGCACTATTTTAATAGCTTAAATATATTTACCTCACAAGTTAATTACCTGAAGGTCTTAACTAACAGGCTAAACGCTACCCAGGCTACGTTTGTGGATGCATATCACACTAGCAGCGCATTTGGAACCAATGAAGTTGTTGGTGATGTGGATTTTTTTAAGATTCACGTTAGTGAACATTTACTCCTATCGTCCTGATGTGTCTGGACGTTCCTCCGTCCGTCCGTAAGCACCATAACTCCTCAACCGTTTGACCTATTCCAATTCTGTCTTCAGTTATTGATAACTACACCTCTGCGACGATCCCTATTGATTTTCAGGTCAATCTGGTAACCGGAAGGTACCTAAAAGGTACCTTTTCTAAAGTACTCTTTTTTGCTGCATTTAAATGCCACAGAGCTACAGCATTTTACTACAGAAGTAGGACTTACATCGACTACCTACCAACATGCAATTAAAGGTAACCAAAGGTACCCATCAGCAATTAAGGTTACCTACATGCAGTTAATGGTAACCAAAGGTACCCATCAGCAATAATGGATCTGCAAAATAAGATCAAAATTTCATCTGGAAACTGCCAGAAGTACCATCATACATTGCGATATAATATACCTAGCAGCTTCCTAGAATTGCTATCGACATTGGGATACAATGTATCTGGCATCCAGAAGTCATTGCGGCATAATATCTGGTAGTTTCCCGAGGTAAAATCGGCAATAGGTACCTGGTTGCTTCCATGTGAACCTTTCTTCAAGCTTACATAGGGTTTATTGTTAATGGTGGTGATCATCAACCCAGTTGCGAGATTCCCAAAACATTTGGATTCAAAATGCCTATGCCGTTCTGGATGGAGAAAGAATTAACGCGTAACTACAGATCATTTATTTTCTAAATATTTCAGTACTTATTCTGAGATTTGAAATTTTATTAACTATTTTATTGCTATAAACACTATAAAGGTATGCAGTCACAGCTACGCAACAGAACTGTTTGCCCAGTCCATAAAAGATATGAACTTAAAAGCCTGCTTTGGATGCTCATCATACAAAGATTACCAGAGAAAGAGGTGCAAGTGCAATGTACAAGTAGCTGGTGAACACCTTTTAGCAAGAGGAGAAAAGTGTGTGATAAAATATTATTGATATTTTTTAGAAAGTGCTCATGACAAATTTTAAACTTGTAAAAATCTTCCTTTAACAGATGACTCAAGGATACTGGAGTGGCTTATTTGGACACGCCAAAGGACACAAGCGTCGCCACTAACTACGTACAAATGTTTAAAGATTCTGGAATGTTGGAACTTTTTGCCCAAGGCAGAAGCATACTTTGTATTTAAAATTGACAAAAACAAAACTGGTACGCTTTCAGATTTCATGGGTTTGATAATATTTATAAGAGATTTGAGATTGGGTATGATCGGCACAAAATGTAGTACATGAATTGTACAAATACTAATATTAGACGTTTAAAGGTATTCTAAATAAATTATCTCTATAACAGTATTTTACTTCAAAATGTTTTTTAATTCAGCAATAGTTTCGCATATAGAAGCTCATAATATTAAAGCAAAATTAGTAAAATCTTGACTAAAAAGCTTGACGACTTGAGTAAAATTAGTAGTGAGAAAAGCTCACTAATAAACTAATTGTTTGATTGACAACAAAATCTTCTGCATTTAGTGGTGTCAACACATCAACATATTTTGTTTCAGTTAGAAATATTTTTTGAGTTGGCAAACTCCTAAAGTATGCCCGGGACCGTTTGCCTTTTAGTAGAAAACCGTCCCTTAAGATACAACATAGAGCTTTAATGGATGCCTCGTTTACATTTGCCAAAGTTCCAAAGAAATACACGATAGTGATTCCATTACAAATTGCGCACCAGAAAAATATGACAAGCATTCCAACGTCAGTAGAGTCTCCATCCGTTTGCCGAAACATATCAATACTTCTGTGCAAACTGGCTATTTGCGTTAGCATATTGCTAACTAGGACTGTTAATAGAAGATATCTTGAATTGATCATTTTGTGTTTGATAAGAATCAGTTGTATTTGTCGAAATTGAATCCACTGCGCCTGCTCAACTTTTCTATTCCAGTTGGTCATATATCTAGGAAAATATTTTGCTTCGTATACAGTTGGGTACAATATTTCAATTTTAAGGGTAATCAAGATATACATACCTTGCATAATTTTTCAAGTACTCACTGAAACTGTATCCTTGCAGCAACATTAGCTGAGTTTGCACCACTAAACCAGGCATTATGAACGCAAAGTTAAGAAATGACAATAATGTGACAAAAACACGTCTAAAATATTCCAAGACTCCTGTTTCCATAAGTCCGTTGCACTGATTTATTGTCCACGATCCCAATAGCATTGGATAGCATGGCCAAAACAGAGCAGCTATATGATACGTGAAGACTAAATATGACGTGAATGCATGGGATTTAATAATTCTTTGTAATATCCAGGTTTTTCTGGTTGCTGGAGACAGTGCAAAGCTTTCTTGATATTTTGTGTCATAGTTAGTCTCTTCGAATTGGATCATGTTATTTAAAAGTGTAAATATTTCTTCTGACCTATGGCAAATACTGAAAGTACATATAAGTCCTAGAATATAGCCTGATATGTTCATTATGCTATGCATTTTCAAGCCAATAGAATAAGTATTCCAAAACCAAATCACTTGAATTACTGCTAAGCAAAAGTACAATAACGCAATGTTTAGACGCCAGTAAAGATGTTTGCATTGTGATAAAGTTTTGAGTCTAAATCTATTGTGCTCAGTGTCCCAATAAAATGGAAAACAATGAAATATACTATTAACCCTAATGCTCCGGAGAAAAGTTTCCAGAATTTTGTGCTGGAGCAAAACCATATTGCTGATGAATGTAAAAGAACCACTTGTCAAACTGACGCTAAAGATATATATGTAAACCCATATGGCCTGCGTGAAAATTAGAATTAACGAAACCTTGGTTTTTTACAAGTTTTCAAAGTTGTAACTCAATCGTAATAGTGTAATGACATTAAATGATTCATATCACCTGGCACCAGAAAAAGGAAAATGTAAGTTTTGTAATATTGATGGAAATGTGAAATTCTACATTTAAATGTAGCGTTACAAATTCAAACTAAAAATATGGATTTGTGGATTTTTTTAGAATTTTAAGTTATACAGTCACCCGTATTAACAAGTCTAGAATTATTAAGTATCGGCCAAGATACTTGATAATATTGTGCTCCGGCCGGCCGTCCGTCCGTCCGCCCGTATGCAATTTACTCAGTAACGGCTGAACCGATTGCAACCAAATTTGGTATACAGATAGTACATGACCTCAGCCACAACCCTATTGAATTTCAGGTCAATAGGTCAACTCTAGGTCAGAGGTCACAGCAATTTCGCAACTTTTCATAATAGAACCTATAGCATGCGACACATGATTTTAGGTCAGTTTTTGACAAGCATAACAGATTAACAACCAGTTTGTTAAAATTCGTGCATTAAGGGCCTGATTCAGGACTTTAATTGCAAGATATGGCAGTTTTACAGCGTACATGCTGTGCGACAGGTAATTTTACAGCCAAACTTGGTGTACAGACACAATAGCACCTCAGCCACAACCCTATTGAACTTCAGGTCAATAGGTCAACTCTAGGTCAGAGGTCACAGCGATGTCACAACTTTTCATAATAGAACCTATAGCATGCGACACATGATTTTAGGTCAGTTTTTAACCAGCATTACAAATTAACAACTGGTTTGTTAAAATTCGTGCATTAAGGGCCCGATTCAGGACCTTAATTGCAAGATATAGCAGTTTTACAGCGTACATGCTGTGCGATACGTAATTTTAGGTCAGTTTTTGACCAGCATTAAACCTGGTTGTTAAAATTCGGATTTTACGGCCAGGACGATACTTAACTATTCTCTCTCTTAGAGCTTTATTTTGTTTGTGTTTTGGTTGTGTATATCAAAACCGCAATGTTTTACATAGGTTGTATACAGCGGACATTCTAAAATTCTGTTTGCTTGAGACTACAAGTATTTCATACTATGTGTTTCAAAAATGCTAAATTTTCAATTAGTTTAAAATTTAAATACTGATGTTTTTGCTGTTGTTGAGCTACGCCATCCAAATATGTATGTTTGCCGGGTGTATGTTAAAATACCCGAGTCAGCGTAAATTCCTCAACAACTGAAATAACCACAATTTTTATGCAAAATTATTTTGCAAACCAGAATATTCTGCAGCAAACTGGAAGCCTTGTGGTTTTAACATCCCTACAAATAAGTTGTAAGTAAAAGTTTTTCAGGGAAGTTTCAAAGACATAATAATATGATGCTTATTATGCTTTTTTATATTTACTTCATTATTTTTTCCTACTAACTTTTTGAGTTGAATATGTTTTGCGTTTTAGTTTACATTAAACTTTTTCATATTCTTGTAGTTTCAATATGATAGAATCTTTAGTTTTCAATGAACCGTTCCAGTTGGCTAATCCCAGTGTCTGAAATAAAGCCAGGGGCTTCGGCCATTTTAGGGGATAATGTTTTGGCATTTTACACAATTCCATTTAACAGCTCTGCTAGTACTTTTAGTATCCATTATATCTTGTTTTGCTGTTATTTTCAAAATACTATGGAATGGTTACAGAAAGACTATCAAAATGGATATTTGCAACAGATTTCCTTTATACTTGGCCATATTTGATTTTACATATAGTATTGTTAACTCAATAGGCCATTTGGATTTGTTAATATGGCAAACAATTCCAGCAAATGAGCTACCTATACAAGTTTTGGGGTATGTCATGAGTTTGTTCTACGGATCAGTGCTGTAACTTTGGCACGGATCGACCACTCCGATCCACTCCCCGCTCCCTTATAAAAAATCCGTACCGATCCGACCCGATCCCCAAATTATGTGGTGTGGTAACCGATCCGCACCACACCGATCCACGAACCCTCAAAACGCGTAACCGCACCGATCCGCTCCACTACTTGAAACTTATGAAATTCTACCGCTCCGTACCGAGCCAAACCGCACCACTCCACTCCGCACCATACATTTTCCTCAAACATGTTTATTATTCGTTACAAAATGCCAAAACTAAGAACTGTGACAGCTACTTGGCCACTAGGCTACTACTGACCACCAACCTAGATTGTTGGTCAGTAGTGGTACCTGACAAAGACAGTAGTATTGCTTCTAGAGTTATCTTTATCAACATTAGCTCCTTACATCAGGAGACGGCACAGTAGACAGTATAACTGTACTAATTGATTACCTTCGTGCTCTTTTCAATAATCTAGCGGTCAACAATTGACAAAGGTTTTCAGAAAATAAATGAATCTGAACCTCTGCTTGAACTAATTTAAGTATTGTAACACTATATAACTTATAACACAAGACTGCGGGTGCGGCTTCATTGAAATAAAGAAAGACAAGACAGCCAATATTGTGCAACGTCGTCTTTTGGTGACAAGAAATGTAGCATGCATCTAAGTTCCTATCAAACCGATCCGCACCAATCCGTACCAATGAAAACCTGTAACGTAACCGCACCGATCCGTGCCAATCCGGGCCTTGCTCAAATAGGTACCCGTACCGCTCCGCTCCCGATCCGCGGATCGGTGCGGGATCGGATCGGGTGCGGTAAAAATCGCAGCGCCGGTGCGGAGCGGGTCACCAAGTTACAGCACTGCTACGGATATACTTTAGTATCTCGAACCGGTATTGCAATACACACGTGGTTTCATGTGGTAAAAGGAAGAAAATTCAATCTAGGTCTTTGGGAATGGAAGCTTCATTTGACAGAATTCGGGTTGGCCGTGGTTTGCAGCAGCTTTTGTATTTACTATTCCTCGTTTGGCTATTCCGGTTACTGGTTCGAAACAAAAATTAACAAAAGTTTTTATAGACTGTTGCGATTTTGACTTCATTTTTGTTTATACGCAGGATAGCATACGATTGTACAAAATTAAATGGACTGTGGATTGGATTCGTTGGAGTATTGCTCTCTACCGTAAATGCAGCTTGTTCTACACTTGGATATTATTCCATAAGAAATGCAGTTTATAAAGCCAAGAAAATGTTGGACGTGTTTCCAGAACGGGAGGTTAATACTAGAAATCATTCAAAGGCATTACGATGCTTAACTACTTATATTAGAATTGGTGCTTATTATCATTGCCCAATGGCAATTTGCACAATTTGTTTACTTACATGGAGTTATTTCATGCAAGTTGTGGATCCGCTTAGTAGTTTTGTTATAGTTGTGATGGCAAATTCTACTGGCTGGATAACTGCGTATGCCTATTTTTACAATGAAAAGGCAAGGAAGAGCTGGGATACAAACATTAAGTAAATACGTTTGTTCATTTATTATAAAGCTGCTAGTTAGTTAATAGCGAAAAATATACACATGTTGTTTTATAGGATAGTACAAACTTCATATTATTTTTAATGTACTTAAGTAATGTAATTTGGCTGCATTTTGATACACAATTTTGTAAATGTGTGTCTTTGAGTTTCTAGTGTCACACAAAACCAAAGAGTAAACAGATCTTTATTAACGTGTCTTTTCCAGCATCACCATTTTCATCATGTTTCATCAGACTAATAAACAAATAAAGTGTTACAACACCAAGTTTACATATTTTTCCATTATTAGCTTGCTGCATCATCAGAAGAGCTATTTAAGATATCATATCCGCTTGTCCCTCTGTCTGTCTGTATACTTTATTTTTAGGCTCTAAACCAGGCTAAATCGGCTCTAGACCAGGCTAAATCGGCTCTAGACCAGGCTAAATCGGCTCTAGACCAGGATAAACCGGCTCTAGACCAGGCTAAATCGGCTCTAGACCAGGCTAAATCGGCTCTTGACCAGGCTAAATCGGCTCTAGACCAGGCTAAATCGGCTCTAGACCAGGCTAAATCGGCTCTAGACCAGGCTAAATCGGCTCTAGACCAGGCTAAATCGGCTCTAGACCAGGCTAAATCGGCTCTAGACCAGGCTAAATCGGCTCTAGACCAGGCTAAATCGGCTCTAGACAAGGATAAACCGGCTCTAGACAAGGATAAACCGGCTCTAGACCAGGCTAAATCGGCTCTAGACCAGGATAAATCGGCTCTAGACCAGGCTAAATGTGACAGTTAATTACAAATACATATTTTTTATAGCAGCGAGCATCTTCAATTGGTTTACCATTAACTGGTTACAAAGCTATGAACACTGAAAATAAATTTACATATAACATCGCTCAAGTATATATAAACAATCTTTGTTTCACAACAAAAATTAAAATCCATTTTTGTACGTCAAAAGCGTCAATTCAAATTATCAATCTTTTCCCACAATTGGTATAGGCAGGCACCTAAGTGTTTCTAAGGTAGCTGTGCTGCAATAATCAAACAAAGCAGTTCTTACAATGCCCGATCGAAACTTGTTTGTTGTATAGGCACGGATCACCACTTTAGATACATATTTCAAGGTAGTTTTGCCTTAAGGGTCAAAACCAAGTAAATCTTTCAGGAAACATTATAACACAAACTGCTCTAACCTAAGTTGAATAAAGAAAAATTCAAACATTTTTTATAAATCACCAAAATTATGAAGCACAATTTGACTTTTTTTAGTACTTAACCCGGATTTCTTCACAGTGGCTGAATATTGTTACACGCGACCTTTGGCAGTGGCCTATACTAGTGATATTTTATCCATCCTTTAAATGTCTGAAAATATTTATTTTCATTGGTTGTAACTTTCTCTATTGCAAACGGGCAACTTGATACTCCACCCTAAAATAGCTTACCTATTTAGTATTGTATATGCCTGCAAAGTTTGGTGGGTTTCCATTGTAAGAAAAAAAAGTTACAGATATTTTATATAACCTGAAGGTTTTTTAACTATCGGATAGGGTTGTTAATTGGACGCCAGTTTAAAGGCAATAATTACAAAGGGACCACGTACTGTTTCCTCAAGTGACTTGCTGTCCGGATGTGGAGAAAGCATTGACAAATGCTATTAAGGGAATACCACCTCCACCGCCGGAGTTTACTAAGCATCCAGTGGAAGCTGTGCCATTTCAGAATACAAGAAAATGCGCAATAGCAACAACAACAGGGTTTAATCAATAGAGGTCAAATTATTAATTAAAGGTCAAAATTAGACAAGTACAGTCACGAAGCAGGTTTCAAATAATTTAAATAACAGATAATAAATTGATTGAAACCAGATTTGAATAAGTCCGATTTTGGTAAATGTTATTTTTGACAACGATTTATAATACAAATATTTATACATTTCGTTTTACTACTGACAAACTAGAATAAATCCGGTTAAGTATCAGTTTAGCAAGCAGAAGTTGAATCAATGATACAAATACAAATGCTAACTCATAAAAATGCGTCCGGGAACAAATCCGGGGATTATTTACACAACATATAAACAAACATTTAACTAAACATGTCAGAGTTTAAATATTAGCAAATGTTTAACCAGTCACTGAGCACGTGAACTTGCAAGTTATATTCTCATTTCCTATGCTACATAAACGATCGGACCATCGACGAACAAACATAATTCCATCCCAACAAATCATATTATCATTGCTTTCTGGTGTTCTAAAATCTAAAAGGTAGCAAAGGTTAATAAAAGACGCGTGGTGAGTGACGTTATTAAATATTTGAACGTTTAACCAGATGCATATTTACACTAGACAATAAGCTAAAAATAATATTAAAATCAAGTATTTGCTACTTGATGTACATCTGTATAAACATATTTTACAAAATGATATAAAAACCGGCTGGCAAATTTGAAAATGTATCAATTCGCTTCCAACTTTCTAACCGACGCAACAAAATCAGTCGTCAAATTTGAAAGCGCTGAACACTTACGAAAAATTCATTTTTCACATTTGAAAAATCATCATGGTTCACGGGAGGATGTTTTGGCAGTTAGTTCTGCTAACCGGAACGATAAGTTTGGTGACGACTGTCGTAACCTGCAACACTGCTAGAAATCTATTCGAGAGAAAATTTGAAATCAAATTTACTCTTTACAAGTAAGTTTACTAAATATTTGCAATCTTATTTTCAAATTTCTATTAAAATTATTTATATGTACCCAGCCGTGATGGAGAAGGATTTACCTTTACCAAAGACACGTTCCAACAAAGCCCAGCGGCTCAAGCTTACATTCCTGACGCTCCGTGGAAAGTTCTTATTCACTGTTTTCTTAACAATCGGGACACCACATTTCCCACAAACGTGCGTAACGCTTATCTTGAGCGCATGCGCCAATTTCCCGAAGAAAAGTACAACGTTTTGGTAATGGACTGGGGAAAAGGAGCTTGTGCGGATTTTACCCCCATGTTTTACAACAACGCGGTGAGCATTGTTAATGTGGCAGCTATGGAATTGGCTGAATTGTTGGATCAATTGGAAAACTTGGGTGTTTTGCATTGTTCTGAAGTTCACTTAATTGGTATGAGCATTCTTGTAATTTTCTTTTTAAAAAGTAGAAACTTGCACATTTCATTAACAATCAAATATGCTTAAAAATTAGGACACAGTCTCGGAAGCCATGTATCTGGAAGAACGTCATATTACGTAGAAAATTCTATGGGAAAACACAAGGTTTGGCGAATTTCCGCTTTGGATCCTGCTGGTCCTGCTTTTTGGAAGCATGTCATGCCTTGGGAAAAGCAAGAAGACGTTGAATACAGAAGGTTTGTTCTAAAACTTTTGATAGCTCAAACATATCAGTCTTAAGGGTTAATTACCGAAATGCTATAATTAACAGGCTGAACGCTACCCAGGCAACATTTGTGGATGCGTATCACACTAGCCGCGCATTTGGAACCAATGAAATTGTTGGTGATGTGGACTTTATTGTTAATGGTGGGGATCATCAACCCAGTTGCAAGATTCCCAAAACATTTGGATTCAAAATGCCTATGCCATTTTGGATGGAGAAAGAATTAACACGTAAGTACTATACATCATTTATTCCCTTAAGATTTTTATATTTATTCTGAGATTTGAAATTTCATAAACTATTTAATTGCTATAAACACCATAGAGGTATGCAGTCACAGTTACGTAACAGAACTGTTTTCCCAGTCTATAAACGACATGAATCTTAAAGCCTGCTTTGGATGCTCGTCGTACAAAGATTACCAGAGAAAGAAGTGCAAGTGCAATGTACAAGTCGCTGGTGAACATCTTTTAGCAAGAGGAGAAAAGTATATTTCAAAACAGCATTGAATTCATTTTCTATTTTTATATAAATTTCGTTAAACAGAGTTTAAACATGTGAAAATCTTTTTACAGAGAACCTAAGGTTACTGGAGTGGCCTATTTGGACACGCCAAAGGACACAAGCGTTGCCACTAACTACGTACAAATGTTTAAAGATTCTGGAATGCTGGAGCTATTTGCAAAAGGCAGAAGCATACTTTGCATTTAATATAGGCAACAACAAAAACTGCAAGCTTTCGGATTTAATGGTTTTGATAATATAATAGATTTGGGTATGATCGGCCCAAAATGTTGTACATAAATTGTGTATCTACTAATATTAGACGTTTAAAAGTATCCTAAATAAAGTCTTTATAAAGCAGCTTTTTATTTCGAAATGTTCTTTTAATGCATGCAAATGTTCTAGTTTTCAAGAATGTTGACAAGCATTCCAATATTCCATGCAAATATATGAATTCCTTACGTAGACTACTAGCAGCATTTTGGAATATTGTATAATATGTATATTTAAGAAACAATTTATGTTATACATATTTACAGTACTATAACTTTAACTGAAGTGTCGATTGACAATAAGAACGCTTTCGCTCTTTCTACCAAAAATGCAAAAACCGAAATTGCAAAGAAAGTAATACTTAACTGCATGATAGCAAGGAATCGTGGATCACCAAGTTTTAATTTTACTACCGGAAGTTCAACCTCTTGATTTGCCCCCAACCAGTTTTTTCTAAAATGTGAGAGTAGCTTGGACCAGTAGAGTCGAATACCACTTTCGTACAACAAGATGTTTAATATTTTATAAAACTCAGCCTGGGCCTTAGAAGTGATTGAAAGTATGCCCAAATTAAAGCCATAACGGGTTTTGCTGTGAAAGCAGTATAAATTAAAATTTGGTGCTTTTATAACAGACTCCGTATCTTGAAGTTTTGGTACCGAAGAATCCAAGGCGTTATAGAAAATTAGTTTCCAGTTCAAAATTCGGCGATGCTTTTCGGCTTCCATTGCTTCTACGTTAGGAAATTCTTGAGAAGTAATAGGTGGACACCAATATTTTGCATGCTCACTTATCAAGTCACCGTCAAATTTCTCTTTTTTAAGATTGAACATTAAATAAGCGGCAGTATTCTTTCTCCTTTCAGCTTCCAGTTTTTTGTTTTCATTGACATTAAGCAACAAGGAATGTTCAATTTGGACAAGTTTATATCCTTCAGCAAACAATTCTGCAAGACTATTTCTCACTATCCGTTTTGGAGGTGACACAATTTCTTGCGTTGTGCCTGTTAAATAGAAAAATTCTGTGAAGAAAAACCCAAACAAGCAACAAATCCTAGCCGCATCCTTTCGTTTTATGCTTTTTTGAAGAATCATTCTAACCACTTCAAGTACAGTACTTGCAATTGTCCGGTCCTTACGGTACTGAAATTTTTCTATGTGTATATACATCGACACTAAAATCAAAACTAATGCCAGACAGCTCCACGATTCCCAATCAAAACTATTTCCAATAATTGCGAGTAAGCCTTTTACAGTCACAGCTCTTGTTTTTTCACAGTAGCCTATTGCTATTTGATTTATGTCCCACAATAAAAATGTTTCTGTTTCTAGCCAAAGCACTTCTGGAGCCATACGCATTTGTACTATAACAGCTTGAAAATACGTTTGTGTCCATTTGTGCTCCAGCCTGCCTCCATATACTGCAGTCAAATTTAAACGTTGTGATAAGACTTGCATTGTTATGGGTAAAGGATTTAAGCATTTACCGTAATGAAGGTGGTCGTGGGAGTTGTAACTATACGGATTTGTTACTGTTACTGTTACGGACAAATTGAACGTGAGCTAAGATAACCCATGTACTTCGAGTTAGCAATTATAACATTCATACTCTTTTGTAAAAGGTCTTCTGTATGTTTGGACAACCCTTCAGCATATGAGTTAACAATTGTTTGGTTCAGTTTACCTGTAAATGGAGACATGCGTTTATAGATTCTGTTCTCAATTTCACAATTGAAACAGACCCACCATACATCCTGCACCAGAAATACGTTTTTTGTTGTGTCTTGTAACCAAATGGCAAACATAAGAAACGGACCAGCTAGCAGACCTTCATGCCAGTGATAATTTGAGAATAGGCGTGGAGAGTGCGGCGTTAAAGCCAAAATAACAACGTTGTCCTTTTTAAAAGGCAATCTGCGAAAGCCAGTTACATAGGATACCCAGCGACCCCAATCTTTGGAAAAGCTTTCCTCTTGCACGTAGCCTGTTTGTGGGCCAAACCACAGTTGGTATACCTCTGCAAGTATGACGGTCAGCGCAGTTGTATATTCTCTTTTGAATTTATTAACAACGAAAGTCGTGTTTCCAGAGCTTTTCGGATATTTAACTGCATAAGTGGGAAGTTCGCTGTCAATTTCTTTAACCACCCAAACAACATTTGCAACGTTTTGATTGTCGCTGATGATGTTGTTTATATGTTCTGTGCTTTGCTTAAGCGGGAAATGCATTTTCCATAATCGGTCCCTTGATTTTGTATCGCGGGTTACAAAAACGTCAAGTTGAGAGCATTTCTCCCAATTTATTTCAGAAATAAAACAAGTAACAAATGGAATACAAGCTAAGAAAAATTTCCAAAAAGTATTATCCCTTGTGAACAGTTGCTACAAGGTTGGTAAACTAAAATATAATGAAAATCTACATATTAATACGTGTACAAAGTACAGACCTATACTTTACAGTAATTTGTTTTCAGCTTATTTAACATTCAATTAAATTCAGTGCGTAATTGATACAAAACTATTTAAACCTGTTTACTTGAGTCGTAAACAAGTTTAATTGGAAAGCCTAGCAGTAAGCCGACGACAATATACATATTTTTCATGTACATTCCATAATTGCGTTTTGTATTGCGGCAGAACGGATAATTGATTCTCAAATTGCAAATGGTAGGTAGGAAGTCTAGTCTTTGGGCCTTTGGGTTGTGGTTAGAAAAAAACAACTGTTTTCTATCAGAAACAAGCTACCAATTTTAAATAGTAAATTTGGATCAAATAGTGTAACTTTAATCCTTCAGTTAGTGCTGGGGTTAACTATGTTTGGGGATTACATTAATAATATGTAATTTAAGGTAAATTTAATCTGAAAAGGTAATTTGAGCAAGATTAACTCAATTTCTGCAATTCGCCGCTTCAAACTGAAATATATAAAAAACTAAACACGACTTACGCTTCTTCAAGTTTACTTGCTGCTTTAGTTTTTCAACTTTACTGTTTGTTGTATTTATGATTTGGTAATTTGTAACGCCAAAAAGGTTTTAATTACATTTTTGCCGCTATAAAGGCAACCTTGCTGATTAATTCCGTTTTGTGCTAACTACTTAATTAATTTTATTTTTGTACTTATGTTTTTTGCTTATTCCAGTAAAATTGTAAACGAAGACCTGCTCATGTGCATGAATCACTGGCTCCACACAGTATCGTCACTAATCACTGAAAGCAATTAAAAAGTATTGTTTTTAGTGTACATTACTACGTTTGTTAGCTAAAAAAATTGTAATGATTATGCCGTTGAAGAAAGGCTTTTAGCGCATTTCTATAAACACATTTATTGTATTTGATACTAATGGGAACGATGGCTGTACAAACTAAATTCATAGTCAGCCTTGACCGCAAACACAGTGTCTGTTACATTTGGAATATTGATCATGATCATGTAATTGCATAGCAAAACCAACAATTTTTTACAAAATATTTTATTTTAAACTGTGCGATGAGTTTATGTGAGAGACTTTCATGGAGAAACTTAAACACTTTAAAAATTTGATATGCAATCAAACAAGTCGAATCAGATAGCCTTTTATAGTAAACATTGACCCTAATTTTATTTGCATTGGCACGGAACTAGGTTCTTATAATTCTAAAAATAAAGAACAATGCCCATTGTATTATGTATTGCATTGTGTCACGAAGTATAAGGTACATATAAAACCACTAATTTTTACCAGACACATGGAACAGTGTGTTTGATGCAGTAAAAACTGGTCCATATACATCGTTTTATATGTGTTGGGGATTAACGAAAGTTTAGTGTCAGAATGTAGTTCGTTAACTTGAGTTTATGGATTGGTAAAGGGATATGCAAAAATATCGTAATGCAACATAGATGCGCTGATAGTACTGGGTAGTATTACAACAATTTATAGTAGCAAATTGAAAACTTTCAATGATTGGTTGTACTACAAACAAATCGATTTATTTAATAAATATGTAATAACAACTGTATGCTAGAATAATTAATTTGAGTGTTGCAACTTGTATAAATATTTATATTTAAGTAGTTTTCCGATATATAGATTTTTTACTACTCTAACGCAACGCTTATATATAGTATTCTTACAATTTGGAAATGATGGAATAATTGCCGTAACATATTATTTTGTAGTTAGAAGTACTCTAAACGTACCTCGAACAATACCCTTGAAAAAATTAAGAACGCATACACGACGAATCACAAATTGGTTGCCATAGCAAATTAGTATTGGCTTACAAGACATTCTAAATCTACGCATAAGCTTGTTTTGTTCCACAAAACCCCAGTCCTTTCTCTTCCAGGAAACAAGTACCTTATTCCCTCGAACAAAGAATAAACATCCTAATTGTAAAATCATTGGCCAATAACCTAGATAAATTACATTGCCAATTAATAAAGGAGCTACTTTCATTATTTTGACACTTTCCCAGTCACGAAGCAAAACTGAGTTTGTGTATATTCCAGTAAGCATGAACAATCCGTTGAATAAAATGAGATATATGCCTAGTCTACATCCAGTCAATACAGATTCATGCATTATCTGAATGGCCCTGTACATTTTTCTAAGATTGTCTGGATTTCGGAAACTGTCTTTAGTCAGGTAAGACTTTCTACCCAAGCGTAGTTCTCCAAGTAGAATTACACCACTATAAAAACAATAGATTACTACTATAGTTGCCATTACAAACACATTGGTTGAAAACACGGTTACAAGATATGAATGGATAATGAAGTTAAATAAGGACACAGTAAAAGTGAAGTTTCTTTCAGGTACTAGAGCTCCAAATAAGATCAAATTTCTGGGTTCTACTAATATGACAGTAATTACAGCTGCATTAATTCCTAAGCTTACCACTATCAAAATTGTAAGCACGATATCTAAAAGTTGAGTAGCCTTATTTTTGTTTGGATCAAACTGCCGCATGTAAAGTTCTGGAAGCCATAAAATTATATATTGTTTTAGACGGTGAAAAAGTTAGCAATTACAATTATTTTTCAATAGAGCAATAATAATTTGTTACATGTAAAAAATAACTGCGTAATTATATGTTTACCTTTTATATGTCGCATAAGACAGGCCAGTGAATTTGCACCAACTGAAATTGCACGGTATTCAAATCTAGTAACTGTTATTGTAAGCATGAATATCAATAAACCAAAGTAGTAAGCAATATATATGTGCAATGTATTTAAATCCTGCTGAAAAAGACATCTTAGCAGTTTAATTGACGCTGCAAATGTCCATAGAATACATAAACAATAGTTAATATAGTGTTTTGAAACGGATGTTTCATCAACAAAAAACTGTTCGGATTGCTCATGAAATATAAGTGGTGTGGCGCCAATAAATCCTGTTATTTTCAAAGACCTGCATAAATATTTTCTAAGCTTGTCACTGTAAACAATTGTGCAATTTTTGGTTTGCTTTTGTGCGCTGGAATCCATGTTTGGCAGGGTGCTATTCAAGGCTTTTATAAACTGGTGGTGGCTACTAAATAGTGAGACTTGTACAGTATCACGATGCCTAAAACCGTGCTTTAAAACTTTCCTTGAACTAGAAACCTTTTCTTTGTAAACTTTAAAAAACCTTCGAATGTAATGTTGTACGACTCTTGTATACGCGTTCAGTTGGAAGGCAGTTATTGGAGTTACAGGAAGAATGAAAAACAATTAGTTTCTATGAATAATTTATGTAGGTTTTAATTTAACCAAATGGATTTATACAGTGATAAAAATCTGGTATAATGGTACATCCACGTGAACATGTATTTTGCGGAAATTTCATTGGAACAGGGATTGGAAATTGTAATTCAAACATAACGGCTACTTGATATCATGGAGTTTCAAATAAATTGTTTTGCTTTATTTTAATTACAGATTAAATTTAAAAACTAATCAAATGTAGGGTCAAATATTCTATTTCTCTTTTGCAGGACATAACGTAGCAAGTAGATTAGCTAATGTTGAGTGGTTTTGTTGAATACACTGACGTAATCAAGTCAACGAAGTTATTACTTGAAGATATTGCAAGAATCCTAATTAGCAAACGTGTATGAGTTTGTTTGATACAACAAAATTAAACTACAATGTTCTGTTTCGATGGTTTCTTTGAATTGGTAAGTACACAAATACACAACGATTACGTGTTAGAAGTATGGCTTGGGTGAAAGTATGTAAAACAATAACATAAAATATTCATGACATACCCATAACAATAAATCAATTCTGCTATTAGAGAAATTAGAGAAATAATGAACCTGTTGTCTAATTGCCTTGTAAATCATTCCTAAAAAAGAGTTTTTTTAACGCCACACCAAAATAAACTCTATCATATATTACTAATGAAAACAGGTAATTATTACTTTTATTTTCCCAGAATGAGCTCAGTCTTTTACGGGTCTTATTCTAAATTTGAACGTTTATTCTCGGCTACTCTATTTTCTCTTTTTCAAAAAATGACTCCCCTTGATACCATTCTAGACAGCGACTTTGATCTCATAATAAAGCAAGCCCAGCAAAATAAGGGAATTGCAGATAAAACACCCTTACAAATTTCTACAATTACCACAACAACATCAGATCAAAATGAAAACTGCGAAGACCAAACTCCTTTGTCAGAAAAAGAAGATTATCGAATTGCCCATCTGTTTCACCCAATACTAGTCTTCTCCAAATATATCGGATTCTGTCCTATAAAAATCATCAAAAAACAAGATGGTTCAATTTTTTACGAGTTTCGTTGGCTGTCCACACCGTTTATTGTCACACTTCTTTGGGGAGTTCTCTTAGGAGCAGTTATGATCACTTGGATTGTCAACGCCATATTTAACATTGGATTTCCATACCAAATGTAATTGGCAACTTTTTTTTCTTACACATGCTTATGTCCTAACACATTGTTTCTATTTCCAGATTTTCACACCGTGACAGAGAAGACGACTGGATAAACGAAAACCTGTTCAAAGGCTCGCAACTTATTTCTGTCTTGAACAACCTGATCAAGGTATCCCTTCCTTTGGGAGCATGGGTTTCCTTGGTTCTCTCTTGGGGAGATTGTCGCTCTCTTTGTGACTTTCTTAATGACTGGCCCAACTTTATTCATCAGTTCAGGCGGGCATTTTCCTCTTATTACACTGCCCGCTTTTACATGACCCGTGTACGAAACTGGACTTGCGTGGTTTGGATTTTTCCTGTGTTTCTACTGATGTTTACCATGCGATCGGTTAACTATCTGCAAGATACACAGCCTATTCTGAATTCATTGTTTGGTCATGGACAAATTGTTGTGATGTTGGGATCTCGAGCTTTATCGTACATCAAGGACTTTTTGCTATTGCAAACGATGAAAGCAGCTTATTCGGAAACATTGAATGGAATTATGGCGGAGTATGGCAAATGCCAGAAAAGTATTTCCAGGGATCAAGTTCGAGAGTGGATGGAACTGGTGAACTTTATAAGAAAGCAGGTGGCTCGAGTAGAAAGTCATATTAGCAGTCAGAATCTCTGGTCGGTTTTTGAAATCTTTACCAGCGTATTGTTAATCTTGTCCATGGCTGTATTTCTCTTTATGAATAATGCGTTGGCTGAGAGTCTGAGTGGAAACTTTTTTCCGTTTTCGTTGGTCTGTACTATCTTTTTTATTTGCTCGCTTTTCTGGAAGACGGAACTTGCTGAACAGATAGCTGCTAAAGTACAAACATTTGATACTTAATATAAATGCATAAATATTTACTTAAGATAATAATATAAATGATTTTTTTGTGTTTGTAAAAATATTATGCTAATTGTTTCAGGAGGAAGAAATTGCCGAAGAGTTGCTGGAGATGGAAACGGGTGACGATGATTGCGAGACTAGACTCGAGGTAAGAGAGCCTGTACATTTATAAATATAAATTATCACTCTAAATATTTCGGAAAGGATCAAGTTAATTATGATCCGCAGATGAAACTAATATGCGATATAATATACAACGACCCAGTGAAAATTCAAGTTGGGCATGTGCTGACATTGAACAAGCGTTTACTATTATCGGTAAATCATTGCACTACTTGTTGTTATATTATGGCTTTTACTTTAAAAGTCAATGCTTATTATCTGGTTAATTAATTAATTTCAGTTTTTCAGTCAGCTTGCGTCATACCTTGTGGTTATCCTTCAATTTACCAAGACCTAAATCTGTCCGGGCAACAAAATATATACGAAATGTATTCACCAAGCCATGTTGTAGATAATTTGAGAAATAGATGTTTGTACTTCAAGCATTCAGCACTTGCATTTCCATTAAACGGAAGTTACGTTAGTTACGTATCAAAAATATGATATCAATGGAAAACGAAAGGAAAAGGACATTCACGAGTGTCCAAAAGTAGTAAAACGATAACAAAGAAGTTTTGCATAATTGAAGTTTGTTCTTGTTTGTTGATTTTAAGCATTGTTCTTTACACACTTTTATTCATGCCAATATCCACTAGGAAAGCCAATAAAATTAATTAGTAACCACCAATAAACATGTCAGAAGTTAGAAAAAACAATAAATTAATCCATGGCAATACTGTTACCCCAATGTCCCAAACCCTTTGTAAACATAATTACCCATGCCCCATCTGTGACCCATAAAGAACTTTTAAATCTAATTTGTTTCTAACTTTTTTACAAAAAACCATTTTTGCACGCTACATGAAAAGTATATATGTGTTTTTACACGAATAAAATGCCAAAAAGTGTTTACAGCAATCAGGATGTGTGAGTGTGTGAGCATTCTAAATCCTTATGAATTCTGAAAAAATAGAAGCTTCAAAGTAAAATCTTTTCTTTAATACAAATTATACAATTTTAAGTTGGATACGTCTAGGCAAATAAGATTACTATGAAAGGAATTTTCATCTGTATATGATGCAGTTAAAAGTTTAAAAGATAATCTCGACTATGTTGAAAAGCAATTTACAATGATATAAGTAAATTTTGTACTTCTCAAATTCAAGTTTCTCCAACTGCTCAGCCACCACAATTTTATGATGCAAAATTCAAGGTCAGACAATGCAATAAACCCATTCAGCAACTCTGGAGTTACTCTCATTTTATTGTCTTTGGTGCAAAAGTTGCTATTGACACTTTTGACTTTTTTGTTTACTCAGTAGCTCATGAGTCATTTACTCAACCAAACATGTACTAGGTAATAAAAACTGAAACGAAACACCAGCTTTTGTGAATTGTGAACTGCCTGGAGAAAGATATTCCGAACTAAAAGTTTGCATTTTTCAAGACACTTGTTGATTGCATGTGAACCAGACGCGGCATTACTACATAATGATAAAATTCACCAGTCACGTAAATCTCGTCACGCCAGTACCAAATTTGCGATTGAAAGGAAAAGTGTATTCTAAACAATTCAAAACTCTACCCACAAGTCCAGATGTAAGCTACTCTGAAAAAATATTTGTTTTGCATAAAAATGTATTTATTTGTAGTTTGAATACTTGACATTGCAAAAGTCATTTATTGTACAAGTGAAACTACGTTGACGATTGATTTACAAAATTAGCTCTAACAATTTATTTTTAGAACTCTAAATTGTATTTGCTACAGATTTAGTTCTGTCTTTTTGAAATTGTAATGTAATATATTCAAAAGTGAACATTCAAATTCGAATCAACGTTTTTTATTTGGTTTTTATTTTCTGGTTCAAGCAGAATACTATTAGGTTTTCTTGCGTGTATGCATATTACGAAATAAAAACTGAGTTTCCAGCGCAGGTGGTCAGCATAGCATGGCATAGTGTAAAAATCTACAAGGTGAAATTGGTTCCATTTTGGTTCTCTCATTGTTACGTAGAACAATGACTGTGTTCATTATAAAGTGTACATTCATCATTAACATTGTATTCTATCCTGGGAATTGCTAGCTGTACGCTTAAATTAGACATAGTAAGTTCATTCCAAAATAATAGATTGCATTGTTTATCCTATATATTATTATTTTGATATAGGCAGCAGGTTAGAGCAGATAAATTAAACGCAGCGTACGTACTAGATAAAAATACAATCCTTTTTCTGTATGTTTTGGCAAATGAACTTTCAGCAAAGCTTGACCAAGTATATATTTTATAGCTAGTAGCCGCACTGCTATGAAAAGGAAATGAACAATGAGCACCACACCCGGCTCATGCAATTAGGTATGCTGTTCTAGGGTGAATAGTAGAAATGGAGATTGTTTTATCAATCCAGTGAAGCAACCATGAGAAAATCGTAGCACGCATGAAGAATTTACTTTGCCAATTCAAGCAAAGGAATGATTTGCAGTTTTTGTGCAAAAACCCTTCCAAAATGTTATTTGATATATATAGATAAATTGCATTTTTGAGATTTTGAATTAGTTTGAAAAGCGATATACTGCTGTAAAGTACACATAAAATTTTTGTGGAAGAGAAATTTTTCAGCGATTTTTACAATAAAAATGAAACGGGTTGATATTTGGCTGGTTTGGATTTTTGTTGGTTGCTATAGTAATCTGCTTGCTAGTGCCACCGAAACGGAAGAAGAAAAAATGGATGCAATATTCGGGGATATGAATGCTACGATGCAGAAGTTTGATAAGAGCGGGTGAGTATATATACAATTTCAATGCAACGTATAATCGATACGTTTTCAAATTTTAAAATGATTTTGATTTGATCGTTTTCGACCTTTTAGAAATAAAGAGTTGTATTTGGACGATTTCGCGGATCTGTGCAAACACTTGTTTGTAGACGCTGCCGGAAATCCGTACCCAATTCAGAATGAAACACTGGAGGAACTTTTCACAATATTTGATCGGGACGGGGTATATAACTTAACCAATCTTGCAATAATGTATTTTATTAGTGATTTGAAAATGACTGTTTAATTCTTATATTGTCTACAGAACAAATTCATTTGTCGTAAGGAGTTTCCACGCTGTTATGACGAATGGATTAAAAAGGTTAACATATAAAATATTCAATTAGAATTATTTACGTACTTTGTACTATCGCAACATGCACAAAGCATTTATTTTCTTGTAGATTGTAAATCCAGTTTCCGTGCTCGTAGTGGTTGACGTGCAAAACGACTTTATCGATGGCTCTCTTGCCCTGAAAAATGCACCGGCAGGAGAAGATGGTCTTGAAGTTATTGAACCAATTCACAAAATGCAGGATACAATTCATTTCAAGCAGATATTTTACACCAAAGACTGGCACCCCGCAAACCATATTTCGTTTATAGATAACCTAGAACTCCGTCCATTTGATGAATCCAGCAAGGTAGAAGTTATATACTTAAGTACTTAAAGCATCATTGTGACAATGCAGTGTAAGAACGTGTATTATATTTGATCATTTTGTGCAGATTCAAAACTCGAAAGATGCAAAGGTTCTGGACGTCGTAGTTCTCAAAGGCGACAGTGGCCAACCTGTAGAACAAAAATTATGGCCACGTCACTGCGTTCAGAATACAACAGGAGCAGAGCTTCATCCCAATCTGAAAATCATTCCTGGAAGTAAGGAGGTTTTCAAGGGAATGCAACCGGATCTGGACAGCTATTCGGCTTTTATGGATAACGACAAAAAGTCGCTGACAAAGCTGAAAGAATATGTAGATGAGGTGGGAGCGGGTGACGTTTACGTGTGTGGATTGGCTTATGACGTTTGCGTTGGAGCAACAGCAATAGACTCTCTTTCCCTGGGGTACAGAACTGCTTTGGTTGGGGATGCCTCCAGAGGAGTGGATAAAGAAGGAATTGAGACAGTTAAAATGGACGTAGTTAAAAATGGAGGAGTCATTGTGGATGTAGCACAAGTGAAGGATATGGTCGAGGCAAAAGATCGGAAGCCAGAATTGGGAATGCATTTGGCAAGAGTGCTGAAGAATAGGTGGGAAGGAAAGGAAAGTAGCAAATAATTTAGTTACTGTGCAACTTAATGTTTTACTGAACATGTGAACATGATTTGTGTACTATTATTTAGCAAACTACTTTGAATTGACCGGTGATAAATATTAATGCCTTTTCATTTTAAAATTTTAAATTAAATAAAGCCTTAAAACTTCATGGAATGGTAATATGGAATTTTTCTTGTAAATTGGCATTTCATAACAAAGTTTTTATTCACCGACATTTTTTTATAAAGTCAATGTCGTTAGGTTCATATTTTCCCGAATCGAGACATTTATTGGATCACGTCTGTATGTGTAGACAATGTAAAAGCTCTAGATTAATTACAAGAATGTCAAGTACAAAGAGCCCAAGGACATTTGGACAAGTTTCTTTTATATGTTGATTCAGATATTCTCCAAAGTCCATATAAATGACCAAATGAGCATTGTTTGCACGAAACGCATAAAATACATATCCTACATCATGAATTCATCCAGTGTTTGAACGTCTGTGTTGTGTCTCTTGTTAAACAAATAGCTAATTCCTAGTTCCTTTTACTGCATACTTTTAATACCACTGCTGGCATTAATATTCATTAATTTATGGTAATGTCATAAGTCAACAAAAGAATTCATTGTTATTCAGTTTTTATTACCATGCAGTATCATGCCATGTAATGCTAAAAGTGCTTTACACGCAATGTTCAAAATAGGGCGTTAGATGTATTGTGTTTTTCTTAATATTCTTTCTGCACTTGGTAGAGAAAGCAGGATTAGTGTTCTAACTTGACTTTCTCTGGAAATATTTCTGCAGGCTTTAAAACAAAATTTAGTTCAGACATCATTTTCGGAAGAAAACACGTTAGCATTGTGTTAGAAAGAAAAATGGAAAAGGTGGGAATGTTCCTGACATTCTGGGTACTTTTGCACAATTTTAGTGGAACTATGGGTAAACATTGTAATTCTTAAGAACAGATTCCTTTGAAATTTATAATTTTCGTACGATTTACCTGCTCCTGCTGTTGTAATATATAGCCCTGAAATGCTATTCCTGCGAATGGAATCTGGGTCAGCAAGAATATAACTGCCTCCAGGAACCGCCTCCGGCTAGATTCTTGAGAGAATGTAGCCGTAAGTTATACCTAAAAAGAACTAAAGACGTATTTTTCCTTTAAAATTTTAAATATATTCATTTCCATAGATCCGCAGTGCTGGAAGCGCTATTCAGGTTATGAAAACGGAACTTTGATTAGCGTTCAGCGTTTTTGTGTGGATGTTGCCCGAGAGCCGATTTGCACTAACAGTTATGCCACAGACGATCCTACGGGTCAGGTAACCCAAGTAAAGGAATGTGTCTGTAATTTGGAAGGTTGCAATGGTGCTTTTGGGAATTTTCAAAATTCCAATAAGTTTGCATGCATTTTATTTGCTGCGGTATACATTGTTATGTAAAAGGTTGCAAAAACAATTTAGGTATACTTTAGGCTTTACAGCATTTATATTGGCTGAATACAGACATAGGAAAGGAACCTCAAGTCACCTTGAAAATTCAAATAGTGTTAAAATTGATTGATTTTTTTGCTAATTATACTACAAAAAGCTATACTTGCGTGTGTACTTTTTTGTCGGTTGAAACTTATATTATAAGTCTTATAAGACTACCCAAGTAGGAACGTATGTGAAAATCACGCTATATTTGCGTGATTCCAACGCGGGCAGTGTTGCAAAAGCGTGTATGTGCAAACGCTGTTACATTTACCTGAAGTGTAACGTGATTTTTACAAATTTTGTATGCATTGATCACACAGTTACAAAAATGTGTGATATTTACCGTTATTTGTACGTTACAACTTCACAGTAATTTTGCTGATAGATTTACGCGTAAAAATCACGTTACAATCGCTTCGTGAGTTCAACGTTACATTGACGTGATGCTTGTCACTTGGACTTTCTGCATTTGTTTTTAGCGATTTATTCTAAAAATTCAGCAAATGAGACTATTTGGCAACGCGTAAATGCATATACAAATACATTTAAGTATACTCTATCAAAAGAAAACAACGCATATCCGATTGGACGATACATTAAACAATATTATGCTCTCAAAGAGTGTACCCAGTTCCAACTAACTAAGATAGGAAATATCTGTACCCGTAAATGGATCATCATCCATCTCGAACGAACACTACTTGAGATCTTAATTAGATCTAACAAGGTACACTACCGGACTGTAACTCGAGTTGGGTAACAAAATGTGGTCAGTCTATATCATTTTTGGACGTAGAATCTAGATCTGGTTTCATTTTGCTGTAAAACTCACATGCCAAACCTCTACGAGAACTTTTATTGATGTGACTTACTGTATGTATACAACCACTATCTACACTTACTTTTTAATATGGAACATGCAATTAAATTTAAATTGAAAAAAAGTGTATAAAAGTAACTAAATTAACTCTTGATTAACTCTTGAGGAATTGATTGTTATAATTCACGCATTTGAATAGCCAAGCCTTTACAACCGCATCCGGTTTTGTGAGAACTAATGTAATTTTTTGTTACGTTATTCTAAGTGTATAACAGTAAATTAGCTCAAACATTAAAATTTATGCCAATAATTCTGTGTTATGCCAATTGGTATATTGCTACCAAGCATCAATTGAGAACAAGTATGTAATGAAGAAGCAACTAATAACAGCTTTTGCTCTTCAAACGCAGATAATCCATTTACTTACTGCTAGATGTTAAAGGATCATCCTTATTTTTTGTTAAATTTAAAACTGTGTAGTTGTTTATACCGGTTCTAAAACTGATCTAGTTGTTAGGTAGCTGGTGGCCCAACTAACACTAAAGATCAACGATCATAATTTATTTGGAAGTTTGTACCTTCCATCAAATTTCAGTCGGCTTTATCAGTGTGCCTAGAATAACGTCACAAAAAATTACATTAGTTCTCACAAAACCGGATGCGGTTGTAAAGGCTTGGCTATTCCAATGCGTGAATTATAACAATCAATTCCTCGGTTCAAAAGTCATGACTTTTAACTTTTTTCAGGTGAACTATGACATGTGAAACACGAGTGTTATAGACAAAGGTGTTTAAATTTGCAAATTTAAATTGCCATACCACTTCAGAACTAATAGAACATTTGCGCTCAGAACATGATCATCGTTTACATAGCAACTGCTGTAATTAGTTGCTTCTTCATTGCATTCCTGTTCTTAATTGATGTTCTGTAGCATTGTATCAGTTGGCATAGATTTTAATACTTGAGTTAATTTAGTTACTTTTATACACTTTTTTTCAATTTAAATTTAATTGCATGTTCCATATTATAAAGTAAGTGTAGATAGTGGTTGTATACATACAATAAGTCACATCAATAAAAGTTCTCGTAGAGGTTTGGCATGTGAGTTTTACAGCAAAATGAAACCAGATCTAGATTCTACGTCCAAAAATGATATAGACTGACCACATCTTGTTACCCAACTCGAGTTACAGTCCGGTAGTGTACCTTGTAAGTAGTGAAATAAACCGATCACAATGACTCGATTCGGTGCATGTAATCAAAACTTAAATAATTATCGTCTGAAATCTTAACATTAGTTCCAAAAGGGCATAAACCGTTAATTTTGTTGGAAACTGTAACGTTTTTTTCACGCCAATGTAACACTTATGCAACGCAAAATGTAACGTGTAATTCACGTTGCAACAACACAATGTCACAGTTACATTGCTACGTGCATTCCACTCTTAAAAAGCGGCCAACTGCTCTGTTACATCCACATTCAAATGTAACGTGATTTCAACAAACTTTTCCTAGTTGGGTATTTTACTATTTTTAACATGTTCTGACAGTGTAAAGTAGATATTTCAATTTTCAAAGAGAATAAATTCACAAATCTACAAATAGAAATAGCCACAGTAATTTGAAGTTGTAGCTTATCCCCTCTACAGGTCACTTTGTTTTGGTATGAACCCATCGTACATTTCATGATTTCTGTATGTTTTTATTACAATACATTTAATTTTACAAAATAAATTTGTGTGGAATTTACGATGGATCTGAGTTTTTTTCTTTGCATTGCTATGTTAGCGCGTATTTTCACTATATCCACTAGCCTTCCATTTACCACAAATTCAAACTGTTTGGTTGCCATAATTACTGAACGAAATTATACAAGCAATTACTCTGAAAACTACATCAACCGCTTGCCTAACATTTTACACAAGTCAGGCAAGCAAATGCATGTGTGGCTACTTTATACTGCATCCCAGTTAGATTTTGTAATTGACTTAGACCCTGAATTCCCGTCAAATATAAATTATAAGTACTTTCGATTCAGATGGAAATTTAATCCTGAAAATTGCATTGTATTCCTTATTCTAGCAGACATACGAGAAACTGTAACATTTGCAATTCATCGGTCTGGCTATGGCACATCCAAAAATGTCCCCTTCTTTATTTTAGTATCTAACCTCAACCTTAATTCAAAATCCACTAAATTGCTGCAATACTTTACATTTGACCTTTTACCAGACCAATCAATTGATGGCGTATTTACAGCACCAGTTGTATTTTTCACTGTCAACGATAACAATCTAGTAATATTTTGCTACATTTGCAGCAACCATTCTTCAAAGCTATTTCAAACGGAAATAAAAAGTCTCGAAAATCTTATACATCTATTCAGCCAGTTAAACGCACATGGACAAAAACAGCTTATTTCCATGTACTACCCGTTTTCTGCAGACAAACTAAAAGATACCACATGCTTGCAGGTTTCAGATTCGCTATCAAACCGCCATAATTATTACGCCGCTTTCTCCACCTGTCAACGTGAACTACTTTCAGTTGCTGTATTTGGCCGCATTTTAAACTTTACTTTGGTCATGGGTAATAGCCTACTAAGCCCTGAACAACTGCATCAATCTCAGTGGCTACTAAATCTAAAATTTGGCGAAGGCACTTTATTCAGCTTTCCCAATCAACAAGCTCACACTCGAGATGTGTACATAGTTTTAAAACAGATTCCGTGGAAAGTAGCCACCTGCTTGAAAGCCAAGTCTTTAGCCTATCAAAACTTCAACATTTTGACGTTTTTTCCCGTTCAATTGGTTTTGTGTATTTTACCAGTAATCTTTGCTTTTGTAGCAGTTTACCAAAACATTGACAAAGGTTTGGACATATTTTGGCTGTTTGTTTCTATATCTCCTGCCAAACCACATTGTGGAAAAATAGTAAGCGGTTCTTTTGTGTGTATTACGCTTATAGCAATAATGTGGCAAGCGCATATATCCTCTGATGCACTAACGCTACAGGATTTTCCCAAAGCGGTTGCCTTACGCCTGCAACAAGGCTTTCGGCTTTGTATACAACGCAAGATTATCAACGTGTATAAAAACTTTATTGACAATAAAACCTGGTGGGATATAACAGATGGAAGATCTTTAGATAAGTGGATATACGATGAGGACCAAACACCGATTTCCTATGATAATCTTACCATTTTTGTACAACATGTTACTCAATATAAGCTCCAGGTTTACACTTGGTACTGGCGAGTGCTGGAAAATCCGATTTGGGAAGCTGGAGTGATTTTAGAAAACACTATAGTTTGCAAGGCTTTAGATTATAGTCCCAAGTTTGAAGGGAAACTAAGGCATACTATGCGGATTTGGGGAAGCATTAGTAAAGCTCAGTTTGTGTTACGTAGGTGGTTTGAAGGAGGATTTTTTCTAAGGATTTATAAGCTGTGAGCTAGAGATAAACTGTTTAAAGACTTGAATGTAAAGAGACTGGATGGGATTGCAGTTGCGGAAACAATTACACTGGATAGTGCGCTGGGTTGTGGGTGTTTGATTTTGGGAGTGACAAATTTGGCATTGTTAATATTGTGGAGTTTCGTGGAAATTGAGCAAAACAGAGGAAACATTAAGTGGGTATTGGCATATTGGTGGGAAAGAAGGAACTAGGTTTGAGTGAAAGTTAAAGGGAATTGACGTCATTTGTTAGATGTATTATAAATGGGTACTACAAACTAATTGATCGCAAAAAGATAGTCACAACAACTGAAGTATTGAAAATATTCAGTCATTAGATGCTAAAGTAATTCAATGCTTTAATATTATTTAACACAAGCAACTGCTGAAATGGTAACAATTTATCACGCTAGAAATTTTAAGCAGCATTCAATACGATATTGTGCAATAAAACATTAGTTCGACACCGGGTTTATTGGGTTTATATGATGTAAATACATGCACAATAGAATACATGAATAAAGATCCAAAATAATACGTTTGAGTTACTCTGAGCACAAAGTTCTGTCTATGTAGTCAGTGTGGCAAGCAACATGAAATATGCATTTAGTCATGCAACGCTCTTAAGGGCTTTTACTCTCGGAGATGTTAAGAGTACGTATTTGCATTTATCTTTGACAAAATGTCTTTCATTCTAATCTGCTGCTCTTCTTCTTTACATTAATAATAAAAGGGTTTGACTCAAAATACCGAGACGTTTGGGACGCAATTGTGCACTAGACTTGACGTGTGGAACTTAAGGTATAGGTTGCTTTGGAGAAAGAGGTTGGTGAAAGTCCAATAGCAGAGAAAATACAGTGGTAAATGCAACAAATTTTGACCGTGCTTGCTGAAGTGTTATCGTTTTGCATTTTAGCTTTTGTACAAAAACCAAACAGTAAATGCAGATGCAGTTGAGGAAATCTCACAGACTCTGTTTATTCTATAACAAAACGCAGAAATACGGTTTTACAATTAATCATGCATACAAAACTACGGGCACAAAAATATATCTTAAATAAAAATTGGTTATTATTTAAGTTTTCATTCTTTAATGTATCTTAAACATTAATGTTAATACTAAAATGAGCAACGTAGTATTATAGCATGTGTCTTACTTTAATTATTTTAAAGTGCTAGTTCTTTTCAAATAACTTTTAACAATTATAATAAAAATAAAGTTTTATAAAGATATAAAATGCAAGCTCGCGTTTGCAAAAACTCTTCCCCTTGGCTAGAAGAACTTGGAAAGCCATCTTAGCGAGTATAGTAAATAGAAAATGTTTTGAAGAAATAAACCCACAGGTAGAAAGTTGGGAAATATAACTTTCTTAGAATGCATATCATTAAACATCTTCAGCGCAAGAATTCTGATAGAGTTAATTATGCAATCAACATACATGCAAAAATTCCTGATTGCGTCTGCACATGAATGACGCAGATTTGTCGTTATCTTACGCTTGTTATTACAGCAGTGACATCTGCTAACTTTTACGCTAATATATACTATTTTAAATATCATTTTTACAATTTTCTTTTAATGGCTGCTAGGTAAATACATGAACATGTTCAAATAGATATATAAACAAACAAGCAAAAAATTGGGTAATATTACAGAAAACAAATAAATACTAGAAAGTTGCGTTATGGGAAACATCTTTTCAAATTTTAACTTATCATAAAACGTTTGGCGCATTTGGTACACAAACGTGCTCAAGTCAATCATTTAGTATGAAAGGAAAGGTAACAGAGCTTTTGCTGTTTGAAGAAAGGTATTTGATACAAGCTCAAGAAAGCTCCATCAACCAACACTCCATAAAGGTGTGCTGAATCTCTGTTGAGTTGCGAGTGAGACTCTCATCGTCACTCATCACATACAACATTGCCTTATTTTTTTACTTATACTCTTCCCGATGTCACCCTTCAACGTTTAAGAATTTGTAGTTCTTTACAGGCATTGCGAAAGCCCTATCAGCCCTTTTTACTCCACTTGAACCTTTTTAGTTATTCCATTGACACTAACTAGTTCTAGTGAAACCTAGGAAAAATATTTTTAAGCAACTAAAGATGTAAATATATACTATATTGTTCCAAGTGACGTAAATACGTATATTCTTCCATTCATTATAAATTGTGATTGAACAAGTTAATGCCTGCAGCAAATTGGCAAGCATATTGAGTAACAATTTGTGGTGGTTGACACCCCCAAATTTTTTTCTTCTGATTTCGATTGTTTGACTGTTAGTTAGTAGTACTATTCCTACCAAAGTAGTCAAATGAGTTTTGGACTCCAGAGCCTCTTTACTTAAAAATGGCGGCATGTTGAATATTAAAAAATAGGGTTCAAGAACTTCATTTTTCTTTCAACCAGGATCAGTTCTGGAGTTGAAATTTTTTATACTAATTGTGAGAAGCAGTAGCTAGATGGGCATCACACTGACCACTCTGTAAACTATTACTACGATTTTATAAAAAAAGTAAAAAAATTGAATAATTTTGGTTGAAGAAAATATTTATTATTTTTGCAATTTAAATTAAAATATTATTCTAATCGCTCAAAATTGTTGCAAATTTACTGACAAACAAATTTAGAGATGGCCATATATGGACTGTGTTACCGTTTGGAGAAACCTCATGAGGGAATGCGGTGCCGCAAGTTAGAAGTCACAGTTACACCAAAAGTTCGCATTTTCAGTTTTTGGTGTTTCATATAGTTTTGTCGGTGTATTTGCAACAATTTTGAGCGATTAGAATAATATTTTAATTTAAATTGCCAAAAAATAATAAATTTTTCTTGAACCAAAATTTTGCAATTTTTTGATTTTTTAAATAAAATCACAGTAATAATTTACAGAGTAGTCAGTGTGATGCTCATCTAGATACTGCTTTCCAAATTAGTGTAAAAAATTCATCTCTAGAACTGATCCTGATTGAAAGAAATGAAGTTCTTGAACCCTATTTTTCAATATTCAACAGACCGCCATGTCTAAGTAAAGAGGCTCTGGAGTCCAAAATTCATTTGACTACTTTAATAGGAATAGTACTACCAAATAACAGCCAAATCAGAAAAAAAATTTGGGGTGTCAACCACCACAAACTGTTGCTCATTTATGTTGATTGCGTGCAAAATTGAATGACGTAGTTTCTTTTTTATTTTAGTATGTTAGTACAAAAATTACCTGCAATAATTTTCTTTACACTGAAAGCGCGTTCTTCTTTCACCTTTATATTATCATACGTCAAGTATTTTTACTTTGGGCTCTCGGCTTTCTAAGAAAAATAAAATCATACTGAAACAAATACAAAAATCAGGCAAATAAATATAAGGTGAATAACAAAAAGTACAAAGGCAATCTAGAGCTACGTGATACACTTTTGCTAACTTAAGTTTAACATTTATAATAAAGTAATGTCTTAAGGGTTCATGAGAAAAAGCTTTTACGTATTCCTTTGATACGTCAAATTGGAATCAGCATCTTCCAATACTTGCCAAAGGGAAAAATCAGAGCAGAAACACAATTTTATTTGATGTATTAGTACCTATATGCAAATAATCAAAACACTTCAAAAAGATGTGCAATTTCTTTTGACGTCAGTTTATTTTCATACTAATTTACAGTTTTAGTTTTTCTGTTGATTTGAATTGTCAGCGTTGAAATTAGCAATGTAATGAACATAATTTTGACCTTATAATAGACTGTGTATGGTGCATTAAAGCAGATGAACATAGCGTACACTATATGCAGGTAAAAAGCGTTTGACCTACGGTAATAAAAAGAAAGTTAACATTTGGCACAAACCAACACTTCTACGTATATTGTATGCTACAAAACTGACAGATATATTTGATCTAGACTGTCACTGATTTGTCTTAGATCAGTAAAAGTAAGGTCAGGTATACTATTGCTAAGAAAATAATTAAATTTTGCTCTTAGTCTACGTTCTAAAATGTGGCTCTGACATGATAAATTATCCTGCTTGTTTCACGCGTCTCACAATTTTCGAAGAAAAACTCTAGACTTCACATTAATGTTCCTACAGCCGAAATGGTTTTTACTTAAAAGAAACTATATCACATCAATTTTGTTTAGTGTCTGCACAACAATTTTTGTGTTCTTCTTCAAACAACTTGAACAATAATTAGAAATTGTGAAGACAACGTTACACCATCTGGATACCATGGCACATGGAAACAGAAACAAAGCGTAAAAATCTTGAGAAACTTGCAGTCTTGAAGGTTTTATTTATTCGTAAACTTATATTTTTGTCTTTGTTTTAGCTGGTTGGAAATAATCACCAAGTAACTACAACACAAAACTTGCAATACATTTTATGAAATGATAAATGAAGTCTTAATCATTTAGTCTTTTCGTACCACAGCAACATTAAAATGTGTGAAAATGTACACTGCATTTCTTTAAAAGCGATGAAATGCAAACATTTTTTAAAAAATTGTTACAAAAGCAATTCACAATAGCAAGTTAATGTATAGTTGATGCACACAAAAGAGGCTTCAAGTATCTCTTGTAGGCTGCACCACAGAACATTTTTTTCTATGCCAGAAATACTTTCCCTAAAAATACAAAAAAATTGTGCAGCCCAGAAAGACGTTTAACATGCTAGTACTGAAAGCGTAGGTGAAAGCCACGGTTAAAAAAGGAATGTGTCCTGTTGGAAGAGTCTCAGTCTCCTGGAGAATGTGGAGCTTTGTGGTAAAAGCCTAGAAGCGTGTGAGTAAGCAACAGTCAAATTAAGTGTCCGCTTTTTCTTCTTTTTTTACAAAAACGACTGCAGTGTCTATCACAACTAACAAGACACAATAAATTTCCATGAGAACATCTGAATCAACATGTGTAACAATAAATTAAATTGTCGCATTGTCATTATTGTTGTTTCTTAGATATTTAAGTAATTACTGCAGTTCAATTAATTTTATTACTTGTCATACAACACCGCTATTGTAAAAGACAAATTGACGAGGGTTTGTTTCAGTTCAAATCTATGAAGATATAGATGGATTCAGTGCGTTTGGGCTAACACTAAAAAGACAGAATTCTTTCACTTAACGACAACATATCGACCCAAAAAAGTTTTCATTCAAAAAAGGAAATTTGGTGAAAAGGCGTAACTGTCTTTGAACACAAAACATTTTTCGTAACAGAAACGCTGAATGGCACTTTTCTGCTTTTTTGTAAATCAATTGTTAATATAATAAGGAACATTTGGTGCAAGCAAGCAGCAGTAATATGGCATAAAATTGGATTTTTTCAGGGCAAAAACTGTGACTCTACTTATATAAGACGAGTGTACTTATAAGACAGACAGAAATATAAATTGTATTTTTTATTAAATCTGTAAACTTTTGCATTACAAATTCATAAGCAATATTAGCATAAAATGTGTCTAGAAAATTAGTTTAGCGTAGCGTTTTATAAAAGGAAACCTTTGAAAAAAATAAATATGCAAAGATATACAGCGATTTTATCTAATGATGCCTCTCGAGTTACCCGCTTGTCTCTTTCTACCATACAAATGCGAGAATGTTAACCGTCTTTTTTATAGAACGCAAAAACCACAATACTGAATCTTTTAATGACTACTAACTAGTTTGTGTGCAAGGCATGAAACTACTTTGAATATTTGATTAATATTTCCATCAAGTAATAAAGGACGCTCACACATAAGCTGTGTTTTTTCTCTTTTACACACAAAAGTACTTAAAGAAAGCCGCGAATAATCAGAGAGTCTAAAGAAAAAATGGGTAACCTACTAAACAGAAGCGACAGTGGAGAAAGTAATGGCATGCCCGTCTTTCCAAACACAACAAACTCTTTTTTTGCACGCGAAAGTAGAAGGAAGAATATAGCAGAACTGATTAGTGATTCAACGACTGTTGCTCCAAACTACATAGACACTTTTGTAAATAGCCAGTTTAATGAAGGTCAGGGTCAATGGGATAATCAAGACTGTTTCGGATGCTCTGACAATCTAAATGGTTATGGCAGCTCTGCACCTGCTGATAACCAAAATAGCTCACTTTACGAAGCGAGCACGGTTGTGTTTGATAGCTCGGTTGGTGGTAGTGCTGAGATGGATAATGAATTGTATGTGATTCCATGGTCTATTATCATTTTGTGGTGCTTTCTCTACGGGGGTATTTCAGCTGCGGCACTTATTGGAAACACGCTAGTGATGTGGGTAGTAACGGTAAGTAAGATTGATTTCCTACAATAGTAGCACTTTAAAAACACGGGAAAAGAAGCTGTAAAGCAGTACAAATGTTTTCTTTTAGTTCAATTTTATAGTACAACCATAGAAAGTCCTGGTACAGCTTAATGCTTAGGTGCTTAAAAAATCTGTAGCTGCCTCTAAAACTACAGGTTAAAAGCCTTTTGTCACAGAGCTAAGCAGCTTTAACCAAGGTATACGCATGTTTGCATTAGCGCAAATGGAAATGGACAGCTAGAAATAGGAGTAAAGTAAATAAACCAAAGCCCTTTTTCTACACGCCAGGTACAATAACTAAAGTTTTAGAGGACAATGGATGGCTAATGTAAAATTGGATGTAATCCTAAGGGTCTGAATCTATTCTAATGTCTGATAACACAGGAACTGTAAACTTGATGCTTTTATGCACACGAATCAATACATCCTACGGTAAAACATACGTTGTTGTTGTCAGAAAATGAAAATAATAGGGGACTACGTGGATAAAGTTTTAGGGTTTTTTTGTTTAGAAGTTTTTTTAAAACGCTGTGAAAGTTCAAAGGGTTTCATCTTATTTTCTTATTTTTTATTTTAGGCACTCATCTTGTGCACGAATGAAACGCATGTCTCCAACTACAAAAGGTTAGAGAACATGGTTTGGTATGGGTATGGTTTTGAAGAAACATTAAGAGGCATTTTTGTATTAAAAGCATTCAAAAAGAGATATTTTGCTTTCTACAGTCTATCTTTTGAGTATTTCTTTGTAAAACTTTGGCACCGTTGAAGGCATTCAGAGAAACAGAAACGTGATTTGAATATATGAATATAATTTATCTTGAAAACATATGCATGCATACGTACTTACTTAAGTTGCGTATTGCGTACCATAAAAGAAGTAACAGTAACAAACCTATATGGTTATTTTTACTTTGCATTATAAAGGATGCACGATAATTATTGCAACAAATGTCAAGGCTTGCTTGTAAAAATATTAGTAAGTTTAGGGATCCAATGTTACCAGCATTAGATAGGCGTATGTTTGGAGAAATAGAGATAAAATTATCTTGGTCACAACTCTTCATGATCTTAAGTAATGAAACTTACACCTAATTCTGTGATCAAGTCTTGGGACCAAAATTTACTTCCAACAGCTACTATCCAAAAACCAGCAAATAGCAATTTTAATGGTCGTTGTCGAAATTTCTTGGTTAATAGCTTGTTTAAAAGCGTAGATTTTGGCAGGTATTTAAAAGCCTACTCGGATCAAAAAATAAAATATTGGTTGATTCTATACGCACATTTGTAAAGTGATGGTTTAGAAAACTTGGAATTCGTATGACAGCAATTGTCTTAACAAAATATAAGCCCCCTGCTACAGTTATAACAAATACTATTAAACACTTTTTTCCTAAATCTACAATGTCTAACATATTTGGGGATACTTTTGTCTGATCTACAAGTTGTATCGTTTGGATTCTGGAAGTAATTAAAATTTGTTGCAATAATGATGATGCACACCCTTTACTTCACGGGAGAGATAATCTAAAGAAGCTGAGTGGGCTATTATTAACTTTAACAGTTTCTAAGAAAGTTTGTTTTCTTGCACATAATGCAATATTCAATATTGAATATTGAAATGCTCTCGTGTGGAATTAACGCATAATAGTAAATGTACCTATGTACCTAGACATTTTCACAGTTTTTTCCAGATGTACTGCCAAAAATGTTTTGGTTTAGCAAAAAACTTGTTCAGTTGAGATGTTGAGAAGATTTGTTCGTTTCAAGTTCTTCATTGGTTGATGGTGAAATCTGACTAGTTCATGGTCCCTTGTGACATTGACATGCACTCCTTATAAAGGTCTTATAAGATAGAGTGTAAGTATTATTTGCTTGAGAAATATTAAAAGAAACATGAGCGTTTTGCGTTCTAAATGGATAAGCACTACCATATGGCCCGAAATTTTCCAAATCGTTTTTATAAGATAAATAATTAATATGAACTTCAACAGTAACTAAAACTCTACTTGTCTGGAGTAAGGCAATATACACGCAAGTTCTTAGAATCTCTAGAAAGATCTGTCCTTGTTAACAAAAAATCATTTTTTCAGGAACTATATTACATGCCGGATGTCATAAAAAGTTTAGCGTTTAGTTGAGAGATTGTTAAAAGATAATATGAATCCTTAGAAAGTTTCTACTTACAATAAGGTCATTTTTGCTGGGACACTAAGCTTTCATAAAAGGTTTCTAAGGAAATTTAGATGATTAACAAGAAATCCAGTAAATAACTTTCACGTGAACATAAGTATCCATTGTATCGGAAAGCTGTCCTTTTAGCATGATGAAAACATAGAAAATCGTTTTTGGTACGAACATCTATTATTGTCAAGCAAACTTTAGGCTTTACTTTCACTTTCTTGTGGATAGGAATGACAGCTTGCACAGAAGTAGTCAAACTTTGCTATCTGAAGTTCGAACTGTATATTATCAACCATGCAAAGTTATACAGATAAACTAGGTTGCTTACAAAATGTTTTCTGTGTCACAAACAAGATCCTGGGGTTTGCTGCCTATTAAAGTATTTGCATGGGAGTATACATATACTGACGACAGAAAGGAGTCTGTAGGAATGATGCCCCGCCAATATCATCTGCACTTTTTGAGCAAATACTGGTATTTGCTAGTGCAAAACAATAACAACGCAATGAACGCATACTGATTAGCAGTAGAACATACTGTTATTGTTGTTGTTTCGTACTTGCAGATACCAGTATCTGCTGAAAAGTGCAGATGATATTGGCGGGGCATCATTCCTACAGACTCCTTTCAACCGTCAGTACCTACCAATTTTTAGTACATGAACAATATTATATCAGTGTTGGACACTATAAGATTATGCTTAGTCCAGCGAATTTTCGTAATTGGGCACTAAGCATATGATTCAAATTTTCAGCATGACCTGAAACCTTGTGCAAAACTAGTGAAAGTTCCGCTGAGAAAACATATCATTCACAAAGGTCCATATTCCTAACCTTATGAGAGTGGGCTAACTATGCTCCGCGTATACACATATGTCATTCGATAGCTCTTGAGGAGCTTATCAAAAGTGTTGCTGGGCACAGCACAACTCCGAAAAACGTGATCCATTGGCGCTTTTGGCTAAGTGAAGTTCAGAGTTTTACATACAAATCCTATGGTACAATTTTTTAGCGAAAATAAAAAATCAGAATGCAGATAGGTATGCCTATGAATCGATAGATCATGGCTTTATGAACAATATTTACACAGGTCCTTTAATGTTACAATATTATAGGAGCACAACCGACAAGTTGATCATAACCGTTCAAGCACCTTTGTATTTACCAGTGCCGTTTACTGGCTTACCATTGGCCAGTAAAACAATAAAACATTGAAGGGCCTGTGTAAATATTGTTCATAAAGCCATGATTTATCGATTTAAAGGCATTCCTATCTGTATTCTGATTTTTTATTTTCGCTAAAAATTGTACCATAAGATTTGTATGTAATAAACTTCACTTAGCCAAAAGTGCCAATTGATCATGTTTTTCGGAGTTGTGCTCAGCAACACTTTTGATAAACTCCTCAAGAGCTATCGAATGGCATATGTGTATACGCGAAGCATCGTTAGCCCACTCTCCATAAGGTTAGGAATATGGCCATGGCCCTTTGCAGCAGAAGGTGTCATCTAATTGGACGCAAAGTAGCGTGTCCTTTGCCGGCTCATTAACTATGTAATATTTGAAGTGCACAGGATACGTAGTAGGTTATAGGGTTATACACACCCCACTTGGCATTATATCCACTTCACTTACGCTTTTGTAGTGAAAGGGTAAAGACGGCTAATAAATAGAATTAGCATGTTTGAACAGGTCTACAGAATGTGCCGTCACAGCGGGTAAGTGCACACTTACTCAACTGTAAAGATGAAAGTGTACTAATGACTAGGCAATTTAAATCTACTACAATGGGATCTTCTTCTTGGAGATATGTAGGTCACTCAAGTAATGATAATTTGACCAGTAATAAGTTAGTACATTTCAACAGCGTACTCATCCATGAAAGGGAAAATTTTAGCATTCAATTACCAAGCGTTTTTTGTCCAACAACGGCAACTGAGCCTTGGTTATATTCCATTAGTATGCAAAACCCTTAGATGGAAAGTTGCAATTTCGCAGAAGTAAACGCTGAACTGAATTTCGTTACAGTTTGTTGATTTTTGTAGCATGCACTGCAAATTAGATTTGCTTATTTGCATAGGATGTCCCATCACCAGCGAAAAGTTATCATTTCCCTGGAAAGCCTAGATGTAAGGGGAAATCACACTTGGAAATTGTGTTTATTATCTCAGGGACGACTACGCAGCTACACAACTTATTTTTTTGGAAGCTCTCTAGAGACTTTGCCTGGCAATAACTTTTAAACATCTTTGGAAATGACAGAGAGGAGCAAGATGGGCAAGTGTGCTTGATTTTATGGCAATTTGATTTTGCTATGTATTTTTGATTATACTTGTAAAAAGCTGGCACTCTTATTGCTTTTTAGCAACTTGTTATGCAAAACATTTTTCTAATTTATTTTCTGTGATTTACTATAGAAAAGACCTGAACTACCTATTTCAGGGTGCCAACTCAAAGGAAAACATTTTTGAAGCATTTCCCCTGAGACATTTATTTGTAGTATTAACGGAACGTACAGCAATTCTAGTTTTGATCTTGATCGACTCAAATATGTACTATTTTCCAATCCAAATAAATTGCATCTGTTTTTATATAAACTGCTTTCTTTCAGTAATAAATATTTTGTTGGTGCGATTTTCTCCGTAAACACGTACAAAAGTTTTGGCCATGATTTTATTTTATGTACTGGCATCAGCAGCCATAACCAGCAACACGCCATAACCCCAACATTACTTCTGTCGAGGTTTTCTTTTAGTTTAACCTAATCTCAGACAACTTGACTTGATTGCAGATATCCCGGCGAATGAGAACCGTGACAAATATGTTCATCGCAAACTTGGCACTGGCCGATTTTATTATTGGACTTTTCACAATCCCATTTCAATTCCAGGCTGCACTCCTTCAAAGATGGAATCTGCCAGATTTTATGTGTGCATTCTGCCCCTTTGTTCAGGTATGTTTTAAACTATAAGAAAGCTAGTTTCTATATTTTCTTAAGACGCGGTTTACACTTCATTGCTTCCACAAGTCGGCAGTACAAGCTAATCTATTTCTCAATAAGGTTAGTATTGTGGTGTGTGTGGTAGATTATCATCGATATTAATTTCCGTCCTTTTTATTCTTTCAGGTTCTCAGTGTGAACGTGAGTGTTTTTACGTTATCAGCCATTGCAGTGGACCGTTACCGAGCTGTGTTGTATCCTCTGAGTCCACGAGTTTCTAAACGAAAGGCTGCCTGGATGATTCTCACCATTTGGACCTTGGGTATTTTGATAGGTTTGCCAACTGAACTGGACTACAAGTATGTAGTTTTATCGGCAACGTACACTCTTCTTTCTTGTTTTGTCATTAGTGTCACAACCGTTAAGAAATATTAGTATGATGCAACCATTGTAACCTTCTCTTGGGTGAAAGCTCTCGAGTTCTGAGCAAATTGTGCCTTGCTAAAACACATTTCCCAATTTGCTATAAACATAAAATAAAACAAAATAAGAGGTATAGTTTAGAACATGAGACAAATTGCGGGACAAACAATATTTGCTGCTGGACAGGAATTTTAATCTTGCAGTAGTGGGGTCAAATAAGTAGACACTTAGGCACTATTACCTCACACTCAGACGAAAACTTGTAGCAACTAAATACCTACATCCACATCACCTATGTGTATTTTAGGTGTGTCCCAAACGCATGAAAACAATAAAAGTTTGTTTTATCCCAAAGGATAGTTTTGTAGAAATGAAACCAGCAAGTACATTATTGAGCATTTATGAGCAAAATAAGTCCCCTAAAGATTCGACTTGTTGTCCAAACTCATAGTTTACTACATCCGCACAATTTTCATTTTCTGGATGTTAGCATTTCCTAAATTTCATGAATCTCTTAAAATGCTGCATATATAAACTAACACGAACAAAAATAAGAAGCGAAATTGTAAAAGTATGCTGCGTCAACTTTCACCTTTGTACAGCATTCGAAATAAAATTTTACTGTGGTTACGTCGAGTGGAATTAGTTTAGCCGCTCAGTATGGAAATAAGGAAATTATTAGGATCATGGTTTTCTCAGAATATTTATGCTGAGGTTACTTTTATTACCCAAAGGTGAAAGAGTACTACAGTTTGTTTGCCTTGTTTGAACAAAGAAAAGGGTGTTTGGTTACGTAACGCTTTTCGTAATCTAGCGCTTGCCGACATATCACGCACAATATTTTCCACTGTATCGGAAATTGGATTTTGTCAAACGAAATGAGGCTGTTAAAACGCAAAATTTTTTCTTAGATCCCAGATTTTTCTCGTTTCTTAGAATGAAGCTTTGAAACATAATTTATAAAAAAGAAAGTGAAAACGGGTATGAGATTGCATGATACCCCAGGAATGTTTGCAGTGGTACTAAATCATCTTCCAAACCAGAAATGTTGCTTGCTTCTCTCAGGGCACGTAAACTTCTGCTATGCTAGGAATGACAATGAGATTGGTTGCTGGGAGTGTGAATTGGAGATTAAATGCAATATTGCAAAGGATTATTATATAAGCAGCAGGATGACGCAGAGGGACTGAAAAAGATGCAAATGGAATGATCAGATTTTCTGTAGTGCATATTTTTTGTATTTCTAAAGACGTGTTATTTAGGTATTTATCATTAACCAGGTCTCGTTTCACAAGAAACCAAATACAATTCCAATGATTTACATATAAACCTAAAATGATGTATGGATTTTGCACGGTTGTGTAACTGAAAGTGGGTAGGTGAGTATGTCACTAAGATTTTGATTATTCAGAATTCCGACAACTGAGTTTATTATTAGCTGACATAGTGACGCTAGCATACAAAAACTATTTTCATGGAGAAAGTTCGGGGGATAGAGATAAGTTCAGGATTATGATATCGTACTACATTACACTAGGCATATTATTGTGAAAACGTATTATGGTGAAAGCAGTCTTTGGCGCACTGCATCTACTATCTGTAATATAAAAACTTTTTCTAATTTAGCAAGCCTCACACGTGTTTAAAAAGCCGAATGTTGTGACCTTCGACCATATTAAATTGCCACTGGCATAATATTTTAAGCAAAGCCTTGTCGTTTCCTGAATTTAGGGATTTTAATTTAACAATTCTGCAATTCGTTAACACGTTTCTGTTGTTTTAATGTAAAAACCAACTATAAGGATATCATGTGTTTTGTCAAATTTTTGCAACAATCGGCTAAACTAACATTTTTTCCTGCAAGTATGAAATATATTATTTTGTTCGTGAAACTGTAAATTTGAGGAAACTTTGGTAATATACAATTCTCAAATATGTACTTATCCCATGATACTAAGTAGATAGCCGTGTTCACAGGATTTACTGAATTTATCCCTCAGGCTTTACCTTGGTTATGCATTCATAAGCATATAGAATTTATGCATGTTCCTCAATGTAAAATGTTCCTCCAATTTTTTTCGATTACACACTTCACTGCTTTAAATTTAGGGATAAATTTTGCGACAAGGAGTGCCTAGCCTGGAGTAAATGAAAACTATGCTATTTCCTGCCTAGCTTGTGTGTAGAGAAGCTTTTAAAAATAATTGATACTTCTGTTCTCTGTCAGATTTCAGGGCATTAAAGCATTTCAAACATCTATAAAATCTGCTGAGTAGTCTAAACATGGGATTTTAAATAAGCGCATTATTTTCACTTGAATTTCTCTTTGCATAGAGTTACTTACGTCAATGACACTGTGAGAGGTGGTAAGAAGCCCTTTTGCAGTAATGCTGGACTCAGCGACACATTTCGTGTGTACTACTACCTCTGTCTGCTCGTAATCCAGTATATTTTTCCGCTAGTAATCCTAAGTGGAGCGTATGTTCGCATGACCATCAAACTTTGGGGGGCCAGCGTTCCTGGGAACAAAGAGGAATCGCGGGATGCAATTCTGCTCCAGAATAAGAAGAAGGTACTTAACCAAAAAACCGTTTACAAAATAGAAAGGAAATGTCTATTTCTGTTATGCTGAATGTGTATAAAGCTGATTTGAGACCGTAATGTAATTCAAGAAGAGGATTGTGCATAGCGGAAGCAGAAAGTTAGCATGTAAAGTGTTGTCTCTGTAATAAATTCAAATGGCTTGTGGTTGATGATATGCAACACTAAATAAGGATTCCACCAGCTATAGTTCGAAGTTTGTCAGCTTTTCTTGTTTGTTTGAATTGCTTTCAATTCAATGAATGCCTAACAAAACACCAAAAGTTTTTATAAAACCATTGTCTTGTTTCTTTAAATTTTAATACAGCACATTTTACAGAACGGCACATTGAAGTGAAAGTTTTTCTATGAAAAACCTTGTAAACTTTGGCAATATAAGTAAATATCTTCACAATGACCTTCTTCTCATTATTGCGTATAAAGCTTTTAAACTTGGACATTTGATGTTATAGTTATTGTTGTCAGTTTATATTTAAATTAATAATAGTTTACACTAAAACAATATATAAACATCACAAAATCACCTTCTCGTGTGCCTTTTTATTGAAAGGCTTTTACAACCTTTTTCTTTTTCTCTGTTATTACTGTAGGTTATTAAAATGCTGGCCTTGGTTGTAATACTTTTTGCGGTATGTTGGCTACCACTTCAACTATACAATGTACTCCAGTTTTTCATCCCGTCTATAAACGAGTGAGTATAAAAAATGTAAAGCGCATTACAAAAGAAAGTTGAATTTTCCAAACCGAAGGGCTTTCGTTAAAATGTATAGTTATTCAATGACTGCAATTTGCAAATTTCAATAAATATGTTTATTTGGTTGTGCAACGCGTAGATTTAAATACATCAACATAATCTGGTTCTGCTTTCACTGGCTTGCCATGAGTAATTCTTGCTGCAATCCGTTTATCTACGCAATATACAATGTAAGCCTAAGATTAACGCATTGAATACATTTCTGTGTTTGTACTACTAACCAAATTACATGCTTGATTTTCTCCTATAGGACAAATTTCAACGAGAGTTCCGGGCCAGGTTGGGCTATCTCTCTAAAATTTGTAGTTTTTGTAAATGCCAAAAACGACAAGGTATCAGCGAAATAATGGATGGCTCGGATATGTCGGATGATAAACCAAAATCTGAAAAACCGGGTAAACGACTACAGAGTAAGGACGAACGTCGTCGTCGTAACAATCAGAACGTTAGCAATAATGTAGCCCATTACGAAATGACTACCGAGTTTAATCAAAGAGAACAGCAGAGTGTAACGGGACGAGCAAGGAATAAGCCCAGAAGAAACAGCTCGCGTCGAAGTAGTACAAAAACTGCAATAAGCAATGAGAGCAGCAGGAAAAACACAACTTCCGAAAATTTTTGCATTGAGGCAAAGGCTGCAAGCACTGTGCTAATGGATGGAATGGAAGCAAGCAATGTGCCGTTTACACACCAGCTAGCAGACATGAAAAAGGATAATGAGAATGGATCCCAGTCCCCACCAGCAAGACAAACTGCTGTGGTGTGCTCTAATTCACGAGTGTTGACTAATTCTCCGCAAGTCACAGTCACGGTGGTGGCAAATGATAAAATGTGCCACCTATAATTGAAAACGTTCGCAGAGAAGGCAAGTAAGGGTTTTAGAGAAATATTTAGTCTTTAGGATTTTTGTGCAGAAAAGCTTTCACTAGTGCAATAGTATAGAGTAATAGTTCAATACAATGCAATGTAGACTTTAAAAGATTTTACTGGGATTTTATGGAAGAACGGTTTGTATATATGTTCACGGACAGAATTCTGGTGAAACACGTTTCTCCTTTTTGTATCTTAAGAAATATACTACTTCTCATTTCTGAAATGAGAATAGATTGAGGCAATACGTAATAAAACACTGAGTAGTACTAACGTTGATGAAATTTTGGAGATGAAAAGCAATTCTAAAAATAACCTTTTTGTAATGTATATCTCCCACGAAATGTTTTAAATAATAAGAAATTGAGAGTAGATTCTTTGAAATGGAATCTAGGACAGTTAAAATATGTCTTGACTCAATATTGTAAAATTTACTTTTTGGATGCGTGTCTTTTTTGAAAACGAAAAAATCTTTTATTTTTTAAACGATCATAATATGTATATATTTTACCCGTTGGAACTTAATGATATAGGTACATTTGACAGGGTCAGAGAGTATAAATGATACAAAGTTCTAACTATAAATTTCCTGATAAACGTGCCAACGTGATTTTGAATAGTTAAGGTAATTACTACTAGTCTTGTTGCAAAAATGTGTTGTATACCGTTTCAAAGTTTTCTTGTTACCAAAAGTACTTGATAATATAGTCAAAGCATGTGTGGGACTGAAACACTTTAAAACAGCGTACTAAACAAAATTGACTTTGTTATATCATTGCAAGTAATATGTACAACAATTTGAGGGGTACAATAAATTTCTACTCCTACTCTTACTATTAATAAACACTTTTGAAATTTAACAACTTCAAGTACGAAACTAAGTTAAAACGATAACAAATATTATTGTATCATCTTAATCATTTAATTAATATTGCTGAATTAATATTTTATGGAAATAAACTGGAACATATAATTATGAAAATATGAAATTGTTATACGTACTAGTACAAAATCCATCATTTTCACTAAAGGAGGCTCCTCTCACAATATTCCTAAGCAACTCTCATAAGAATTTATGTTTTTGGGGTAACATGCTTTATTAGTTTGCAGACATTGGCACACTCAAAATAATAAAGCTATCATTGTGCTTTGAGTGCACTTCAGTTTGATACATTTCACTGGCATATCTAAGGACATAATTCATAGTATATTTTCTGTACCCTTCAGGTTTATTAATTGATAGGAACAATGAAACTCCTCATTAGTAAATAAATCCTTGGTGGTCAAATGAAGGGCTATCCAATTTCCAATTAATACCAAACAGTATTTGTGTTCTGAGGCACCAGCAGAAAGTGGGAATTTCACGTGAACCTAAGTTGTGTGGCTTGCCGCATGAGATTATTACCAGTATGTGTAGACATTATATATAGACAAAGAGCATCCGTAATCGCTATTCAACAACAGTCCACGTTGAACATCCTACGTCCTTTCTCGGACAATATATTTCAGTGACGCAATTCCAAAACAAATGAGTGGGAACTGGTCACAAACCCCATGATCATGAAGTATAATAAGTGTGTTTGATATAAATCGTTTAATTGGCTATATTAGGGAAAACAATGTTCTTTACATTGTTCAAATGTATAAGCTTGGTTCTTGGTTGAAGAGTACGTACAAGGTGAAAAGTATGTAGTTTTGCTTTTAATGACAGGCAACTTTGTATTGAGGTTTGATATACTATTTTAAACTGTGATATGAAAATTCTATGACTAAAAAGCAAGTTCTGGAGAGCTCTCATAATGTGAAAGTGGACAGTAGAAGTAGACAATACCAAAATCATGTTGAAACTTTTCTCTAATGTAATTGAATTATTTACATTCATAGCGGCTTAATTTCAGTTGTTTTCAGGATCTTGTGATAACACAGGATAGGTCTAAGTATAGGGTATACTAAAAAGTAGCTAAGTGCTTAGAAAATTGTTTTCTTGTTTCTAGTAAATAATTGCACACTAAACATATTTAAAGACTTAGAAATAGTTTATTTCAAAGCTTGAAAAGTTTAAAAGCATATCACACTGAGGTTTTGTAGTGGGAGAGGTTTATAAAGGTATAATACCTTAAAATTAAGACTGTGTTATTAGACCACGATAGAAGGCTGACAATCGCTGAGTTAACCACTAAGAACTTCAGACTTTTTTTTCTCAAAGACTTGCATGCATGTAGCTGCAGGTGTACAATATACGCTATTTGTTAAAATATTGGCAATTAAATCATAAGATTTCAATCAAGTAAATAAGTAGCTTCTTGTATTCCTGAGAATACAAAACGTTTTTAATTCTATACGAGTTAGTTGATGAATCATTAAAACTAGCCCATTGGTTTTATCCATGCTGCTTTAACTTAATCACTTTAACTTGTCATAAGTCACAAATCCATGCAAACCATAAGAATTTAATTTTTGCATTGTATCTAAAGACTGCCAAGTTTATTTACGTGTCTAATTTCTCATTTTGATGTCCTTATTGTCAATTTCAAAATAAATGCCGCATACAGATACAAATAATACCTTTTAATCAATCTATAATATGGTTTGTGTGAGAAAATTCCGTGTTTTGCTACGTACCAATTATATATTATGGAATAGTTTATTAGAAACACTGTTAGGTATACAATGGTCTCATAACAGTATTTTGTATGAAATCCAATTTTGAAGCAAAATCAGTTGAGAAATCAAATTGCTTTACATAAATGCCATTTAACTTTAAATTAACATTTTATTGTTTTATAACAGAATGAATGTAATTCAATTTAGAAAACTGGTTAGCAATATGTAACATTTGACGAAAATTCCACTAGTCTCTGTATATTTTATTATAAGCAAAACAACTTTTGGAAATAGTTTCCAGAATTAAAACAACTTTTCACACAATTCTGTCTGTCTATGTTTTCGCATAAGCTAAATACACTTTCATCTTATTGAACATAAATTTTCGTATATGCCAACCTTAGACAAAATTGGTGTTTATTGTAGAAATGTATAATAAGAAGGTTATTGATTTACTTTCAAAATCCACTCAAATTTGCAGTTTTTTCGGAGCTTCGCCAGTTATCCTTAATGCTAAAACTGAGTTGTTTCAATACACTTTGTGGACAAGGCTAAAGAGCTTTTTAATATTTCAAGCAATAACATCATACGTTGTATTTTTTGTACCAAACCAAGTTTACAAAATGTGGAAGGTTGGAAATTTTGATGACTTTAATTTTTTGGTGGTTTTTACTATATGCGCACTAATTGGAATAGTCCTTCTTGCATGGGTCAACTTTCGTTTGCAGGAATTAGTTCGGTTTTTGAATTTAGTAACCCAGTTTTTGAAATCGTTTTCAGGTAATAAATATTTGTTTAAAGCAAGTATGTAAGTATGTAAATTCTAAAAGATGTAAAAGCATATTTTGACTTTTTAGGTTTATATCTGTATATCTCTGATTATGACATCACGCATTCACCAGAAAACAAGCGGATATATCATTCAATCAACTTGCTATTTCTCTACTAATTCTTGTTGGCTTGCACAGTAACCAGTCATTACATTATATTTCCCCATTCACCAATTCACTTGACATCAGAAGCTGAACCTAAATTCATGCACCCTGCAATTTACATAATGTATGGAATGTTAACTTTTGGCTTGGTATTTAGCGTGTGTTGTTTGCTGTCCATACTATCTAGTTTTCTGTTTATTTACTATATTCACTTTATTCCTATATTTTCGATTGAATTGAAATTAGGAAAACAGTTAGGACAAAGGTCCTCAATTGAGTTGCGAAGTTTACACAATTTCACTAAAACATATCGATGCTTAGAAATAATCATTGATAGCCAGAACGATTTAGGTTCTTTTGTACTTATTCCAATTCAAGCCGGTGTCTGGATACTTAATATATTTTGCTTTATATCACTAATATTCTTTTGGAGTAGGCTGTATACAACTGGGAAAGCGCTATTGATTATATTTAGCGTTGGGGCCGTGACAACCTGGACACTAATACTGAGTATGCTTGGATATGTAGGCGTTTGCAACAAAAGAACTAGAGCCTCTTGGAAACGAGCTGCGGTTGAGGGAAACCTGTTTACAGGGTTTGAAACTAAGCAAGACTTAAAGTATTGGAGGAAATTTCAAAAGTCGTGTAGGCCATTGTGCATTTCCTACGGTAAGTTTTTCGTGGTGAAGCCAAAGAGCGTATTGTTATACATGAAAAAAATTACAAGAGGAGCATTTAAAGCATTGTTTATGAAACTTTAAATGTCGGCATGGTTACATTGTAATGTAAGTTTGAAAAGAATATGAGCACAATTGCATTTTCACAAGTAAAATTTTAATTTGATTGACAATAAGTTATAATTATTATTTAAATAATTTTTCATTTCTGTAATTTTGAAGAGACAAGTGACCCATAAGTTTGACTTTCTTAATTAAATCTTGCTCTTTGTAATTCATTTTTTTGTAATTTGGTTTTATGTGCCTATAATTATTTGTTTTGTAATTGGTAATAAAATGTTCTAAGCAGAACTTGTGTTTGCCAAGTTAGGTAGTCCATATAGCTTGAGGTAAATGACCGGGTTAATAAAAGAGACCCAGAAATTATTAGTAGTACGAAAGCGAAAAGTTTCACTGTAAAATGTTGGTTGACGCATTATGTTAATACAGTACATATTTTCTGTTCAAATTGTACACATTCAAATTTTGATTGCGATTTCGACCTTTCGACCTTTGCATAATTTTTAAAAATTTCTAGTCATTATCAAAGTAGTCAATTGAATTGAAGTTATTCCAAAGTATTTTACTACTGACGATTTGGTTACTGAAAATTATATTTTATAGACTTTGAGTTAGGTAATGTATTAGCTAGTCAATAATTCTACACTAAACTGAAAAATAACAGTATATTGTCCTGATTATCTTTAAATTACAAACTATAGGTTAATGTTTCTCAGTTTGCCTAAATGTCATCGTTTCATGTATAATTTACTTATTTTCATGCTTTGATTGTGCTGAAAAATTTATTTATTCCAAAAAACACACTGATTTACATATTATTACACTAATAGCATAATTACCTAGTTCTTGAACGAGTTTTTATCCCATACAACTTATTGTCAAATGCTCCATATAGTTAGTGCAAATTTCGTTGTTGGACTCTGTGCAAACTTTAGAACCTTTCAAAAAATCGTACCAAATACTACAAAGTCATGATAAGGGAATATCTACTTCAAGGCCTTAACTATTTCTTCAAGTTGACCTGTTTCTTAGGTAGCAGTCCATTTTCCTTTCACTGTCCCACTTATTCCTGCTACTATTTCCCATCAGCTGCCCCTCGCACATACTTCTGGCTATTTTACCACTTTCTCTATCTCATATTTCTAATCCTTCAAACCGTAAAGCTATACTGTCTAAAGGACTTTGAATTTTTCAGTATTTCTCTTATCCTTCTCCTATTATACGGTACGCCATTCCCAATAATGGCTGTTCAAGCATTTCGTCCACATTTAATTGCCCAAACTCTAAACAACGGAATATGGTTTGTTCGTTCCTTAACCATACCTCAATTCACATACTATTCCTCAAACCAATTAGAAAAAGATTTAAAATTGACAAAACTTTTAGAAAAAGTTTTATTTTTTACATTTTCATGTGCAATTGTACAGGTTTCTTTGGGTTCTACTTTACTCTTTCTATTATTTCCAGATTGGCCAGTGTTTTTCACATCGCTGTTAACTTCAGTTAAATTTAGCCCACTTTGGTGGATATTTTATTTGAGTCAGATTGTCTTAAACTTACTTTTTACATTCGGCTTATGCCTTTTTCTTTTCTTTTGTTTGACCTGTTTCATATACTACTGTTTTCATATAATTCCCTTAATCAAAACCTCTTTTACCTACAAAGGCCATTCGTTTACCCGTTTGCAGCAGCAAGGAACCCTTAACATGCTGCTGATGTATCGAAGACTTCAGTTGGTCCACGGTCTAATGATCGAACTTGGTGGAGTTTGCATTATCCCCACACAAGCCCTAGTTATGAAACTGACATTGTCTTGTAGCTATTTATTAGTTCGTCACTGGGACAATTTAGAAGGAAAAGTTTTACTGCTGCTGACAACTTGGACTGTAGTTGTATGGTTAATTTGGAGCCTGTTTTTGGTTCTTAGTGGCAAATTTTATGTTTTGAGTGAAAAGGCTCTAGAAAGTTGGAAACGTGAAAGTGAAAATTGCTGGGGAGGTAAATACTGGAGTAAGATTGTAAGAAAGTTTACACGAAGCTGTCAACCATTGGCTGTACAGTGCGGAAAAATGTTTGTGATTAGAAAAACAACAGTATTAAAATTTCAGAAGGGAGTAATCCGAGGAATATTTAGAGCTTTATTGGCTACACAGACCAAATAAAAAATATGATAAGCATTTAGCAAAATATCTTGCATTTAAGACAATGGTTTATTTTGTAATTTGTAAGATCCACAAATTCATGTAACTTGCAAAAATTTCATGTTATTATATACTCTATAAATAAAGTGGCTGCTTTATAAATTGTTATATAAGTCTGTCATAAAATCTCAAAATTTTGTTCTTTCTTCATAGAAAAACGCGTTATTTTAAGACTCTCCACAACCTCACAGAGCATTAGCCACAACCAAAGTCTCATTTTTGTAAATTCCAAATTCCATATAATTATATGTGTTGTGTCTTCACAACAACCTGTGTAAACGTAGCAATAATTTTTTATAATAATTTAAAACAGAAAGTTAGACGGGGAAATTAGCTTGGAATTGCTGCTGTGACGATTAAAACTACAAGCCACTAGTTAAACCAGTACAGAGTAAACGAAAATGAATTGGGGCAAGAAGAAAATGACCCATTATGTTACACCATCCATCCGTGTCAAAAAGTTTTGCTTCTTCACTTACAAAAGTTGACCACTCTTGAACAATCATTTTTGCTTCTGTGAAGTCTTCTTTTCTTTTTTCTTCTTTTCGAATTCCGTCGTCATCGTTAGCACGACTTACATTCATTCCATGAATTTGAACATGAAGACCAGGTAAGCGCACGTTTACCCTCAAGGTGTCATTTGAGACTACTTCCGATGTACTTTGGTTTAACGTTTTACGTGCGTTGCTAATGATAACCGTTCTAATGACAGCTTTCTCAGAAGAGAACAAACTTGTCAGGTAAAGATTTGTCCCGTTTCGAACAGCATGAAAGCTTTCTGTATTATTTTCCAGGGCATACTTCTCCGAAACCAAAATTTGGCCGTTTTCTAAATCCTCTGAGGCTATGCTAAAAACACATGAATTCTTCGGAATAACCAATGGTCTTGGAATAATATTCCATTGTTCATCCGTCTCATTTTCAACACTTCTTCTTCTTCTGTTTATTCCTAATGGCACTAAATCCATGAGCGCTTTGTTTAGCAAAATTTGCAGTCTTTTGGCCACCCACTCAAATTTTCCATTTTGAATTATAACTTTACCCGGATGCTCCTCTTCATGTCCTTCAATCCAAAGTACCAGATCATTTCCCGAAACATACATTTTGGGAACATACTTTGTTCCCGTTTCTAGACGTAATGGAACGATAATATCCGTTAAGTCAATAGTTTGCTTTACATTTACCGTTTCTCCTAATCCCGATTCGGTGAAGCCAGTATAAATATAAATGTCATTTTCCAAACTAGTTACTTCATAAATTGTGTCCATTGCGCCGGCCCCACCTAAATGACTGGGCAAGTTGACAACGTTCTGCAGCACATTTCGCTCCCCTTCAGCTGAGTGACCAACAAAGTAGAAATCCTGTTCTGTCTCATGAACAATCGTCACTCTAAGATTATTAGCAATCATTTCCAACTCTTGCATGTGCAAAGACGTATTCGCAATTTGTAAATGTGTGGCAAAAGTGACCCAAATACTTCCATCCCGAGCCACTTGAATATGTCCCGCATCCTCAGTAACTAATTTGGGTTCAGTGTAAAACTGGTCATTGTATCCCACACCGGTTATCATTGGAAAAGAATACGTTTTATTGGAAATGATGTACTTGAGACATTCCTCCTCCATATTAAATTCTAGAGCTTGCAAACTCTTTAGGCTAAAAGGCAAGTAGTAGAAATGTGAGTGTCTTAGAATAGCTTGATAACTTCCTTGTGGCTCAAAACTCATTGGCTGTTGAAATCTGTAATAAATCGTGCTGTTTTCCAGAATTGTTAGATTTCCCATCTGAAGTTCAGTGGGAATACTCTGAAAAGTAACCTGTGTGTATTCTGCTATTCCCAGGATTAAGTTCAAGGGACATAGTTCATATTTTACTAGAATTTTCTCCACCCCGGAAACTTGTTGCGTGTTACAATTTATTAAAGCAGTAATATTTTCTGCGTTGCCATGTAGCTCGTGGATATTTTTCAGTTGGGTAATTATCTGCTGGCCAGTGACAGCTTTAATAAACCCGTTTGTCAAGTCCAGATCAATAAAAACCTCCTTGTCAGAGCTAAATTGCTCAGAAATATGTAGATAATTTGTACATCCATTTTCCGCTTTACATCCTCCATCCAAAAGACGAAGAGGTTGAGTTAGCTTAAAAATCCAAAATTGGTTGCCACTACATCTGGACCCATTTCCATAGCCTAGAATCTCACCCCGATTGATATTTGTAAGTGGTAGGGAAATATTGATAAGGAATCTGTTCAGATCTACGGGCAGCCCAACCACTCTATTGGGTGCAGATAAGCCCTGAACAAAAATCGTGGCAACAACAAGCCCATTATTGTGAACTGCCATTTCCGATCTTATCATACTCTTCGCTGGCTCAAACACAAACTTAGGATTGGTGTAATCCGCATTGTCATCATTGCCTGATTTCCATAATTGGAAAATTTGAAAACCTCCATTATTAAGTTTCCAACCCATCTTTTGATCTATTTTATGAAACGCCACCGCTTTTACAATATGCCAAGGGTGAAATCCAAATTTTATATTGTGCTGATTTTCTGACCCAGGCACAAGCTCCAGTTTACTGGTTACAAGATCTGTAACATGATACGTAAATGTTCCTCTAGGGGCATTATTTTTTAAAAGAGTCCAACTGTCCACTTGTACTAACATATTTACCGAATGATTTGGGCATTCGGTTATCAAAACATTGTCCTCATTTCCGTTTCCAGCACCTCCCTTTCCGTTTATGGTTTTTGTATTACAGCCAGCGTAAATTTGCTCTACTGCATTTTCCCTTCCAACCACGTGCTGCACATTTTCCAATCCTCCCATTCTTGCATTCTTGTAGCCCCACTCTGACCTCTGAAGGTTGACCACAACCACCTTTCTTACATTGTCCCTTCCGTTTTCCAGAACGAGTGTGTTTTCACCCAGTCTATTTCCCCGGATTATATAGCGACCTCCTTCTACTCCACTTGTGCTTACCACAAAAGTGTTGTCCAGTTCACCCCCAAAAATGCTCCAACTTTTCTCAGCGGCTTGTGCTCTAAATACATTACTAATTTTAGCCAGTCCCTGCGCTAAACCCGAATCAAGCTGAAATATTGCCTTGGGTTGTTTTTGCACCGTGTCAAATACCAAAAACCCGGGTACACTTCCATTAAGGTTGAGTTGAATATGCGGCAGCTTAAAATTTGGACTAGAGGGCAGCTCAAATTTTATCACTTCACCTTTATGGCTCCCTAGCCCAACTCTAACAATATTTTCATATTCTGTGACCATAGCTCTCCACATGGAATGCTTTAAGTGTAACAACACCACTAACGTGTCCATTTCCGTAGATTGAGCTGTCAGGGTGAATATCAAACCGGGTTGTGTTCCATCCACAAGTACAGTCACTTTGTCTTGAATGTTTCTTAAAGGTGTTGCTATAACTACCGAAGTTTGCCTAGCGGCTAAAACTGTTAAGTTTCTGATAAAACATGACTTTTTCAGAGTGATTTTATCTGGTTGTGAGAAAGTTCCACCCATTGTGGCTACCAACTCTGTATTACAATCAGGAAAAACAGTTTGCGCGTGTCCAGCCACGCCCTTGACAATTTCAATACTTTGAAACTGGGTTGTGGTTAAATCCACTCTGGTCATGTTTTCCTGCATTTGTAAAGTGTCCTGTCCACCTTGTCCCGATATTTTTGTTACTTGATTGGCTTTTAGAATAAAGTGATCATCCAGATTACCCCCTTCCACATCCCAGCCATTTTCAGTAATTTCAAACACATTTTCAACAAATTTACATCCCTTCCTTTGCCTTAAATGAGAAGAACTTGTGGAAGGAAGTAGATGATGAAAAATCGGAGCCTTGTTTGGGCCCAATACCAAAACCGAATGTGGAACAAGATTATTTGTCTCTTCTGTAAAGAAAATATGCAAGTCTTCTGCACGCAAGGCAATTTTTGCCGAATTTCTTCCCGCATAAATATTAGTATAGTATTTCCCACTCTCAACAGCGGTCAACTGACTACTCTTAGTTTCCATAAATGACACTTCTACAAGGAGAAAGTCCGGTACTAAAATATCCAATTCTACATCTCGCCAGTGCCGGCCTACCACTATGGTCACCAATCCCCAAATTACTGTAGATTTGACAGTGGTGTAATCTGCCACTAGTATTGTTACATTGTAAGCCCATGTTACTTTACAGTTAGCTAAAGGAGCAATAACAATCTCATCTTTTCTCTGAGAATTTCCTCCTCTTCCCAACACCCTCTTTGTTTCACAGCCAGTTTGTACAGTTTCCCCCTCTCCTTCTCTTCCCACAAATTCCTCAGCGTTATAAATGACCATTTTAAGGTTTCCTCCAGGACTTGATAAAAATCCGAAATTGCGATTATCGTTAAAGCGAGAGAAGTTGGCCGTTATTCGTTGACCCCGGGCGCAGCTTTCCTTTAGCAGTACTACGTCCTCTCCCCCATTTGCATAAATGAATCCTTTTAAGTTACACGCTCCATCAAATATAAACTGATCAGCTAGCTTTCCCCCGCTAAAATACTTCTGGCCATCTCCCATCAAAAAAATATTTGTCATTTGTTCATTTTCATCTACTTGAGCTTCATCCATCCCGTTACCCAAGTTAAATAGCATGACTTGACCTGACCATCTTTTATACTCTGGTTGTAGCAGAGCTATGGCATTTTCACAATAAAATTCCCATCTTGAATTGCTTTGAGAAACTTTATAGTCTACATAGCTTGTACTTCCCGGCTTGCACTTAAAGTCCCAATTTTCCACGTCCTTGGGCACGGACCTCTCCCAGTAAACCCATCGTTTAGTGTCAAAGTAAACGGAGGAGCTATCACGTGGATGGCCAAAGCTTGTCTTTGCCTCGCCATTACATTCACACTTGTAATCATAACCATTCTCATCCTCGTAGTTATCGCAAATACCCCTACCTCCACAAGGTTTTCTCCAATCACAGCCTGTAGCAACCGTTTCCTTTTCCCAGCTAGTGCAAACGCCAAACACGAAGTTGGTTGGGTAGCAATATTCCTTTATCAAGTTGCAAGAGCCCTCGTAATACATTGTCCTTGAAGGAAACACAATACCCCTAAAATTCGGATTTTCCTCCAAAAACCGGATATTATTCTGCACAGCCAAGTCATTAGCCTCTTTCTCTTTCAACAAGCTGTCAATATAGTCCGGCTTTCTAGTTTCAAACCAGTCAAACATTCTTGACTGCAATACATAACTTTTCTCATGGTCCAACAGTGGAATTTCAGACTCAATTCTGGCCAGCTCGTTGTAAGCCTTGAAAATTGATGTAGCAATTTTATTAGCAATATCAATCACCACACCAACTGCAATTACAACGGGTGCTGCTGGAGGAAATGCAATGGACAGGGTTGTCACACCAATGGTTACCCCAATATCAATCGAATCACTAACAATATCCGCTATAGCGTCATCCCGCTCGTACTTGTTCTGGGCATTATTTAGTCGCTCTACGCTTTTTGTAATGGACCAAACACTAAGCCCAACGTCGGCTACAGCCCCAATGGGTCCAGCTACCTTGCCCAGGAATCTAATTGATTTTCCAACTTTGCTTGCAGCGGAAAAATACTTGGCCCCTAAATACACCGCCCCCTCGGTAACAGTTTCGTATCCAACACGAGAACCCACAATAGCCAAAGAGGTTGCGTCTCCGTTAACTATTCCATTGACTACGGTTTTTGCCAGAAAAAATTTACTCAATGGGTTGCTAACTAAATTGACACCCTTTCCAAATCCCTTGGCAAATTTTGAAGTTGCAATGGAGCTAATTTTTTCACTGATTTTAGCCATGCTAAGTTTTACTTGGTTTCCTATTTTGCCCACAGGTTTAGACAAACTTTCAAAATTATCAAAACTAAACGTAGATTTCTTTGGAGAGCCTTCAATATTCATTACAGCTTCTATGGATTGTATGTGCGTTTTAGCAATTTCCAACTTGACCAATTTGTTCATCCGTTTTACATCCTCTACTGTATCAATACCGTGAACCACCTTGGCTGGATTATTTTGCACAAGTTCTGCCAGCTTTTGCTTTCCCTTTGCATCCGCTAGTTTGTAATGCTCTAGAAACTGTTTTGGATGAATTGCATCTACCGTTATGCTATTGGGTAGAAGAACAACCGCACATCCGGTTCCTAACGCCCGTTTTTTTCTACTAGGTTTGAAACAGACGCCACTTATTCCCGTTACGAGGTTACTTCCTGTGGTGGACAGAGCAGTCATTTTATCTGCCAGGTCTGTTACAACTGCATCTCTTAAACTTTTATACTTTTCGCCAGAATCATCAAGTACGACATTTTGCTTGTTATTCGGTACACCAACATTCTTCCAAAACATTTCGCTTAGTTTTGCATTTGTTTTCAACTCTGGTGTCGAGAAACTAGCAATTTGTTTTGAATTCTGTAAATGGTGGGAAGATTTTTGCGGGTCTAACTTTTCAAAATGGCTTGGCTTGCCATTTTCATCAGTTCCAAGTTCCACCTTAGTATTCATCTGTTCAGCAATTGCATTTACACTCTGTACAGCTCCTGTACTGTCAGCCACTGGCTGAAATGTAATATGCGTCACAGTGTATACACGGTTGGTCATAAAATTGGGGAATTTGGTTTTCTCCGGAATTTTCCCATTTACGTCCAAAGTCAGTGTATTTTTCCAATCGTCAAACTGTTTCTGAATGTCGGCTTTTAGAACGTTAATATCCGCGTCTATAATTGTTACTGAGTGGGGTTTTGCCGGATCAGTGATTTTTTCAATCCACCGGTTAAACTGATCCTCACTGGATTGCGGAAGAATGCCTCCTTTCACCAGTTTTCGATTTAGCTCAAAGATATACTCTTTGGCAAAGTTTGGATTAGAGTTGGTAGTTAGCTCGTGGAAACTGCTTACCGGATTTCCGTTAACATCCCTAGCTTTTCCGTTTTGAAAAAGATGTTTTGCCTCGAATCTGTTCCATTCTGTAGGAATCATGGTCTGCCATTCACTGGCCGCTTGTGCCTTTAAAAGTCTCTGCTTTGCTCTGTCTTCCTTAGAAAGTTTTGTCTTAGTCTTGAGTGGTTTATTACCAGAAGAGCTGGAAATGGGATCACCTATGGGAAAGGAACCGCTGTTACCTTCACTTCCACGTTTAACTCGTTGAAAGGCTTGGATGTGTACATTTTGTTCGTTATAAACCCCTGCCTCTTTACAAAATATCGATATAGGGACAAACGCCACCAGGAAATACAAGAGTAGCACGAATGCTTTCTTTCTTATCATTTTGCAAAATTTTATTGCAAAGACTTTAAACTTGGTGTTCAATAAAGCAGACCAGTAGTAACAGGATAAGGGATCAACTTAAATTAACCAAATGTTTCTAAGCTGAAGTTCTTATATGCACGTCCTAAAACTTTAGGTTCACTTACTGGGTATTGCCAGTGTCGTTTTTCTTCGTACATTTTTGTCATACGTATGGAAATTGGCTCTAAACCTTGCATTTTTATCTCTCTGTTTCTGCAGATGTATTTAGGGTATCCCTGTCCGCAGTTATCATGCGCAAATATTCTGTTATATATGAAGAGTGTTTGATGTTACGAATCATTTATCTAAAACGCTTATTTTTTGTTGGTTGTAAGTGTTGTGTAGTGTTTTTGAGATTTTAAAAGCTGCATTTAATGATAGCATTCATTTCTTATAATGCAAACTTGGTTCATATCGTTGTTGGCAAGTGAGCATTTTTCAATAGTTTTTCATGGATGTTTATAAAGCTAATCAAACCGCCAAATAACTTGTTGCTTAGTAGTATAATAAACTTACTTACACTGATAAAATAATTCTGCTTGGTATAAGCAAAATACAAATATCCTTTTAACCTGATTACTTAGTAAGACTCAATTCATTCTCAATTTCAATGACCGTTTAGTCATGTCAAGTCATAAACGTTTAGCAAATCAAGTATGCGGAGAAGTGAAAGATCGTATAAGCACACCCAAACCTGGCGTGCCGTTATCGTTTAAGTGGTCTTATCGATGTAATTGCTTATATGAAGTTGATTTTGTTCTGATTACTTAGTAAAAGTTTGATCCCATTTTAAGTAGTAAGTGATGAAATAAATGATGAAATTGTAGTCATAAAAATAAATGCAAAAGTTATGTTTTATATAAGCACATCCAGAGCTGATGTGTTATCATCGTGTAAGCCGTACTACTAAGATCATTCTTGTTCTTAATATTCTTCGTAAGATGTTTTGGACCTGACTACTTTTTTTCTAATAAGTAAGTGTTTAACCACATTTCATTTGCAAGATAACCTTATTTTTAGTTTCATTCGATTACTCGGTAATTTCTGAAACACCAAATTGAGTTTGATAATTACGTTTTTTCAGAGAGTTTATTGATCGTTAAAGCTTAATTTTCTTGAAAGGCGATTGCTAAGATTAAATGTAACAGCAGTTTTTACAATTTTAACAAGTGAGTTGTATCATATTACGACGCATAAATATTTGTAAATTTTTATCCAAAAAATGAACATAGATCGCTTTTTGAACTTGTTGCGTCATTGAATTTTATTCATTGGGTTTTCGGCTTCCGGAACATCAAATTGAATTTTTGAAATCTGTCTATTGAGACCAAGTGCTTTTCAAAATTAGAGGCCAAAGGTCACGACTGATAGCATTTTACCCTGACTTGAGTCAAGTCACTTGACCCATGATTTTTAAATCCGTACATTTTCAAATAATTCAGTGTAAAATCAGTTTTCAGGAATTTCCAACCATTTGGTCGCTGCATCAATTTTCTGTTATATAGTATTTTTAAATATCTTTTGGTTATTGGCAAACACACGTCTTACTACGTGACTATAAGAAAACATCATAAATAGTGTTTATTCTAAAGCTATAAAAGTAGCCGTATTGCATTATATTAATTATCTTAAGGAAGCCGTACTTCCTTTTTAGAATATCACGAAATACATTCGAGCACAGTCATCAATTGTAAATAAAACTGAAAATTATACACTACAAAATCGATAGCAACAGCGCGTGGCTTATGAATGTATGTAGCTACCTTAATCGGTTTTACAGAGTTCAACTTAGGCTAAAAACTATTTGCCAAGCACAAATCATCGCAGGTAAGTACTTCTACAAATATACTCGATGACATATTTAAATAGTACGGGAAACGTGTTGAGTTGTTTTATCGAGTATGTTGCATACATGAAATGCTGAGAACACTTTTTCAAATTTACAAGCAGCATTCACACCATGTCTGTCTAAATATTAAAAATTGATAATAGTTCAATGCTTACTTTTGCAAGCAAAAGCGTGCTTGAAACTGAATTTGTTCCATGTAAGTTCACAAGAAAGATAAAATCAAAATGGTTACATTGAATCTTTTTTCGTTTTTCTTGATGTTGTTTCTTTCAACGTGCATCAAATCAATAAAATGTTACAGTGTACAACAAAATCATTACATTTTCTCTCAATATCGTACAATGACACCTAATGAAAATACTCAATATAAAGAAAAGGTAGCACCTGTAGATTTCAATGAAAACTTGCTACATTTCACGCACTGTCTGCTGAACATCATCAATTTCAATGGCGCTGATTTCAACTTTCCTCCAACCATTCCGTTGCTTATGCGACGATTAGACATAGTATTTGCTTTCTCAGGTGAAGAATTGGTTGAGGAATTCCTATTTCCATACGAAAAAGTGCGACTTACCAACTTCACTGTAAACAAAGACAGTTATTTTGCTGAGACACTTGATCAAAAAAGACTAATGAAGATTAAACCCTGGCGGTGTGAAGCACACATTTACTTATACCCTCCAGCAAAGGAAAAAGAAGTCAAGTTACCAAAAACATACTTCAGCGCAAAAACTCAAATACACCGAGCGCTACCCAGTGATTTGTACAAAAGTTCAGCTACAATAAATTCCCATTTTTACTGGACCTACCTAGGCCAAACGATTTTCTCCTTGGGAAGTGAAAGCGCATTATTATGGAAACTCATTCCAGGGTCTCTGGAACTAAAAAAGAGAATTGGATGGATAGATTTAATGAGAAGTAGATGGCAATTCGATGTATTAGTTACTCATAGGTACTACAATGAAGCAAATGGCTGGGTATTGGGTATTCGTGCCTTTGATTATTACGTAGGAGCACAGGGAGCACAGACGGCATCGCATGCCTGGTTTCACTGGAAAGTCAATCAAAACTTCATCGAAACCGTAGAACTGTTCTGTTTCTTTTGTAAACCTGGCGACATTATTCAGAAAATACCGTTGCGGATGGAATTTGGTTCGAATCATAACTCGTTAATCCAAACTTTTTACAATGAACAGAAGGACACTGACCACGTTACATGGAAACTTGGTAACTTAGTGGCTCGAAGACAACAAAGTCGTTTTTTGAATTCCCAACCATTTCAAAAAGTGGCTTCAGAATTTGGGAAAATATATTTGTCAAATTACGCCAATAATGATATTTTATTGAGAACGCAACAACTTTTACATCATGTATTTGGCAATGCAACTTATGAGCACGAGCTAGCTTGGACAGAATGTTTAAAACTTTCGTCGTGCAAACTTGAAAGAAATATGTTGCCTACTGTAAGTAAAGTGGTTACAAAACACATTGAAGGTCGGTTTCCATATATTTCCAAAGAACTAGTATTTTTGGCTTGTGGACAGCAAAGCAGAAGTAGCCCATTTGTGGAATTGATAACTTCATACGATCTCTCTTCTTGGATTTGCATTGTAGCTGTAGTAATTCTTGCTGTTAGTATGTTGAGAGTTGGGATTCTATATGCTACCGAATATATCTACCCTGACACTTGCAAATCAAATGCTAAACTACGTCAACTCTTATTTCACTATTTTCTATATGCTTTCGATAATTTAGTCGAACATGGTCTACTTGCTAACTGTGATGCCAAGCTTGTGCAGAAACACTTATCTTTAAAACTAATTGTAATTGCAACACTTTTAATGACTATTGTGTTAAGTAACGGGTACAAGGGAAACAATCTAACTAAACTTATTAGTCCGCTACCACCAAGTCCCTATTTTTCTGCTGAACAATTAATTCAGGACTCTTACGTAATATATGTACTTCCAGTGCATAGTCACAATCTTCCGTATGAATTTGATGTGCAGAAAAGCTGGAAGCTTCTTAAAGACTCGGAAGCATTTCTCAGTAATAAAGGAGTTCATTCTCACATAATAGACATGAAAGGCAGTTCCTGGAATGGTTCACCCTATTATATTGCTTACGTATCACAGTTGGCTGCTTATCTTGGTTGGTTTTCAATTGTTGATAGTGGAAATCACACATTTTCAAAATTTACTAAACGGGAAAAGTATTTGTTGAAGAATACTCAGCTTCTTCCTGCATTTAATAACTTTAGTATTTACCAGGAGTGGTGCACGCTAAACATATTTTTGAAATGCACAAAATACAGTCGCTATTCTATACTTATTGAACGGGAGGATAGGGATGGTTATAAGGTGGTGTATAATCTATATTATTCACATTTTCAATGGCCACTTTCTTTTGGGAAAGAGACGTTTGCAAACCAGCGCTTTAAATTTTATTGGACTGGATTTTTTCCAATAAAATCTTTATTCAGAATGGAAGCACTGTACACTTCTGGCCTGCTAAACTGGCATATGCAGTGGAGAACCAGGTACCTAAAAAGTTCAGGAAAGCTTAATGACTCTCCTGATAATCGACAGTTCCAACCGTCGAGTCTACAAGGAAGTATCAATGTTCTATTTGCAATACTGCCTGTTGGAGTGGCACCCGCAGCGGTGGCCATTTTACTGGAATTGATGTTTGGACCATGTCATTCAACAAACTTACTGCCAAGGACGTCGATGAAAAAGTATTTTCAATTAACTGTTACATCTTTTTTGAAACTTTATAATTACTTCAAAACAACGTATTTTAAATCAGCCCATTTAATTATACTCAAATCAAAAGAAAATAAAGCACACAAGTAACTATAACATTAATACAATGCGATAAGTCCTGGGTTTGTATTCACCTCAAAATATATCTATTAATAAACCATTGGCAAATGGAGTAAGTAGGAATCGACTTCGGGACCTTCGAGGCATTTGGGGCCTTCGGGCCCCGCAGATCAACGGATTTTAACAAATGGACCTCATATTTGTAATCCTGGTCAAAAATGGACCATAAAAATCATGTGTCACACATGATATGTCCATTAAATTAGAAAATTTAAAATTTAAGGCCCAAATCAGGGCCTAAATAGTTAAATTTTAACAAACGGACCTCATATTTGTAATCCTGGTCAAAAACGGACCTAAAATCATGTGCCGCATGATATAGGTCCTATGTAAAAATGTTTGATCGTTGGTGACCTCTGACCTTTGGAATTGACCTATTGACCTCAAATTCATAAGGGTTCTGTCGGAGATCCACCAGAGTCTGTATACCAAATTTGGTTGGAATCAGATTAGCCATTTCGGAGAAAAACGTGTTCGGACGGACGGCCGGACGTCCGGACGGCCGGAACAGGAAATTAGAAGGAATCTGTCGATTCCTAATAAACTTGCAAGAAAATTGATTGTTAAATATTGTGGTTTAAAACTTGTGGCATGCACAACTTATTTGAATATTATGTTGATACAAAACTATTAGTCTAAAATAAGTAAGGTTTCACGCTGTATTGAAAAATATTTGCATAAGTTTAAGTTTATTTTACTAATTTACCAATAATAAAGAATAAGGAATGTACTATAATTAATATATTGCTTTGTAAAAGTGAATCATATACTTAAAATGTATCTTATGCCCATATGCTAACAAATGAAAAAAGATTTTGCGAGTCACTTATTTACAATGTTGCTAAACAGGATATTGTTACCTTCCACCGTAGAAAATGTCTGGTTTGCTGTTTTGTAAGACCAAATGTGAAATGTGTTATAATTGTTTCGAAATTTTATTCAGAGACGATCAAAACTTGCGCCTTGATCCTGATTATTTATGCTTTTCTCAAATTTGCAGCATCCATGATTCGCGCAAACTGAGAAACTTTAAAAGAATAAATTTTTGTTAAATTATTATTTAAAAACTATTCTACTATACTTTTCAGAGGCTTAATCTGAATATTTCCTGCAACTTATTCCAGCATTTTCCGTGTGATGAAAATTCGTGGTTTCTCTAAAATGCCGAGTAGGCAAAACTTTGTATGAAGTTTTGCTAAAAATTGCTTGCACTACTGGTACACTGGTACATAAAATCTTTGATTTATTCATATTTATAGATGCACTGGAAAAACATATTCAGTTGTATTAACATATTATTCTATATATTTATACACTGGGAAGACATCAAAGGAATAGGACATGTTAGTTATACAAACAAGTACAGAAAAAATATCCGTCATCATGTACAACTTATTCTTTAAATTCTTCCTAACACTTTATTTTCAGTTCATTTCATGCCACTTCTGAATAATGGCTGGTACGCATCTAACTCATTTCGCTCAAGTTTCGGCGTTCGGACAAGTTTCGTCAGTATTTCACTTCGGAGGTACGCATCAAACTCCAAAAATGGAACGGAACTGAAAATGTGACGAAAAAATATTTTTTCGGACGAAACTTACACGAACGGCTACCCTATTTTTTCACACGAAAAACTGTACAGAACAACATGTGATGAGAGCGGAGTGGCAACGAAGTAGCGCATGGCAACAAAGAAGTTGCGGTGCGGTGTCATGATTGCTCAGTGGTGATAATAGATCTACCGCCTACCGCTAAATTAACTACTACAAAACTATTTAAAACTGATTAATTAGTTAATTATTTAAATTTTAGGTGATCAAATTATCAATTAGACATCTAAAAAATTAAATTAATTCTTAAAAAGTAGTTTTCTGTCATCATCATGCAGCAAGTATTTTGAAAACTTTATAAACATCATCAGCTGATGTTTTCGTTCGCAGTAGTTTTGATGCGTACCCAGAAACGAAAACTTGGCGAAAACGAATTTTTCAAATTGTTCACCACAATTTCTCTTCTGCCATGTAAGTGCCGAAATGAGCACGGATTCCTGACGAGCGAAAAATCTTAGATGCGTACCAGCTTTAAGTGAGCCCAAATCGAAAAACGATTTTTCATTTTATGCCCACAAATAAACTCAGAGGATTATAGCGGTATTCTGTGCATTTAATGCCACACAGACGACACATTTTAGCAGGTTTTATACAAAACGAGAAAAAGGGTTGGAGAATTTTTGGTGTTGGGTTGGGGTACCTAAGTGATATCTTTTCTTTGGTGAACAATTGCAAAGAATATTTTGTTCGTATATACTATCCTTTAAACTATAACGGATTTGGCTACTGAAAACTGCCTTTTATGCTTAGGGTTATTCAACCTACTTTGTGAGTGTGGATTTGTAAAACAAAAATGTAAAACTTGTCGTCATTCCCAGTTGGCATTAGGAAGTTGTGGGAACATGTAATGATTTCACCGTTTTAGTTGGTCATCCTCGCACAATACCGAACATCTGTTTGCTTATTTCTAGGAGCTTCAGTATTTAGTCAGTTGATAATTAGTAATACAATTTTTCTCAATCAAAAATGGATAACTCCCAAGGTAAGTTGTGCTGATTCCTTTAAAATAATTAAGCATAAAAACCCACTTATCTGCTTGCAAGTTTGTTTTCCAATAGTCATACGACTTTACATTTAATTTACCACATATCTATTTCAGCAACGGATCAGCCTTCGTTTGAAGCGCTCTTCACATCGCCACTTTGCTGGAAGTCGTTAAAAATCTGTCAGTTTCTAATCGACAGTTACGAATACTTAAAGGATGACGCTGACAAAGAATTGCGGGATACGTTGATACTAGAGGCTCTAAATTTAAAGTTATGGCACCCTGCAAAAAACTGGAGAGCTATTCTCGGAAAAGAGCACTACTCTATTTTGGCAATCTCCAAGCAACCTTCTGAATACAAAGTCAATACAAAGTCTGTTTGGCATCTGCACAAAATCATTCGTAATAAATATGTGCATACTAAAGAGTTTACTGACAGCGAAAAAGAGCAATTGGGATGGTTTAACAAAACAAATGAAAGCTGGATATTTCTTCCAAATAATTGGGTGAACTATTGGACGTCCAAATTTCCCAAACTTGTACCATTTCTGTGGATGAATTTAAAATCGGTTTGTCAGTCTGGCAAACTTACCAAGTTTTACCCAACCTGTCAAAACCCAGATTTTCTAGCATGTGACATTTATCCTGATGATTTTCTGGTGCACATGAAAAATGCTGTAAAACATCAAATAAACTCTGGTATGTTTTACTGTAACAAATCTTAACAAGTTTACGACATTAAGGAATATATAAATATCATGTTTTCAAATTTTCTAATAGGAATTGTGAAACACCGGTACATTCTGGAAACCAAATCACTTATACAATGTGCGATAGAGTTCAAAACGTTGCCAAGTGAGGTTATTGCTGAAGCACTTGACAAAAGTACAAGCATGCAACTACTTGTTTCTGAAAACCGCATACACATTAAATGGTGTGGTTTGTCAGAAGAAGAAAGACTTTATGACATTCAAGACGATTTTAGTGAGAGTTTTGGAGTTGCCATAGCTAACACCCTAAGTGACATTGATGAATCATTTGTCATAAAACAATTAGAGTCTGGTAGTGTTAGACAGCTAATTGTGTTTACTAAACAAAATAAACAACAAAATCATGTACAAATTACCAGTATCAATGAATTTATGGAAAGAATTCACAAACTTTGTGACGTTGAGATTTTTCAAAAACCTTTGACTTGGAATGAACTGAATGACGCAACTCAAAAGAAAATTCTTGAAAGTGCAGAGTTTGTATTTCAATTTAAGGATGACGATGCTGAGAGAACCTTAATTTTGCGTGACGTACTAACAAATATTGGTGACTCGTCAACTGAAGTACTATCTAGTTTAGAAGACAGTATTTTGAATGATTTGATTAGAAACAAAAAGCCTGTGATCTTTGGGAAACAACGACTGCCAATAGTTCCATCATACTACGTTCCAAGACCTCTCTTTAGGGAGGGTGATACAAACTTTAAAATTAAAAAGATATCCTCAGACAGTATTGTGCTTGTAAAATTTACAATAGAAGCTTTTTTGCAAATAGAAGAAAAGGACCCAAAATGTGCTTTACGTTTTATTAAATTCAATGACTGTCTAGCTATCCAACTAAAAATTTCTAAGGATGGCTCAATATTTGCATTTACGGATGATATAGAGCAAGTGTCGTGTATTAATCGGGTTGTCGATGAAATAAGGAAAATGAAAAGAGAGTCAAATAACGGTGATAGTGAAACGAATTGTAATGTTTATTGTTTCCGTTGCCTTGACAAGGTGGGTTTGGAAATGATTTCAAAACCTGGATTTAAGCTATTCTTAGGTATGCACAAGTTTTTAAAAGAAAGAGAAAGGGCCTTGTCGGAATTACCTTACGGACTAAGTGAACAACAGCAAATAATTTTCATTTCTGATAAACCTGGAATGGGAAAATCAATGGTACTTTCAAGCTTGGCTATTCAAGCCGCAAAAAATTTCCAAACGTGGAACAATTTAAATGTGATAACAAGTGCAAGCAAATTTGTTGAACAAGTGGGTAAATCTAGTTTATCCGAGAATATAATTTATACGGCTATAACTAAATTTGTTTGTGAGTCTGCATTTGAGACAAAGCTTCTGTTAGGTTTATTTGAAAACGGTTTGAAAGTTGAGCTGTTTTTAGATGGTTTAGATGAGGTCAAGGCCGAATTGCAAACGCTCGCAATAGAAATCTTAACAGTTGTAAAAGAAAAAATGTCAAACGTACGCGTTTGGATTACTACTAGAAATCATATGTTGACAGAATCAGTCAAACAATTGTCCAGTATAGTGTACAACATAAAACCATACACGTTGGACGATCAAGTAACTTTAATGGTAAATTACTGGCTAAATGCTTTAGACAAGTGTGCTAAAACTGCTACGCAGACACTTAGAAAAAAGCTTAGCAAATTTGCTCGAAAGTGTCTTGCAGGGCCTGAGTCACGTCTGAACAAATTTTTATCTGGTAGTCCACTGTTGACTATAATGTTAGCTGAGGTGCATAAGGAGTATTTAGGAACAAGTGGATTTGCTCCTGAAATATCAACTAGTAACTATATATCTGATGTATTTGACAAAGCAATCGATCAAAAGTTAGCTGCTTACATTGGCAATTCAAAAGAGAATTTAAAACATACATCCGTTTTTCATACATTACGTGAGCATTTGGATAACTCGCATATTTATTTCGCACTAAAACTTATTCTTGGAGAATCTCTTGCAAACAAATTTAAGAAGCACCTTTTTGTCACAAATGAAAGCAGCAAAAGACTAGAAGCCACAGTTTTAGAGCAAGGAATTATACTATCGTTTAATCCTAGCATCACCTTTATTCATCGAACATTCGCTGAATATTTTGTGGCAATCTTTATTTTCAAGATCTTGACAAATGACTACTTTACAATTCATGAAAAAGATCCCGACTTTCTAGAGATTTTGAATAACCATGTTTTTCCAGGTGTAGCTGACAGAATTTATGTAAAACGTAAAGTCCATCATAATTATTGTAAATTACACGACTTTTGGCATTTTTTTCAAGATATTTGTTTAGCTGCTAATTACCAAACAAATCCAAATAAATTTAAAATTTTGAATAAAATACTAGAAGGAAACAATGACCCACATTACTTGGGCCCAGTCTTTGGCACAATAAAAGAAGAAAAATGCTTTGATCTTGTTCCAATTTTTTTGAAAGCCCAGGAGCACATCAATGACTTGTTTGTTGAATCCACACTTAGTGGACACTACTCAATAACCAAACATATAATTGAAAACGATTTTTGGAATCCAGGAGAAAATCCTTGGAATCAGTTTAGGCAGAGTTACACTAATGGCTACGGCTTGTTGCATTGGATTGTGAAGGGTTACCTGCATCCAAAATTGTCAGTATTTTTAACGAACATTATTAATTATATTTTGAAAAAAGATAAATCTCAACTTGAGATACGAGATGTGAATGGAAACACACCTCTTATGCTTCTCTTAAAAAGAGTTTCTACGGATATGTACAATAATTGTGGTTTGTCCATATTATACCAGCTTTTGGAGCATGGTGCAAATGCTAACGTTACTGACAACCACAATAATAACGTTTTGCATGTGGTAGATGATGAGAATGAAAAAGATTATGATTTTGATGACGGAGAATTTCAACACCAAGCTCAAACTTACATACAGCAATGGGACGTTCTGAAAAAGTTTGACCTGCCAATCCAAAAGTTGATCAATGCTGTCAACAATGAAGGCAAAACACCTTTGCTAAGTGCCATTGATTTTTTCGAAGACAATCTTATAACTGGGCTCTTTGCTTTTAAAATACATGGTGCAAATTTTAATGCAAAAGATAAAAACGGCAACACTGCCATTCATGTGGCGGTAAAAGAAAACTATAGATTTCAGTTTATCGAAGAACTAGTGCAATGTGGAGCAGATTTTGGTGTAAGAAATGCACAAGGCATGAATGCACTTCACTTGGCTGTCTCGCTGGATAACGTTTTTCTAGCAGAAATGTTAATCAAAAGATTGAAGGTTGATGTAAGTGCTAAGGACGGCTCCGGAAAGACGGTGTTAGACTATAACACTTCAGAGAAAATGAAATGTATGCTCACTTCACCGAAAAATTCGACAAACGAAAAAAGAAAGAAAATAACACATAGGATCAGTATAGTCAAACCAGCGATTTATTATTTTTGAACGATTTCTCATGGACTATGGAGTTGAAATTTGTGACATTCCTTATCGGACATCCTTTACCTTGTAATAAAAGTACTTGGTCTTTGTTTCTTTCTATATTCATGGTACCTTGAATGACCAGAAAAACATAAGATATTATATATAATTAACATTTATGAATATTTTTAGTTTTTGATACAACTAAACCGTTTATTTACTAACATATGTCGATTATTATTGAATAAATCAATGTTTTAATATATTATTGTTAGCCTAAAATATAAAATGAATTAAAATATATATCTGGAATACATACTGAATAGCATTAAATCTAATTATTGCATTTTTTAAATTATCATTACTATCATCCATTCTTACTAAAAACTTTCTCAATTAAAATTTTAGCATACAATTAGGATAAAAACCTATCGATCTAATTACTGACTGGATAAAGTTGACCGATTTTGCATAAAACAGATTAAATATTCAGTACTAATTAATAGCCTTTTTGTTAAATATTTTGATGCTATCACACTACTATCAGTCAAGGATCAGACAGCAATTTTGCTGTCTTTTGGAACGACAGCAATTTTGCTGCCCTGGACAGCAAAAATGCTGTCTTTGGACATAAGACCTAAATAAATTGTTCATCCATTAAAAATGATAAGTGATAAAATCCAAAATTATAAATACTTTTAATTTGAATAAACAAAATATAACGGCTCATTTGGAACTTTTTAAACGGCAAAACAAAAAAGACAGCAATTTTGCTGTCCCACGACAACATAATTGCTGTCCTCGACATCATTTTTGCTGTCCAGGGCAGCAAAATTGCTGTCTTTTTTGTTTTAATTAACCATTACGTCACTATATTTTTCTAAAATTCATTTCACATCGTTAATATTTTTAACTTAATTAATTTAATTTTAGAAAAAATACTCAGATTTTTGTGACGCTTTATAAGCCAGTTATTGCAATTTTTCAATTTTATAAGTTAAAATTCCATTATTTCAAAAAAGCCAAATTGGAATTTAAGTTTGCCAAATTGGAAAATTCTGTTTTTCAGTAAAGATTCATATAAAGATTTTTATTTAGCGTAGACTTTAAATTCCGCGCGTAGATTTAATTTTTATGGCTTTTAAAAGTTTATTTTAATTTTTAGACAGCAATTTTGCTGTCCTCAACAGCAGTTTTGCTGTCCAGGACAGCTAAATTGCTGTCTTTGGAGGACAGCAAAAATGCTGTCTTGACAGCAAAATTGCTGTCTGATCCTTGACTGACTATACTATCACAATTTCATGGTCAAAAGTTCAATGTGAGATATTACGGTTATTGTACGCTGTTGCACAAGTCGTTTATGCAATCAAATATTATTATACTATAGGTAATGAAACCAAAAAACTCTCAACTTTTGAAAACTGCCTAGAAAATATTCCACACTAAAACCTTGCATTTTTCAAGACACTTGTTGATTGCAGCCGATGCAGCATTACTACATTTTTAATGATAAAAGTTGCTAGTCACTAAAATCTCGTCACGTCATCAGTACCACTTCTGCCATTGAGAGGAAAAATGTTTTCCAAGCGATTCAAACCCCACGGAACACTATATACAAATCCAAAATATATTTGTTTTGCAAAAAATGTATTTAGTTAGAAAACTTAAAAATGTAAAAGTTATGTGTGTTATCAGTATCAATGAAACTAATTGTACCCTGATGATTGATTTTCAAATTTAACTAAAGCATTACTCTGGTCTTACTCTCTGATACAAACATAATATTTCAGTTCAGTTGAGTGTGTACATGCAGTCATTGCAATGCATTGCAAAAAATAAAAAGTGTATTTCCAGCACAGATGGTTAGCATCACATTGCATGTTAATCTACAAGGTAAAATTGGTTCCATTTTGGTGCTTCATTGTTACGTAGAACAATTGTTACTCGCTCATTAAAAAGCGTACATTGTATTCTATTCAGGGGAATTGTTGGCTTTACGTTTAAATTGGACAAGTTCATTCCAAATAATAGAGTGCAATTGTTTACTCTACTCTGCCAAAATTAATCTTCCATGCTATATACAGAACAGATAATTTTAGCAGCGTATACATACTCGTCGAAAGCCATTGTTTTTTGGCAATGAATTTTAGCAAAGCATGATGAAGAGAATATTATTATATTTTATAGTTAGTAGCCGCACTGCTATAAAAATCAAATGAACACCGCACCCGGCTCATATAATTAGGTATGCTGTTTTAGGGAATGCCGTAATAGCAGAAACGAAAATTGTTTTATTTATCCAGTAAAGCAACCATTGACCATGAGAAAGTCAGAGCACGCATGAAAAATTTACTTTGTCCAGTCAAGCGAAGGAGTGATATACAATTTATGTAGAAAACAGCAAAATCTATTTTTTGGCACACATCAAAAATAAAGGTTTTGAGATTTTGAATTAGTTTGAAATGTGATATGTCGCTGGAAAGTACACATAAAATCTTGGTTCAAGGATAAAGTTTTTAGAAATTTTCAAATGAAAATGAAACGGGTTGATATTTGGATAGTTTGGATTTTTGTTGGTTTTTATAGTAATCTGGTTGCTATAAGCGCTGAAGCAGTAGAAGATAGGATGGATACACTATTTGGGGATATGAACGCTACCATGCAAAAGTTTGATAAAAGCGGGTAAGCATACACCATTTCAATGTAGAACCTTAGGTATGTATATGTTTTCAAAATCTAAAATAGCTTTGGTTTTTGTATTTTCGGTTTTATAGAAATAATGATCTTCATTTTGACGATTTCGCGGATCTGTGCAAACACTTGTTTGTAGATGCTGCCGGAAATCCGTATCCAATTCAGAATGAAACGCTTGAGGAACTATTCGCAATATTTGATAGAGACGGGGTATATACAAATATTAATTCAAATAATTATGTACTCAATGTACCTGTTTTATGATTTGAAATAAATTTTATTGATGTGTGTAGAACAAGTGCATTTCTCTTAAGGAATTCACACGCTGTTATGATGAATGGATTAAAAAGGTAAATACCTATTTTTTCTATCACACATATATTGAGGCTAAACCATACCCTTTATTTATCTACCTTGTTGCAATATTGTAATGTATAGATCGTTTTCCTTATAGATCGTAAATCCAGTTTCCGTACTTGTAGTGGTTGACGTTCAAAACGATTTTATTGATGGTTCTCTTGCCCTGAAAAATTCACCGGCAAGAGAAGATGGCTTTGAAGTTATTGAACCAATTCACAAAATGCAGGACACCACTAATTTCAAACAGATATTTTACACAAAAGATTGGCATCCATCAAATCACATTTCGTTTATAGACAACCTGGAACTTCGTAAATTTGATGAATCCAGCAAGGTATAAATGTACCCTACTGTTTTGCTGTAGTAATTTGTTTTTACAACTTTTCTGAATAATTTTATGCAGATTCAAAACGCAAAAGAAGCTAAGGTTTTGGATGTCGTGGTTCTAAAAGGCGACAGTGGTCAACCCGTCGAACAAAGATTGTGGCCACGTCACTGCGTTCAGAATACAACAGGAGCAGAGCTTCATCCCAATCTGAAAATCATACCTGGAAGTAAGGAGGTTTTCAAGGGCATGCAACCGGATCTGGACAGCTATTCAGCCTTTATGGATAACGACAAGAAGTCGCTGACAAAGCTGAAAGAATATGTGGATGAGATGGGAGCGGGTGATGTTTACGTGTGTGGACTAGCCTATGATGTTTGCGTTGGAGCAACAGCAATAGACTCTCTTTCGCTTGGATACAGAACTGCTTTGGTGGGGGATGCTTCCAGGGGAGTGGATAAAGAGGGCATTGAGAAAATTAAAGTGGACGTAGCTAAAAATGGAGGAGTCATTGTGGATGTAGCACAAGTGAAAGACATGGTAGAGGCAAAGGATCGGAAGCCAGAACTGGGAGTGCATTTGGCAAGAGTGCTGAAAAATAGGTGGGAAGAGAGAGAAAGTAGCTAAAAATCTGATATTACTATTTCTGTGCAACTTCATAATATTTCAAATGTTACTATTATTATAACCAGTAAACTATTTTTACTTGATCAGTGATTTATTATTCCACATTGCTATTGCTTGAATTGCTTCTTTGAGTGTGAGTAAGTGCGTTAGAATAGTTATCGTTAAACCTATATTCTTGATACATGTCTTTAGTCTTTGGCAAAGACTATTTGCAGTTAAGGATGTTCTATTAAAATGAAATACGAGTCTGGCATTATAGTTCGAATTACAGTGACAGTAAAGTACGTTAAGTATATGATAATTAGTCAATTACTCAACATCATTTAAATACAAGGGTTTCATAACTTGTTCTTGATGATTAATGGTATACACGCACATGCATTTTGTGTTAACATATATTTTTATGACATAAAAATGAGCATAGTTGAAAGTAAACCTATAATATGTTATTAACTGAGAAAGCCATCAGTAATTGTACAGAAACCTAAACCCATTATATAAAACAAAATGTTTGAATGCCTTTAGAAAACGGAATTCATCATGAATCATAGTTTTACAACAGTAAACAAAAATAGACTATTATCATTGCGAGCTTAACAATTGTTACCATAGTATTATCCTGATTTAATTTATTTTCGCGATACATTCATGACACTTTGAAAAGAAATTGTTTACTAACTCTCCTATTTTATCACATTGACACTCCACTCAAACATTGACATTGCTCTGATGAACGCCACCCACGTTTCTTGTGTCCACAGCAACTCCACTACTGCCGCCCCTTACACTGTATCCTCCACCTCCTCCAGTACCAGTGCCAACATTGTTAGTGTGACTTCCACCAGAGTTCGAAGCGTCAACTACCAGTCGTTTCGCCCGAATATATCCTCCATGTCCAGTATTTACGTTACTAGAATGAACTCCACCAGCATTTAAAGCGTCAACTACTTGTCGCCTGGCCCGAACATAGCCAACGTTGTTTTGATGACCCCCTCCCACATTATTAGTGTCAATTCCTCCCCCTCCCCCAGTTCCAACAGCGGCATATCCCCTGTTAATATATCCACCTACGCCTGTTCCCACGTTACTAGCATGAACTCCGCCAGCGTTTAAAGCGTCAACTACCTGTCGCTTGGCCCGGATGTAGCCAACACCCACGTTGTTTTGGTGAGATCCTCCAACGTTATTGGTGTCTACGCGCACAGCCTGGCAAACAACAAACGCCAGGGAAAGACAAACTAATCTAAGAAACATGATGTTTCCAGGAATTCTGGATATATTTTTTATTTGTAGTGTCTAACAGGCTTGTTGCCAGTAGAACAGTTTAATGACAGTGACTATAGTTGAACGCGTTTTTATACCAATGACTTAGTATTTTACAAAATTATGCGTTGGGAATACCCGGTATCTCTTAAAGTGTTGTGTAAAATCTGGGTGAATCCAGTACAGCGTTTCAAACAAGCCGTCTGACTCAGCGATAAAGAATGTTTCAAAATTAACACAATGAAGCGCAGAATAGCGTTTTAATATAGTCTGAATTGTCTGGAGCAATTAGCATTAAGATATTTTTATCTTAACTATACAAGTCGTTAATAAAATGTCGTATGCATGTTGGGTGTCTGGCCAGGTAGCCAGGATTGCGTGAAACAAAATATAATTTACCTGACTAATTGCCCACTTCATTTAGATAATTTGCCTGCGCATACTATTACCGTGCATATGAAAATGAGTTAAACTTGAAGCATTAGCTAAAATATACCGGTATTTTTTGTACCTGACATTCCTGAATTAATCCGGAGTTTCGACCTTTGACCTTATTTGCAGACAAACGATAAAGGCAATCTTAAAGAAAGTTTGCAAGTTCAAGTGAATCAAGTGAATGTCTTTCCCAAACTGTTAGGATATCTTACTTATGAAATGCAAATTACCACATAAAACAAAATAAATAAAATAAACAGAAACGCAAAGTATTATACACTTTACAGCAGGTTTTATTAATTTTTTATTCAGTAATTATCAACATGGAAAGATTTACATTTTTATAAAGATATTTCACGATTTAAATTATGTATAAAGACCATAAACAGTAGTATCATAGTAAATTAACATTTTTTTTCTTTCGCCGACAAAATCTCAAACCATCCTTTCCCTGGGAAAGACTTCCTTACTAATCCCGCCCGTGTTCCCATCAACGCGAATTACCTCCACTTCCTTGAGGTGCTGGAACACTTTCCACAATCCGGGCCACATATTTCCTCCAGGAAGATACTCGTGAACTTTCAGAACATCCCCAACTTCCACTTGTCCACCACCGGCACACTTGTTCGGTTCCAGAAAAAAGTCCAGATACTGCAATTCCGGGAACTTGAGCAAGAATCCGTAGTCCAAGTGGGAACAGTAGTTCACCTCCAAACCTTTCAAGGCACTGTACTCTTGATAATCCTTGGCAGGATCCCCTGCCGACTTACAACGGATCTGTGCACGCAGTACTTGAAGCTCGGGAAAGTGTTCCAAAATCTCAAACAATTGCTGCAGATCTACCTCCCCAATTAAACCCAGTTTCCGTAGTAACGGCGCCTCAATCCCTGTCAAAGCCTGAACAATTAATTGACTTGGGACATTTTTCATCATCAACTCGATTTCCTGCACTTGCTCCAATCGCCCTCCAAGCTGGGTTGGCCACTGCCAAACCCCTCGTTCTAAGCGAAATCCCAATCCCAGCATTTTTACTTGGGATGCATAGGTCGCCAAAAGCACCTGGTTGATTGGACTGGGTACATCCACCCACGGGGTAAAGTCATCCTCACGATCCCATGCCAAATGGAGATTCATTCCAGCAGCAAGATAGTTCAGTTTGGGCAATGGGGGCAATGGAGTGGTCATAAGTTCCTGGAACTCGGCTTCCACATCAAATTCATTATTTGGTTCCACCACCCAACCCCTAACCTCAAGACTTTCCAAATTAGGAACCAACTCCAAAATGCCCTTTAGCTTGGAGTAGAACTGACGAGTACCCTGAGCCATGTCCAGCTTGATCTCCAAAAAGCGAATGTGACACCCAAAGTGTTGAAGCAGATGCCCAACCGCGAGCCAGTAGTCTTCCATGACCACATTCAGATTCGCACCTGAATCCCCAGGACTAGGCTCAAAGGCCAGGGAAGCACAAGGAATGGGATTCCTACCGTTGCTCAAATGCCCTTCGAAGTAGTTTGTGAAGCGCATTAGTTGTTCAGCGGTTCTGAACCGGAGCTCGTGCTGAAGACCACCCTTGGAGTCCCAAATTGGATTGTTACCCGCTCCAGGCTTCTTGGACTTGGGGTCAGGATTTTGGGGATCGAAAGCAGTGAGATTGGGATGGGTGGATTGGAACTTGTCAACTCCTTGACACCAATCTTGACAAATTGTACGCATCTTTAGCACGTCCTCGGTGCGAAGATAGGGGAACAATAACGGAAATACCTGCGAACAATTAAAATTAAATTTAAAAAATCAGTTAAATTTAAAATAATTAACTTAACTAAAAACTACTCACATGACACAACATCCAAACCGGCTTGTACGGAGTCAGAATCCGGTTAGCCGCGGGGCTCACCAATGACAAGTTCAACAAATCGTCAAAATCATCCTTCACGTTGTCGATTACCTTGCACAGCACCTGCAAAACAATTAATTAAGTTAAATAATTAATCACGTAGTCAAGCCACTAAAGAAATCTGGGTTAAAACTTAAATTAAAAAAGTTACCTCATCCGGCACACCGTTTAACAGAGACATTTTTGTTAACCTCCACGTTAACCTCAGAACTCTGGACCTTAATAATCGGTTTGAAATTAATTGAAAAGTTAATTAACTTTTAAACAAGTTTTCTGAGAAGACAGCAGAAAGCAGAATGAATGCACGACTGAATGCCAGTCACTGATGAACAGAACTGAAGAAGATGGCGACTGGCGAGCATGAGGACGACTACGAACTGAATGAAACGAGATCGAAGTACCTTCGTTCTACGAAGTTCGCTGAGACTGCTGAGTGGTGCAATCGACGTGCAACGTCGTGCGTTTGGCGGATAACTCAATGACTTATCGTGGCCACCTCAAGTCGCCCCAAATGTCAGAAATGAAATGAAATATTAATTTAAAGGTTTTTACGAACAATTAACTTTTTATTTGCGGTTTTTTTGTTGGAAAGAACCCTGAAAACAGGTATTTTCCCAAATTCCCATAACATTTAGACTTTGACTGTCTCTCTTTTTTGTATTTTTGCTTTAGATAAACCTTTCTAATGGGTTTAATCAATCCATGAAGCAAATTTAACTTATCACTGGTTAAATTGAGATTATGATAAGTGTTCCAAATTTCATGGAACATTCCTCCCGGATCAATTTCCTCCATTTGGCTGTGAATCAGTTGAACTCCTTTAGAATCCTGATTAACATCGGGACAAAACCAACCTTGTGAACAGTGACTAGCTCGCAGATTAAAATGGCAGGGTAGAATGTACAGCCAGTTTTCGGTGTAAAATAATAAAATGTTTATCAGTTTTAGCCAGTTTATTTGGCTGGTATTTTTTCTTCTGAGAATTTTTCCGTAGTCTTGATAAGCTTGAAGGAGTTTTTCCTCCCAGTTGAATTCCCGCATGCGGGTTAGGTTCATTAAAAGAATGCCGGGGTTTAGGCCGGTGGGTTGGGGATGAGGAATGTCTGCTGAAAAATAAATAAATCGGTTTTTATGAAAATTTGGAAACTTTTCAGGTTTTTGAGAGAATTTTACCTAAAAAGTTGGGAATGTAGGTCGTTTTCCAAAACTCGTTATCCGACTCTGTGTCTCTTGTAACGCCCACTAACTGGATGTCATTCATTTTATGTAAATGGCTAATAATCTTGGTTGGATCCCCAATTAACGCTGTGTCAGGTTCCAGGTACAAAATGGAGTCTAGATTTTTCAGAGTCTCGGGGAGAAATATTGGGGCATACTGACATCGAGTCTTTTTCTCGGGCATAAGTTGTTTCTGGTACTTGTTGGGGTGTATATCCCGGAAATAGTGGAAATACACGTGGAATCTTGGACTGGTATGATTTGTAACCCCGAATTCCTTAAGTTTTGAAACAAATTCTTTTTTGTCCTCATGATGCTCGAGAAAGAGATGGAGATCTAGTTTGGGAATGTGGTAGAGTTGAATGGACACTAGGATGGATTTGAGGAGAATGGCGGCTCTGAGAAAGTATTTGGAGCAGATGGAGGTGGCTAGGGAAATGGAGGAAGATGGGCGGGCTTTGAAAGTGTGGGATTTGATGGTGGATTTAGTGGTGGCTTTAAGGCGTTTTTCAGGAGGAATTTCCAAGTGACGAAAATGGTGTTGTTTTTTGCGTTTCTTTTTAAGAATGGAGTGGCTATGATTCTTTATAGAAGTAAAAGTTGAGGTAATGATACGTTTTGGAGGGGGTTGGGCCGCAAAAAGTTTCTTGGATTTGAAGGTGGCTGGTTCAAATAAAACGGTGGGAAGAGGTTGATGATGTTGGGTTATTGCTGGAATTAGTGCGGCACTGGTGGCTTTTACTTCTTTATGAGTTATTTCCGATTTGGAGGGGTTGTCAATGGAGGGATTGTCAAAGTACAGAAAGTAAGTTAGCAAAATTACAGCTACAACTAAAATAGCTATAGTTCTTTCCCTGCGTCTGACAAGTAGAAGTTTGATGAATGACATGATGACTTAAATTACAGTGGCACAGGTAAAATAAATCGTTTGGCATTTCTGATGACTGATGAGTTAATAGTTAAGCAAAATATTCTATAGGTTTTGTAATTAAAGCATTAAGTTTTAATAGCGGTTCTAAAGTTTAATGGCTTATTATTATATTTTATGCCCATAAAAGTTATTTTATTTTATTTTGCACAGTTTAAACCGCTCTTTGATAAACAATAGCAAGCTTATACTCAACAGAAACCCGTAAAGTATCCCTAATCCCTTAAAACTGTCCCGATGAACAATAAAGGTTTTAACTGTTGTAATATCCTTCAAATTACAAACTTCTTTGAAACGATTAAAGCATCCGTACATATTCCACTTTCTTAACGCTTTTAATACTAGCTTCTGATCCCATCTTTTTGAGCGAATTGTACTCGAGTGAGTTTTCATTTGAATAAATTCCCTGATAGATTGTTGTTTTCGAACAATTCCAGATTCGGTTAACTGGGCAATTATTTCCTGAAGCTTTTGCTGGAAAATGGATTTGTGTTTAGTTAGCCAGTATTTTGCATGAGTAAACAAATTACGCTCGTTTGTGTCAATCAAGTGGTATTTTTTATAAGTGTCCATGTAAGCCAGTAGCTTAAGGGCTATTAAGGTTACCAAATTGCTGTCTGTAGGATACAAGTATATAAACTTTTCACTGTTTGAACAGTTCATGTTGTTTTGATAAGGCATTATTACATTTGTGGTAACTAGGCTATTATTTTGTGTGCAGAAATTAGTACCACCGTTAATATTTGAGCTAATTAGCTGGTTTACTAGCTTAACTGGATAATGTGTCACAAGCAACTTTCCAGCTATTCGTTTCACTTTCTCCAAATAGGTGTAAATTAATGGCCCGCCTGCAGTCCAGCCGCCTAGATTAGACTCACTTAAAAACTTGGCCAACTTTGTATGGGTAATTACTTCCGGATCAAGATTTAGAATTTCATCTAAAGTGTTAGGAATCGGAGTTGGACTGGGTTCTTTGGTAAGGTAGGTGTAAATGGAGGAAGTGTACGCATTTCTAACCATGTAGGTTACAGCAACTAGCCATATTCCAATTACCAGGAAATTTAAGTGGTTTCTTTGCTTGGAAGCGTCACTTCCTTGCTCTAACATAGTGGCAAATAGCCACAAAAATCTGGCTTTTGTAAATTTTGTAACCTTTAGAGTAATACCGGTTAGCACAAAGCAGAAAATCAAAATTAGCCACCCATAACACTCAAATGGATAAACTAGAGATGTCAAACTTTGAATACTTGAAGTTTTTGGGTTTTTGGGAACCAGAACAGAATAACGAACGCCAGAAAATGCGGCATTGTAGAGAATCACTTGATTTCGAGGGAAAATCCAGATTGAGTAGGTTTGTACAAGATTGCGTTTAAGTTGTAGATTTGTGCAATTTAAAATATATGCACAAGTTTGAACAATGCAGTTGTTTTGGAAACTGTTCAAAACGTTAGTATGGATATTGCAAATATTTGAAGGTAGTTTTGGAACAGTTTTCCAAGAAATATGAATCCGATTCCATAAAAAATTCAAAGATTTTCTGTTATAAATCGCGTTTATAGACGAAAGGTTAATAATGTTTGATCTATTAGAATTTTCTGGATCACAAGAAACCTGGACAGTTGCCACATTGTATTTTAAACTACTGAGAAGAAATACTTTAGAGGATGCGTATATTGACAATTTTACAATTAGCGAGTCCGTATTTAAAGCGAGATCAGCAAATACGGGAACAAATATATAAGTTGGCTCAAATAGTCTTTCAGATGCATGTATTTCCAAATTATTGGTTGGATGATAAAATTCAAGTTTCGTCGTAACAATGGGTAGCTGAACAATGCAAAATGGTGAATACTTCAGAATAGGGAATACTTGGTTGAACACAGGGCTCAGATCTTGAAACCGGGTTTTACTCCATTCAAATACATTTGATTTGGAGGAATACTTTACTTTTGGATCCCAAAATGTTTGGAGTGCAACGCAGCCAGGATAATATGTTGTGCAAACATGTAACCAACTGTAGAGTAAATCAGTATTGTTATTTGTGAAATCTCTAGAAAAATGAATGATACAACTTGAAAAGCTTGTGTAAATGCTTTCATAAATGGAAAAATTGTTTAGACTTAAGGTAGACACAGTTTGCAATAATACAAACATCACAAGAGGGAACAGAAACCGTTTGGTATGATTTTTGCGAGTTGGTGTCATTTTAAATACTGGATATTTGCGGCGATAAAACATAAAGCTTTATGACACAAGTTAAGTAGACTTAAAAGAAATGTACTGAATCCAAAACGGTAGTTTTAGTTTAAATTATTATTTGAAATTTGTATTACATTAACCACTTCAGTTTTCAATTTCACCATTTTACGTATAAGCATGGTATAAATTCTTATATAATTCTTCAAACCACCCACACGATACGATTGGTCTTTTGTTTGGTGGTATGATGGTGACACCATCGATATTAAATTGTGTATGAAAATTTATTAATGTACTTTATTTAAGGTCGATCAGCATTTATTATAAATAAGTTTATTGATTTTGGAAATGAAAAGTGCATTTAACAATTCCCTAGAATGCTTATTGATTTAACATAATGTAATGGTCCTTGTAAGCATTTTAAAAATGTAATATACATCAATATCATAACGATCTCTAAAACGCAATACTTTTATCTTCTACAAGTACTGTATATTTGAAAAAAAAACTATTACATATTAGAATCTAAGTCGGTGTTTTTAATATCGTATTTCAAACTACTGCGTTTAGATGTGTTGATATGGCGTATGCATGTGTTTTCATAAAGTCATACAAACAAGCGCAACTGTGTAATGTGTAATAAAACAAAATATGCTATAAATACAATTTATTTGACATGAACATTTCTATCTTTTTATAAAGAGTAGAATGATAAAAGTATAAGCTACTACCAACGAAGAATGTCCCTTGCATGATCGTCAGGATAAACGCTCCTCGAAGATATAATAGAAGTTTTCATGAAAACTATATTTGTGTGAATGTTCGTGCTATTCGTTGCGATTACTGCAATAATAGTATTATGTATGCATTTAAATGTACTTAGCCACGCACGCTCAGGGTCTTGGTTTTGATGCAAGAAGTTCTTTTCTGTATACTGTATAAATATCAGTAATAAATATCAGTAATTTATGCGTACAATCAGGATTTTCATAAAAGTGTAATAAATGTCGTTTTTGTTTTAATAAAGTAGGTATAATTGACTTCTCAGCTATCTGCTGCATTCCATGCCAATATCTTCTCCAACCAATTTTAATAATCAATTCTGCAATTTAACATGTTTGCTAAAAGCTATTTATACAACCTTATTTATGCTATTTGCACGTTTTTGGCATGTTTCCAACTTCCAAAGAACAAAAACATTTTACAATCTGTTAATCGACTTAGGTGTGTCTATTAAAATTACTTATT
>CM056172.1:30121658-30225616 GCA_029691765.1 Entomobrya proxima
CGCTAACGTAACTATACCCGTTTTTCCATCAATTGTAAACCTAATTAACCCGTTAGAGTTCATCATGTACATAACAGTGCTAAATATTTCTGAAATGTCTTCATCTACTGCTTCAACTCTTAAAATTTCCACAGAGCTGTTTACATCTTCTCTAATGGTAGTTTGATATAAATGCAGTGTAAACTTTGGAGCGCAATCGTTTTTGTCTAAAACGTAGATAGTAAATGGCACACTTTCTACTTGTTGTGGATTTCCCAAGTCCATAGCTTGCAATGTAAAATTGACTGGTATTTTCAGCCCAGTTAGAGTATTCCCAAATGGAAAGTGTGGAATCATTCGATAAAGTTCTTCAAAGTCAAAAGCTTTCACCAGAAACAGCACTCCCGTATTGTAATCAATATCAATATGTTCATTTAACAAACTTTCCTCTGATATTAGGGAAAATTTAATTAGGCTATTATTTGTGTTTGGCTTATCCGTATCAAAAGCCTGTATTCGAATAGCTAAAGAAATGCTGTCAATATTTTCAAAAACTTCCGTTTCGTAAAAACTCTGCAGAAACTTTGGACTGTTATCATTTTCGTCTTCTAGCTGAATAAGAACAGTTGCTGTGTTAACATTTCCTTTGCCGTTATTATCTCTGACTTCAACTGTTATCAATATTTCCGGATTTTTCTCCCGATCAAATGCAGACGGTGTATCAACTTCTCCAGCAATTACACTTAATTCTCCGGTGGTTTCATCAAGCTTTAATTCCTGTTTAGCTAAGCCTCTTAAGTCAACATAGCGTAAACCTTGTTGACCAAATGATCCCGAGTCTTTGTCAAAAGCTGTTACCTTGGCAACTACATAACCAATTGGTGGATTTTCTGGTATTTGAACTAAATATTGGGATTGAGAAAATTCTGGGTAGTTATCATTTTGATCTATGATATAAACAGAAACAAGAATTTTTGTCCTGTTTAGCGCACTATCCTCAGCAATAAGATTGAAATCAATTTCTCTTAAATTTTCATAATCCAAACGTTGACTATTTAGCACCACAATTTGAAAACTGATATGAGCTAGCCCTTCATTTGGCAAAACTTCAAACGTATCTCCATCTCCTTCAATACTCAGCTTGATTAAGTCTCGTCCATTTTTATCATTGTCAAATACTTCTGCCAAATAGCTCTTTTCCAATAGCACCGGATAGCCAGGCGGACTATTTTCGGGTATGTAGCCCACATAAGTATCATTTCTAAAATGAGGAGGACCCCAAACCTCTGTAATATTTATGACCACTTCCGTTTCCGTGGAAATTGGAGTACCCTCTCTGTGCTCAACTCTTTCTGTGGGATAACCATTTCTAAATCCAGTTTCAGTAGCTTTAACGCGAATTGTGTGTGTACCGATTGAGCTACGGTCTTGGGTAAATTTATAGCTTGTTTTGATAGTTCCACTAGAATCGATTCGAAATTTGCCTTTTTCATTTAAAAGCGTGTATTCTATTGAGCTATTAAAACCCTTATCTCCATCAATTGCTTTCACCTGAATGACTTGAGTTGATAACGGAATGTCCTCAGGAATTTCAACTATGGATGTAGTCATAGGTAGAAACACAGGTGGCGTGTCACTAATGTCAATAACATTTATAGTTATATTTACAATGGTTTCCATAGAAATTTCGTTATCATCAATGGGATTATCTTGGGCTACTAGTTGAATAACATGCTGCGTTTTCTTTTCATAGTCCAGCGGAGAAATCAGCATAAGTTCTGCTTGCTCTTCTTCTTCATTGGTTGTTACGGAAAATAACAATTCATCTGAAGGATCCAGAAACTTTAGAGAATAGCTTATGTCAGCATTGGGACCTTCATCTGCGTCAATGGCTTGAAATGTAGCAATTAATTGAGGAACGTTGCTGGCTTCTTCAACTTGATACGTGTCCTTTAAATTTTCAAACTGTGGGGCATCTAAAAACAAAATATACTATTAATCAGATAGGTTCATTTCCATTTTAAAAAATATGTCATCTTACTGTCATTGATATCCGTAACAATAATTAGCATGTCCTGTGTCGACGGCTTTTTGGTTCTGCCGTCGTTAAGATCAACTTCCAAAACAAACTCGGACTCAGCTTCCCGGTCTAATTCCTTATTTAGCACTATGTTTGAATCGGTTCGTGACACACGACTAATTCTAAAATATTGATTGGGATCCCCTTCTATAGTATATGTTAGCTGATCTCCATCCGGATCAATGCCTTTTAACTTGTGAACATGAGTGTTCAGAGCCGTTCGTGGACCTTCAGCAAGCGAAATGATAATCAAGTCATCCTTTGGTACAAATTCGGGCATAATGTTGGCAAAACTTGGGAAATAAAATTTAAAAAGTAAAACAAACGTAACTGTAAAAATCTTCATGATTTCTGTTTATTAGTTAAAAATATTGTGATTCTATGCAGAAGTTACATCTTTATGCAAACTATTAAAACCAGCAAATTATATTATAATCATAAACACTGCAAAGTAAAATAAAGAATATTATGTTTTACAATTCAAGGATCATTTACAATTAAGGTATTGTTAATAATTTTATATCGATTGTGTATCTAATTATTATTCTCTATATCTAAACGTCTTATTTGGCGCATACCAAGCAATACTTACGTTCTCTTTAAGAAACGATACAAGGCATACTATCAAACTAAATGTGTACACTATCCAAACTACTTTTAACGACGAATTACGCAACTTGCTATTTCTGTCTTGTTTATTCCCAGCTCTTGTTTTTCTTTGATCCGCTTCAGACTTTGTCAAAAAGTGCTGATATTCCACATAAGCATCTATCATTTCCTCCCACCAGTTATAAATTCCCGATTCCATCAATTTACCCAAATCCTTCAAAAAGAAATCTGTGTAAAACTTTGTTACTCCAGAATAAGCCCATAGTGTTGAATGAGCAAGAGACTCACTTTTGAAATACCTTTTGTATTTACAATTTGCATCAAACATTTTGTCAATGGAGACAAAGTCCTTCATTTGACTTCCAAGGTTCGAATTACCTAACTGAATCAGTCTGGGTTTTCTGCGTAAATTGCTAAACCAAATAATTACATTGATTGGATCTTTACTTCCGTTACGGGCATCTAGCATTCTAGTTTCTGTTACTAAATTAGAAATAAAGGACGAATCCTTATCTTCAGTATAAGCAATTTGTTCTTTGTGAAGTTTTTCTAAAAAGTTAAAACCCTCTTCTTTAGAAATATAGATTCCTGTATTATCTTCCTTATCCGAAACTATTTTTCTCAAGTTCGTCTCAATGTTTGGAATAATTTGTTTTGTCAATGAAGAAAACATTTTTGTATTGTAAAATATTCTCAGCTGAAGTGTACTAACCAACCAAACCGTCAAGATAATATATGTTACCATACTTTTACAAATATTTCGTAGAATAACAGATTGTTCTAAACTTACTGAAATCAAAACCAAAATACCGTATTGATTTTCAGTAAAGCTAAGAATAATTTTGGTAATTATCATAACAATTATCAATGCAGTCCACACCGACCATTGGAAGGGATTGATAAGTACCAGGAAATCTAAAGTGGACATAACTTTTTCAGGCTCTATGTAAATTGCATAGTAATAGCCTTCAATTTTTGCTCCTATTGGTGGCACAGAATACTGATAATTTAAAGCATCATCGATTTCTCTATAGATTGGAAATTCTATTGTGGGTTTCCACTTTGTGTGCACTTCACCTTCAGAAACAAATATTTTTTCGGCAACTCGTTCATAACTGTAGTTATACCGAGCCAACAGCAATTTGTACAAACAAAGTTCTTGAGGGTCATCCAGATTTAGGGTGTGTACATTCCACTTTAAATTGTTTACGTAATCGTAAATCCACTCGGCAATGTTTTGACAAAATAGGCTGGAAATCTTTTCAAGTGGATGGGTCATGCCTTTATTTAAGGTGGTGGCGTAGCTTTGTATTTTGCTGTATAGCTCCAAGTTTCTATGCAAAGTTTCCCAAATCTTTTGAAAATCTGATAGTTTAACAGACTCGAATATACTTAAATACTGGCTAAGATCCACGTGTGAATTCTTTACGTGCCAGTTTTGGTGTTCGAATTGACTGGTATATGAAATGATCATATTACCTATAATAACTTCACTTCGTTTTACTTCCTTAATTTTCACATGATGGATTTCCGCACAGGGTTGGCAAAACATTAGTATTTTCTTGTCTGATTCATTCACCATTAACAGAATGGATTTTCCAGTAGATTGATATTGAAACAATCTCTCTTCACCGACTTGACTCCGTCTCCAAAACAAGTTCATGTATGTGGGATGATACGGTGTAGAAATTAAAACAAAATCGACAAACTGACGGTCTCGTTTTCCGAGATTGGTTAGTCGAATGAGGTTTTCAGGACTAAAGTCTCTAGGATCAGTAAAAGGAAATACGGCGATGCAGTTTCCAGAATGTCGTTTATGTTCAAGTGGTAAGTGTGCAAATTCGTATTCGATATAGGTGCGACCAGTAGAGTGAATGATTTGACATGTTTTTGTTATGCATTTTTTCAGTATGTGATCAAATATTGGGGTAACTTGGGGATCACGATAAAAGAACATTGTACAATGAGCTAATAACTGGTCAGTGATAACATTTGCGGTAGAGCTAGTTTGTCGTGTATAAAAGTGAAAAATCTCATGTGGATGTAAGGCCTTAACAATTTGAAGATTTACAAAAATACAAATTGCATGAATAAAATACGACTTAATATACATCGTACTTGTAGCTAAGTTAGAAGGTTTCTACGACCAAGCAAATCAGCAGCTACTATTCAGTTCAACTGTTTTGAGCGTTATGCAAGTTGTAATAAATATTCATATACCATCTGAGAATTTGTCGTGACATTTTGCATTTGCATACGTTTTCATGACAAAAAAATATTTGAAGAAGCACTTTACTCAACCACACCTCCAACACTACATCAATATTCCTTGGCAGGGTGTCATTTGTAATCCATTGCTACCCGGCATATACCTGGTACGATATATTGACATGGTGATGAAGGGTATAGTTCAATGAAAATTTTAATAATGCTTTGTTAAATATACATGTATAAGTAGAAGAATAAACGTGTATGTTAACCTGACCATATTTCTGTTAACTACTTAAAGAATCCCATTTTTAAATTGAATTTTATCATTATTTTATGCATTTTTACATAAGTTGTTCCTATATATCTGCATAATTGCATGAGATGAAACATACCTATGTATCTGTTCCATTTTTCCTTTTGAATGAGTATTGCATTTTAAAATTTACATTATTGTTGTTTTGCTTATTTTATTACTAATCTAAATATGTTACGGTTCGATAAAACTGATTTAAAGACGTTATAACTCGAATTTAATATGTCTATGGTCGTAATTAGGAAATCAAGGCTGAAGGCTACGGAAAATGTTAAACCAATTTTCCTCTTTTCTGAAAAGCATTCTGGAAAGTTGATATTATGCAGCACATGTTTTGTTTGGTTTGAACATTATGCTAGTTTTTATGCTTTGTATTTGCAAAATTTAAAGTATCATTTGCATTGCAGACGTGTTTCCGCTTGACAATTTCAAACAATGTTTAATTCCGCTAAAATTACTGGTTGACGATTTATAAATGTTATTCATTATTTAGTTTACCTTCCGAATTCAAGGGCTGGGGAAAACTATTTGAAAACACAGACTTACGAAATCAGAGCAAATATCGTTAAATTATTTAGCATGCGTTTGTGAAGACCTTACGCAGTAAATAAATTGCAGTTGCAGGGTTAAAATTAAAGAAGAATAAAGTATAAAGTAAGTAAAGTAAATAACGACATACTTCAGTTTTCATTTCATATTTGCTGTTGCTTTAGGTGTGGTTGTGCTTAGCTTGTTAACTTAGAAAATAATTTTGGCCTTGTGTTCCGATATGTCTCTTAAATCTAAAATCCTTTGTGTTTTTACCTTTCTACTTTCTAGAAGATTTCAACTTGACAATTCGAAAATATTGTCAAGAGCAGCTATTCAAATAGGTTGGATTCTGCAACGAGTTGTAGGTCCTCCAGTATTATTTGCACAAAATTCTGATGGCACATATACATCTGTACAGAACTCTGAATACACACGAACTACACCCGACATGCATTAAAATTCAGAAAGAAAGTGGTGCGCATACGGCGGTTTCGGTAAGTGGTCGGCAGTATGAATATCTGAAACCCGAATTCGGGCAGATATCGATTGGTAGTACAAAAGCCGAAGCATTAAGAAAGTGGGAACAAGAATCGTATCTGTATGTGGGCAGAATTCCGGATTTCGGAACAGACATAGGTGAGGTAGCCATGCTGTTTGCCGGATTTGGAACGACTTTGGCCCGAATCTTGCCAGCACCCATTGGACTATCATAGAGTTCATCGCATTGCCCCGGCGGCAAAGTAAAAACTGGCTCTTGTCGGCATGCAATGTGTTTCATTGCCTTAGAAGTCAATTGCGCTACGCTCAGCTCAATGTTATGATCTTCATTCGGTCGACTGCAGTGCTGTGTTAAATTGATTCTCTGTTCATCATTTTCGGAAATTAAAAAATCTACGGACATAATGCCCTCATTCTGTGTCGTTTGGTTCCCTAAAGAGAAAACAATCGAGGTTGTAACCTCTGTGTGGCTGACATGTCATAATAATCAGTGTTATTGGCCGGTAAATGTGAAAGGAACCCAATTAGTAGGACTTGTTAAAAATCACCGCTTTCCTCAAACTCATCAGTGGAAACTTTACAATTGTAAAGTTTTAAAGTCCACAGGTAAGGTTTTCTTGGATACTCCATGAAATAACGTTGGTAATTGTAACTAAAATGTAGGTAGATTATAAAATTTTCATTGGGTGTCCGGGTTACAGATCAATACGACAAGGCAAGGACTGCTGCTATCAAGGCATGTAACGGCACAAATGACCTGGCTACAACTGAAGAAGAAAATCTGGGAAGAGGAAAACGAGTAGCAACATTAGCACAACCCCACAACCCTCCAATACGAAAGAAAAGGTCCCGCCCATTCGAACGCGACCAATCAAGCAGTGTGGACGGATCCAACGCCAGCAGTTCATCATTTGTTTTCCCGGACAACACGGCGTCTCCAGCAACTTTACTTGGATTTGGATCTCACAAGGAGAATTCTATTGCTTCCAAAACAGGTAATTAAAATCACTATACTAATAAATCTAATTTAGTACGAAAATACTTCCAGATCAATAATGTCGTGGTTGAATTTTGTTTGAAGGGTCTCAGTCTCTTGTCCAAAATACTTCAGTTCCGGAGAGGACTCCAGGACCGCGTCTGGTCTTAAATGCTCCCTCTCCAGTTAATTCAGGTACATAAAACAGTTGTGAGTAGGTATATAAATAACAGAAGTAACAAAATTGAAAGTTTATTAAAATTTTGTTTAGTTCCAGGTGGATCTGCTATATCGGACATTAGTGCATTTGCTACCCGGCTGGAGAATAGACTGGTTACTCCTTCTAAAGTTGGTGTCGCGGCTGATGAGCACCAGTCTGATTACGAGCACTTTTCAGTAGTACAAGAACTGGAAAAATTGAAAAGGGAAACAAGGCGTGAGTGGAATTTTATTTAGTTTAAATTTTTTTAATACACGTAATCAATGGTTTTAAAACTAAAAATTCCAATTCCAGGATATCAAGTAACAACCACCCAGTACTTACAACGGATATTGGATAATCAAGAAGAGCTTTTACGAAGGACCGCTGGAGCACATGAGCCTTCTGGAGCACCCATTAATCCACCAAATTTGCTACCGCTTACGACTATTCAGGACTTCGATAACTTCAATAACTGGCTTGCTGCTCAGGATAACTTGTTATATGTAAGCATTCCGAATTCCTGTCAAAATAACTTGGTATAATTGACATATAATGAACTAACTGAACCAATGTTATTTAATCTGATCGTTAGTCCAAACAACTGGAGGTCATAGGTGGGAAGGACGGAAGAAGCATCACAAAGCGTCTGCTGTCTACTCTGATTGGAAACGACTTAGCAAGAGACCTTAGCCTAACCGGAAGGGGAAAGAAATCCCGCGGTGGATTCTTCGAAGATAAAAATCCTCGGCCTATACTGTCATTGCTATACGGTATGTTGCCCCTCAAGCGATTACTACCATTATGTTCAAAGTTATCACAATAAATTTTTTTGGAAATTTAGAGACGGTGCGACACACAAAGAACGGCCAATCAACCACGAACGAAGAGATCAACCAGTATATTCGGGAGTGGTTAAAAGGAGCATCGGACAGAGCTGGCGGTCGTGAAGAAAGGAGAAAGCGACAATGTCCACAAGAACAACGCTTCGGAAGTATTCAAGGAGGAGTGAACAACGAAGGAGGAAGGAGCGACTAGATCGAGTTATTGAAGCCATTCGGAGAAAGCCAGCTAAAAATCATGTGTTAAATTTAAGTGTACCAAATAAGAGAATCGCAATTTCTGCTAGTGTGAACAGCACAAGCTTGTCTACACAGTTTAATTTTTATGATCAAAATGTTTGTAATTTAGACTTCAATCAGTTAGACAACGATGAGGATAGCGACAATACCAGTGATAGTGGTTCAAGTAATAGCAATTGCAATGAAATAGACGTAGAGTTCTGTTTGCGGTCTTGGGTTTGTAAGCATAATATAAAGCATACAGCAATTAGGGATCTACTTTGTTTTCTTCAAAAAGCTACACCTGAGTTGAATTTACCTAAGGATCCCAGAACATTAATGAGAACTCCGCAAAACTTAAATGTAGTAGAAGTAAGCTCTGGTTCTTTAGTGTATTTTGATTTACTGTCTGTGATAAAACGTCGGATGGACATAGAATTAGTTCAAGATATCAGTTCAGTTTCTATTTCAATTGGTGTGGATGGTATACCTCTCTGTGGAAGTAGTAATAAGAATTTTTGGCCAGTTTTAGGCATCCTTGATAATACTCCTAATGCAATGCCGTTTGTCATTGCAATTTGGTGTGGCGAGTCAAAACCATCGGATTGTGCCTTTCTGACTAATTTTATTTCGGATTGTAAAAAGTTAATGCAATCTGGCATTGATCATAAAGGTAAAGTAATATCGTTTAAATTGTCTAAAGTTTTGGCAGATGCTCCTGTAAGGAGTTTTCTTAAAGCTACAAAGGGTCACAGTGGCCGTTACAGTTGTGAGCGATGTAATGTTGAGGGGGTATATTTAGATAGAATGGTTTTTTCGGGAGAAGTTGGGCCAAAACGTACCGACTTGACATTTCGACAACGATTACACTCTGGGCATCACAAGGGTACTAGTGTATTTTTAGAGTTAGATATAGATATGGTAAACGATTTTCCTTTAGATTATCTTCACTTAGTATGTTTAGGGGTGACTAGAAAACTTTTCAAACTTTGGGTTCTAGGAAAGCCGCCTTTTAAACTACAATACAGAGACACTAAACGCATTTCTGATAATCTAGTAAATTTTAGGCAGTATTTTCCTACCGATTTTCAGCGAAAACCAAGGTCTCTCTCTGAAATATGCCACTTTAAAGGAACCGAATTCAGAACATTATTACTTTATACAGGATTTCCTGCTTTGTTTTCTGTTTTAAGTTCAAGACAAGTTAAACATTTTTTATTGCTTCATTCAGCTATTTATATCTTACTCTCAAAATTCGCAAGTAATCCTTGGTGGAACGCATTAGCTAGCAAACTACTTGACCGATTTGTGAAAAAGTGTGTGGAACTCTATGGCCATGAATTCATAGTGTACAATGTTCACAGTTTGACTCATTTACCAGAAGATGCATTAAACCACGGTAATCTAGAAGATTGTAGTACGTTCAAGTTTGAAAGTTTTATGCAAGTCATAAAACGTATGGTTCATAGCAATTCATTTCACTTGCAACAAGTAGCTAAGCGAATCACGGAAGCTGATCTTCTTTCAGTGGATAAAGGTGTGAGTAAAAATAATGTTAGAATTAATTTAAGTGTCAAACGGGGTAATAATTGCTTTATGTTACCTAGCCAACAAATTTTTTTGTTATGTAAGGAAGTTAATGGTATTGAAAATACTTATGAATGTATTGAGTTTACTTCTAAGTCAAATGTAAATTTGTATCCTTTCGATAGTTCTCTTTTAGGAATTTATTACGTGGAAAGTCCACGAAGTGTTGTAGTTACCATTAATCCAAAAACTGTATTATGTAAATTAATGTGTTTGCCTTACAATGACTCGTATATTTGTATTCCGCTTCTGCATACAGTATTGTAATTTGAAAAGGTGGAAACTTTGTATTTAAATAGAATGTTATAAATAAATGTATTGTTTTGAAACGCCTTCTACGGTTTTCATTCATTGCTTAACTACCACCAGCACTAAAGTGCATACTATTTCACGCATCCAAGCCGAATTCGGGAGAAAGATGGCTATTAGTAGGTTAACCGAAAACTGGCTTTCTGGCCGAATTCGATTTGCCGACTTAGGCCCGAACGTTTTTCAAGCGACACTCCCGGACCACATACCGAAGCGTATTGCCGACCTTTATTGGAAATCGGCCCACCTTTGTATTGCATGTCGGGTACTATTTTTGTGTTTTTTCGTCAAATTTCTATTTTTTTTGCTGGTTTACTCAACATATTTGTAATCTCACAACTTTTTTGGCTACGTTATACAGCAAACTCTAGAGGCTTAACTATACAAAAAATTGAACAAATGATTATGTATCTTTTTGGTGTATGTCTTACAATAATAGGTTTCTCGTTTCACTATGCCGTGGTGTCTCTAAAGGAAGATTGCTCTTACATTGTTCGTCAGCGACTCAAAATTGTGCCTGTTTTGATGTTGGTATCTTCACGTTTTACAATTACAATTGGAGATATACTGATTTACATTACAACCGCTTCAGTTACTGCTTTTCCTCTATTTGGGTTTATTGCACCGATGGTGGTTTCTTATGATCCTTTACAAGTCGTTTATAGATTTATGTTGCCAGATCCAGCATTTAAGTCAATTGAGTATATTGCGAAACTAATATTTGGTTTAGTGTATGTCATACCTTTGACTTATTTTGCTGGACTGGTTTTCTTTATACTTTTAAACTTCATCGTAACGCTTGAGGGTGTACAAATACTATCCATTGACTTATGTGCCTGGACACTGCAACCTCGTACCATAAAATATTTACAAAAATATTGCACTTTTCGAATGCTACAACTGTTTATAAAGCTTGCTAATTTAATAACATCAGATTTGTTGATGGTTGTATCAATTTTTGGTGTTGTGCTTATAAGCACTTGTGGATATGCAACGTTAAGAATGTATCACAAGTTACCAATAATAGGAAACATCGTTTTCGTATCAATAATTATTATGGCTGTCATCCTAATTTTTATGATACTAACCTTGCTGATATTCCCCATGCAAATGCCAAAAAATTTCTAAGATTGTGGATGAGGTCAATAGATTGTAAATTTATGTACAAAATAGAAATGCGGCAAATTAAGGCATGTCCAACTATTGGTTATGACATTGGACCAATGCGACATGTGCGAAGATATACTGCATTGATGATTCTAGGTCTGATTCTGGAGTGTACGGTCAACATGCTTTTAATACATTAATAATATAAATGCATGTTTGCTAGAAGAATGCATTTCTTTTTTGAACTTTTCCCTTTTGCTGTAGAATACAATGTATTACAAAAAATATTAGTATTAGACCACTTTGTGCCCTACTTTTAAAAAACATGTCAATCTGGGTTAAACTTTCATTCGGTATTTTCTATTTGATTCCTACTATATACGGTGTGGGTTTAACATTTTTTGTTTCTGCAATAGCTGTGATGGACTTTGAAGGGTATATTGTTTATTCCTATATTTTGTGCAGTTGGCAAAATGTAGCTTCACGAACATTTTATGGAAACAAACTTCAAATATATGTATACAACACATTTTTGTAATGGTGTTTAATAGTATTTTGCAAAAGTTTTCATGCTAAATATAGTTACATCTTTTATAGTAAGCAGTTGCTCAATATTTGTAATTGTATAAATGTATGCACAATGTACTACCGACTTTTTTGTTTTTTTGCTTATTAACCTGTCTTTTGTTTGAATTTGTTTTGTTGAATCTTTTTTAATATTCCTTTTAATACAGGAAGGAAGGGTTGAGGAAGACAGATCTTATCCTGACCCTTTGTTAGTTGCAACATTGGACCAATGAAACATGTAGGGTTACGTGCCAAAGTTGGCTGGTTTGACAATTGAGTGTGCCTGAAATATGCCCTTGTTGCTATAAATTTGAATAAGTTTTATAAATAATATTGAAACTGCAGTTAAAGATAATATAGATTTTTATATTTATACAATATATGCAGAAGATTTTTGAGAGCTTGTGGTACCTTAAAAACTAATTTTAAGTTGTTTATTTCTAATTTCTAATTCATACTTATAATTCCGCCATTAATAAAGGAATACAAAACTACATGTATATAGCATTTTTGAATAAAACCGAATAGTTTCACTTGTAAAGGTTCGACTTCCCTTGATATCTCTTTTACTTCTCATTGTCAGTTTTAACAACAACACTTCTTGTTTGCCTTGTCGTTGTCGTTGAGTGTAATAGTTTTGTCAACAGAGCTTTGAAGTATGCTCTCCATCAACGGTTCACGCTTTAGAATCTGTGAAATAATGTATCTAAACGGGGCTTCTAATGCTTTTTCATCTGAGTTTTTTGTGGAAGTGCTAAACACTTCAGTTCCCATGAAATTCATAACAATTTCCTTTTCATTATTAGTTACAGGTCTGCAAAAGTCGGATTTTACTCTGCAGGTGCAAGTATGCATATCATTTTTACATTCCACAAGAACAGAAACATAGTTTTCATTTTGGACGTATCTTGAAGCCATCTCTTTCCAGATGTTGTAAACGTTTACCAATGATTTGTAGTGCATTGGATCATAGCAGAACAATACACCGTGGGATTTCCGTAAGCACTGAGGTATTATGTCATGAAATCTTTCTTGACCGGATGGATCCCACTTTAACAACAGAAAGCATTGAGATTCTTACACAACCAAAATAAATTGAAAATATGAAAAGTGCACCATACCAAAAGCAAATCCACATTTTCATAGTCAACTTCTAGTGCACGCTATTGTAATTTAGGAAAACAATGATTTATCAGATAATCAAAAAAATACTGTTTTAAATTGACATTGCGAATATTGTCACTACTTACCACATGAATATCAAAACTGGGGGTTGATAAGGAGTTCAGGTTTGGTACTCCAGTCTATAAGAAATCATCAGGATAGATTAGATTAATATCAATATATAACGATAAATGGAACACACTATGAGTACACCAAACTGAACTTACAACAAATCTTTTAACAAGGCAGGTTTTTCCTACACCAGCATCTCCAAGTACAGCAACTTGCACATTTAGTTTCCTTTTGAACGGAATTAGAATTTCATATTATTATAGAATTCAAGTAATCTAATTGCATTTTCAATTGGTAGTAATTATGAGTTCACCTTTTCGAGGGGTCATATCCCGTCAATTGCGTTACATCCTGAAAGTTTACAAACTTCTTACAAATTGGACATCTGTAATGATAAAATGAATCCGTTACTGAAAAAGCAATTATTAAATATTTGATAACTGTGACTATAAAATACATTGATTTTTATGCAGTATCACTTGCCGAGAGCCAACATTTTCATTAATCCACCGCCTAATATGAGTTTGGTGAAAAATATGTCCACAAGGTGTACTGACAAACCAATCGGGAGCAGTATCTGCACACAGATTATATTCAATATCTCATTATACAAAAGTTAAAATGCTAAATATGAAGAAACATTAATAAAAAAGAATTCACTTACCTGAACAGAACTCCTGGCAGATTTCACATTTGAGAATATAACCGCTAGCACTATGTAACTGGTGCAAAGACATGTTTGAATTTAATTTCCCAAAATCTTATGTTGAAGAGAGGGGAAAGGAAAACTTAAGATGACCAACAGCGAAAGCTGCTTTATACTCAGACTGTTGTTGGTTTTGCCACAAAATTTTGCAATAGTTACACAGTTGAGTCACATGCAGTTTTTAAAAAAATAGTTTTATTGTTCTTTGTTTACCAATTTTACCATTACTGAGAATCATGTGACAAGCTAGCATATTGTTATTACTAATGACTAAATTATTTTGCAATCGAATCATTATTTGTTTGTTTATTTTAACTATTTTATTTGTCATTGGCGCCTAGTTTATATTATGTGCAATGATAAACGTCATATATTGCACATCATTTAATATCACAACGCCGTAAAATGCCGGTTTTGTCATTATAACACAAAATAAGCATATGCAAGCGTACATACGTATACGTATTGCGCATTGACTTAAATATTAACTTTATTCGACAGAAGTATTCAAAGAATTTTTGTTTTGAATTCTTAATTATATTTCGAAAGCCTACTCTTATATAAGCCACACCCATCTTAAATTTCTGATATATAGATTTTCGATTTTCCACCAAAAACATGAACATCGTAATGTTTATACCAACCAATAGAAGCATAAATATTATTATGATATTTCCACTCATTGATGCCCTTTCTGGCTGTACCACATCGTCATTAGCCGAGGCATTATGCCCCATGATAATTTTAGGCCACCAAGATACAATGCCTGAATCTTCAAGTATTCTCCGTCTTCGAACAAGATCTGGAGGACCGTTACCAACAAGTTTAATAGACAGATCCGATGGTCCAAAACGCTCTGTACCAATTGATACAAATTGCCTTCTTTTAAAATTATGACTTTTTACAACTTGCTCACTCATAAAATGGGGAAATACGACCGCAGTTTTTTTGCAAGCATTTAATTCCTTTATAAGCCATTGCGCTTGTTCGTTTTGAACTAAGCTAGCAACTAATTGGGATAAATACTCTGTACGCAGGTTAGTTTCCAAAATTTTTACAACAAAAAGGGGTATTAAAGCATCCAGATAATGCTGTGCCACCTTAAAGTTATTAGGGTGTAACTTTGAATTGTTCATTAGCTTGCTATTTTGAACATTGACAATAGTATCAAGACTCAATACATCTGAGCGAACATTTACAAACATAGTATCAATTTTATGTGTATGGTCTGGCAGGGACATTAACGAGGGAATAGCGCTTAAGATAACTTTATCCGCAAATCCTAAATAAAATTTTACCTGCGAGGCTTTTGTATAAATTGTAAAATTGTCCTTAAGTAGCTGATCTAGCGTTTCATAGAGAAGTGGGGCTCTGGGTAATACCATGTTATAAACGTTTGTGCTCTTGTAAGCGTTGCTGACTACCAATGCACCCAGAGCGACAGCGGCAATAATCCAGCGAACAGAATTTGCCTTGCAAAGTAAATCCGAGAATGGATCACCTTGCTCAAGAAAAACTTTTAATAGGGAAAGAATAAAATGGGCAGCTTTATGACAAGACATGTTTTTCTGAGACTTTGATAACGTTTTACAATACATCCAAAGATAGACTCCAGCCAGGAGCAAGAATGCACCAACAAGGAAAATCCTTACATACTGATTAAACACAACAAACAGCTCTTCAAACACAAACGAGGATACACCTCGCTTTCCACAAGCAACCAGTGAAAGTTTTGTAAAGTCGAAAAAATTATCACCTAACAGCAAACCCTGTGAATACAAAGTCTCGGTGGAAACTTCAAGATATTTTAAACCAGCAGGCAGATCGCCTGAAGTTTCTGAATAGTACTGTTTTCCATTAGTACATCGCTTGTTGTAAGAATCAATATCGTTGTGAGTTGCGAATGTATAGTTTTGCATTAAATCCTGTATTAAAATAGCAACAATTGTTGCAAAGCGTGTACGAATATCTGGCGTGTTCAGAACCGCCGTTCGACGACTTGATTTACTGTAAAGTTTGCAATGAGCTAACTGTACGCCCACATTAAATTCATCCGCCTGCGGTTTAAACACGTTTTCTAAAAAGTATATGTGTCCGGAAAAACTTATTGCTATCAATGATTCTATTGACAAAGGAATTACATCAAGAAAATCCAAATCTCCACTTGCATCTGAGCAGCAGTATATAAGGGTCACTTTGTCAATCGTATGGTTTAATTGGCTGACAACTAACGAGAGAAATATATGTGTGGAATACCTATCATTCTCAAAAAATTGTTGGTCCCGTTCCACAATTTCAGTAATCCATTTTGTTAGCTCCGCTTTTTGGGGTAGTCTATGCACGTCATGTGACACGAAAACGTTTAACGTTGTAAACGTATTAACCAAGTAGCTCATCGAAAGCTCCCAGAAAAACCGAAAGTTGAATACTTCAATATGCAGACACGGATAATTTATTTTGTTGAAGAAATTTACTGGATAGTATAGCTCAATGTGTATCAATGTACTCCATGGTTTGGCAAAAACTGAGTAATTTGAGTGATCTATTTCCAAACACACGGAAGTATGTATTGATTGGTCCACATAATCATAAACAAACTTGTTTGTTATAGTTTTGCACGGGTTAAGATGTCTGTCAGAGACATTCCTAAACTTGAATTTGTCGTTATGCCAGCAACCGCGGAAATAGCGATCTTTATGATATACCCAATAACAAATAGCTGGAAAGGGTTTCCGAACTACAATTGGCAATCTTGTTTCCAGTATATCTACATCTAAGAAGTTATCTACAACTACGAAGGTACGACGAATTTTTAGTGAGTTAAGGAATTTGTTTAGGTTGCCAACCGGTTTTGTAAGCTTATTCTGCTGTGCGCCCAGCCAGTCATGTCTCAATTGCTCAAACGCTTTCCTATCTTTGCTTTTGAGATTTGGAATATTATCTAGAATTTCTAGAGGAAAGATTTGGGTCAGGTTTCGAAACATGCCCGCTGCCGAAAGCAGATTGAATAAACAGAATAACAAGAAAATTTCTGATTTCATTTTTCCATTAAAATTTTTTAACGTCAGAGCTTATGTGTCGTTTGCTCAGAGCTATGCTGTCGACTTATTCAAAATATAAAGTACCTCAAATAAAATTTTGTAACTAATACCACCGAAGAGCACTTTATGCAATTGGCTTTGAGGTGACTTGTTCACTATGAAAACTTATGTGCGTATTAGCTATTACAACCTACGTTAAATATTCAGATAATGATTCCTTTTATTCAGCAAGCACTAAGAACAAAATGATTCAATGATTCGCAAATTGGAATCACATTAATTTTTCGAACAAATATTAGACTGAAGTTTTACGACAAATTTATCTCAAAATCAAAGATCAATGATCAATCTTTCACTTTGTTAAGAGTCAAGTGAACAATGAACGAGTAGACAGCAGAATGAGAACAAGAAAGTGCACGATCATCCCATGCCACCGTACCAGACTGCGTGGCTCCCGCTCTCACCGTACCAAGACTGCATGGTCATTGCGGCTGGGATGACCGTTGCGGTTATGTTACAAAAGACCTAATCACATAAGATCGTTGCCTCAAAAGACCGTGACTAAAAGACCTTGTCCTCAAAATATCGTCACCGCAAAAGACCGAAACTCGAAAATGTCGTTGTTATAAAAGACATAAGATACAAAATGTATTCATTTTTTTCAACTATATAATATACTCAACGTATACCAAATGTTATTAGCAGAGCGTATAGAATACCTTAATAATTTTTGAACAAAAAATTGCCATCAAATGCAACAAATACGTTTAACAAAAAGTTGAAGCTCCAGGAGTTAATAAAGGGAAAATGTATTTTATTGGAAAAACATTTCACACTCAAGGAAAATAACAGTGGACATGTTATGTAGATCCTATTTGTTATCTTTATGCTTCCTGTTTCTACTAGAAACTTTCTAGCAATGTTTCTATAAATTGCTTGCCCCTACACAAGGTCCTGTATATCAGAAAATGGTGCATACTTCACACTAAAAAATTTACGAATTTGTATATACAAGTAAGTAATCAAAAATTCCTCGGTATCAAGTAAAATTTTAAATTTTGATGGACGAGGCATGGACAGAGCAGAACCGGCGTTGCAAAAATGATATTTCCTTTCAAACTACTGTTCAAATACTTAGAAAACCGGTCTCACTGTGATAAGGAATGTTCACTGAGTGAACTTCACTCTATCAAAATCTACTATCTATCGTGCTAGAATACAGAAGCATAAGAAAGATAACAAATAGTCTACTACAAAATTACTCCATATATTTTATAACACTTCTAGAGCTTAAACTTTTCATTGGTAAATTTTTGTTAAATATTATTAGCTCGCTGCGTCAGCAGGTGAGCTTATTAACGAGTAGTGTGTCCGTGTGTCCGTCTGTCCGTGTGTCCGTGTGTCCGTCCACTTTATTTTTGGGTTCTATACCAGGCTATTTGGTGTCAAAAACAGGCTATTTTGGGTCATAAAAGGCTATTTTGGGTCAAAATCAGGCTATTTGTGGTCAAAATCAGGCTATTTGGGGTCAAAATCAGGCTATTTGGGGTCAAAATCAGGCTATTTGGGGTCAAAATCAGGCTATTTGGGGTCAGAATCAGTCTATTTGGGGTCAAGAAAGGCTATTTTGGGTCAAAATCAGGCTATTTGGGGGATACAAGGGTCAAAATCAGCACACCTGGGCCCATTATTAGCTCGCTGCGTCAGCAGGTGAGCTTATTAACGAGTAGTGTGTCCGTGTGTCCGTCTGTCCGTGTGTCCGTCCACTTTATTTTTGGGGTCTATACCAGGCTATTTGGTGTCAAAAACAGGCTATTTTGGGTCATAAAAGGCTATTTTGGGTCAAAATCAGGCTATTTTGGGTCAAAATCAGGCTATTTGGGGTCAAAATCAGGCTATTTGGGGTCAAAATCAGGCTATTTGGGGTCAAAATCAGGCTATTTGGGGTCAGAATCAGTCTATTTGGGGTCAAGAAAGGCTATTTTGGGTCAAAAAGGCTATTTTGGGTCAAAATCAGGCTATTTGGGGGATACAAGGGTCAAAATCAGCACACCTGGGCCCATTATTAGCTCGCTGCGTCAGCAGGTGAGCTTATTAACGAGTAGTGTGTCCGTCTGTCCGTGTGTCCGTGTGTCCGTCCACTTTATTTTTGGGGTCTATACCAGGCTATTTTGGGTCATAAAAGGCTATTTTGGGTCATAAAAGGCTATTTTGGGTCAAAATCAGGCTATTTGTGGTCAAAATCAGGCTATTTGGGGTCAAAATCAGGCTATTTGGGGTCAAAATCAGGCTATTTGGGGTCAAAATCAGGCTATTTGGGGTCAAAATCAGGCTATTTGGGGAAAGAATCAGTCTTTTTGGGGTCAAGAAAGGCTATTTTGGGTCAAAGAAGGCTATTTTGGGTCAAAAAAGGCTATTTTGGGTCAAAATCAGGCTATTTGGGGGATACAAGGGTCAAAATCAGCACACCTGGGCCCATTATTATCTATTATTGAGATGTTTTACCTATTGTAGATGGGTTAAATGGGCTTTAAATCAGGTTAAATCAGGTCTATACCAGGTCTTTCGCAGCGAGCATTTCAAATGGTTTACCATTGACTGGTTATCTATTATTGAGATGTTTTACCTATTGTAGATGGGTTAAATGGGCTTTAAATCAGGTTAAATCAGGTCTATACCAGGTCTTTCGCAGCGAGCATTTCAAATGGTTTACCATTGACTGGTTAAAGTATTCAATACGCTTTGCTAATAATATTTAGCATAAATTGAGTATATTATAAAATTGAAATAAAAATAAAAATATAATGAATACATTTTGTATCTTATGTCTTTTATAACAACATTTTCGAGTTTTGGTCTTTTGCGGTGACGATATTTTGAGGACAAGGTCTTTTAGTCACGGTCTTTTGAGGCAACGATCTTATGTGATTAGGTCTTATCACGGGCAATCGACCGTTGCTACTTTTACAGAAAAACACGTTGCAATCCTCTGAAGGAGGGAAGCAACAAGGATATTACACGCTAATTTTACATGGGGAATCTAAGATTCCAAACCAAGACAATTTTTTTATGACTATATTTCCAAAGCCAATCTTTCCTCTTCCATGAATCCGTAACAGTATGGGAGTGCACAGTCAGTAGTTAAGTAACTCGAAGTACTCTCTGCCATTATTATTCTAGTTGCTGATATGACTATACTCAAATGCCAACTATTTATGTACGTGGCTACGAAATAGGTGCATTTTAAATACTGTGCATGATAGTATCCTTTATGTTAACATAGACGTTAACAAAACAGACAGTAAAAACGATTTTCATTGCACATAGTGATAACAAAACATATAAACCCTGTAAACCCATGTTCTTAGCTGCAACATTTCTTTTTGTTGTTCATTTCTTGAGCTATGATACACACGTGCTCGCTATTATAAATTCATTACATGTTTAATTCTGGCCATTTTTCTTTCAAACGTCAGACACCACAGTATTGTAGGTTCGTGAGATCAGCTTTGCAACAACAATTTAAGTAAACCATTTGGGCCAATTGTCTAATAAAAATTTAATAATGCAAAAACAGTTGAAACATCGGTAAGTCTAACATTTTAGATCTAATGAAGGTACTAACGCCATTTATAGATGAAGTTTTGCTAAGCATACGAAAAATGTTAAAACTTCAGTTCTAAGCATAACGATTATAGGCTGGAATATAGTAGTAGTTAATATTCATGAAAGCTATTACTACTTAACTATGGTTTTAAAAGCAAAAACCGACCACACCCTTCACTACAACTTGAAATATAATTGTATACTGTAGCTCTCAAATCGTAATGTAAAATTAATACATACCAATTTCTTGGATGAATGTTGGCAGACCTGAAATTTGTCCTGTACAGTATTAATACTGTTTACTAATGAAGTTTTCAGTAGTTACTTATGCTTAAACAATTTTTATAAGAATTTCAAAAGGCAAATAAAGAGATATCTCAATGACTAGGTACTTTATCAGTTTGTCACATTGTCTGTCGATATTGTCACCCGCATAAGTCCCTTTGATCCCAGACCCTTTTCCTGTTGGAATCTTTCAGTTTCTAAAAATACACCAATTGACATGTGTAAGTCAGATTGTCTTGAAACACGGAAACGGAAGCTTTTAATGAATGGTTTTGCCATTTCTTCTTCACTTGAACATATTCCGTTACCAGGATACTTACAATTATAGATGTAGATACGAAAGTTTTTAGCTTTTAACTTATACACAAGGTAGAATTTCAACTCAATCTACTAAAGTGCTCCACAATTCCCATTTTTAATATATTTGACATGACACCATCAGCCCACGCTACCCTCTTACATTATGCCAAATTAGTTTTATCTACCTTAGCACTTCTTTAATAAACTTATTAATTTTTTTTCACTTATATTTCTGATTTTGGTCACTCCACGTGCAAACATTCATTCCTTCTGTGCACGTGCAACCTTTAATCTATTTCATTCAACGGATTCTGTAATTCTGTAGTATGTGTGTAAATCCTACTTATATGCAGGATTATATGTTAAAATTGTTGCTAGCAATTTCAAACCGTAAATTTAAGACACAACAAAGGTATTAACAATAGGTGTGTGTGTGTTATACACCCCAGCACCAGCATAGGTATATTACTCCAATTCAAAATTAATTAAATCGTCCTTATTGTTTGTAGAATCAGTTTTATACAGCAAAAATACCTATTTGCACTCTTTATACTCCACACAATGCTTACAATTTACAAATTAACAAAAACGGAAGCTTGGAATTTATTTTTTACAATATGGCTCATGGGAAAATTTGCGGTTTGTGGAAATGCAAACTCCTATCCACAAGTTTACGACTGTAATCAAAACGTCTACTCACAACTAGTTGTCCCTTTTCTTAAAAGCATTCAAGGCAGTGAAGCAAATTACGAAATACTTTTCCACACGTTTTCTCACTACTCCTCCTACCAACAGTCATACATTCGACAAATGATTTTTGAACATTACAGGACAAATATCGAAGCTATTTACCCGTTCAAACACTCACAACCATATCATATAATATTTGGAGGTGCACGAGCAGCAACATGGTATAATAACAGGATATTTAAAACGTTTCGTCACTTAGGTATGCATCCGAGCACACTTTTTATCCTGTTTTCTTGCAGCGAATTTGAAACCAAACGGATTATTCTTGAATCTCAAGATTCTGTATTACCTGCAATTAAAATATTATACCAATTGACTTCAACTGCAAAAGGCATAGAAAGCATGTTCAGTATACTTTGTTATGGGTATTGTATTCCGTCTGTGCATTCGAATATAGAAAGGAAAAGTCTCACAAATATTTTAATAGATCCATTGTCTCTCCATCGCACACTGTTTAGAATCACGGACAACCGAAAAATAGACGCATTAGTGCAGCTAAGCATTTTGAACTACTTTGCGGAAGAATACTACGGAAACGATAGGTTTGCCTGTACCCGTTTGCTGTTTAAATCCCTACATCAGATGTTTTGCAACAAAGAACTTATGTCAACAATTTTAATTGCAGAAACGCATAATTTGACAGCTAAATTGCTTTCTAAAACTACACCAAGTGAATTAAGAGCCGCAGACAGATCCTCCAGCGGACAGTACATGATAAACGACAATTTCTTGTCGGATTATGGCTCAAAACTAAATGTGTTTTATCGACAAAAGACAAGTTTACAATTTTCGAAATTTATTGCAGAGCGCATAGTATACTGTCATAGTTCTCAGAAACTCAAAGAGAAATACAGTCTAGATTTTGGTATTTGGATATGCGCATTGCCTTCTACAGTTTGGACAGTAACCGTGGGCTTGGTGGTAACACTTCTCATTTACTTTGCACTGCTACGTAATAACATTTCTTTTGACTTACTTGGTTTTTTGAGTGTGTTTATTGGAAACTCCACACCATCTCGTATAGGAAAAATCAAAGCAATCATCTTATTTCAATTCTTCGGAATGCTAATTTGCAACTTTCATAGCAACGGAACCATTAGTTTGCTTACTGTTCCGCCAACCGACGTTAGTGTTTTTACATCACTAAAAGAAATGATTACAAGCGGATACAAAATTTTGTGGGATAAAAATTGGGGAGAACTTCCGATATATCTTGAGCGTGAATTTGAGCAATCGAGTATAATTCACCACTTTAATAAAAGCATTCATTACTTTGACGTATCTAAACTATGGATAGAACCTGGCAATTTTATGCTACAAAAGTTTGCCACATTTTGTAGTGCGTGCGTTCCTCTTTTGCTTGGCTTTAAATTCAATATATTGAAAAAACATGGATACACGGATGTGCAATGTGTGGAGCTGCCAAGGAATTGCTTTCAGCGGTTTCTTTTTGTGGAAATTTATACTATGAATAGAAAATGGTTGCTTCAAACTTTTGTAAGAATTCAGGAAAGTGGATTGCCAAACAAGTGGGACGAATGGGCAGATGGAGCACACTATGCGAAGCTAAACTACACTAAGGATGGAGTGTACAATCCTTTCCCACATTTTGTAGTACCTACAGGAGATAAGATTGGTCGAAAGGCGTTTCTTTCAATTATCATAATTAATTCATGTTTTGTATTGATAAGCTCTATCATGTTAACGCTTGAAATTTCTGCACAAAGTACATCAAACTCTATGTTTAACTGGTTTTTAAAAGTATACTTAGGCATTAGGCAGTACATTGCTCCAAAGCGTAAAGTATTTAAGATGTAAACAAGTAACTATTTAGAGCTTATTACTGTGTTATAAGGGATGTCCCATAAGTAAAGACAATTTTTTCATTTTCATATAAATTCTAACAAAAGCATTTTTGAAATGAGATATTTTAGAATAATGACACGTTAGACTCTAGAGAAGTGCTGCAAAAAATATCTCGGCTTTTGCATCTCTTAAAATGTCAGTAACTCGATTCGACATTATGTGGCGCCATCTATGAGATTTCCAAGTACGAATTTTTGAACATTTTTTTACATTTATTCGACAGCTAAATGTCCTAGATAAGTAAAAATTCAAACAAAAATCACATGGCGTATTCAAAATTCATTTCTCTACAAAACTAAAACACAAAATGCGATGAAATTAGTGCTTCATAACTGCATTTACCCGGTAATATGTAGAAGGAGCAATTTACACATATACTTTTGAATTTCATCATTTATTTCCAAATGTCTTAAAATATGAGCAAGATTATTATTGTGTCCTAAAAGTGTGAAAAATGGGCTTTCAAAATAAGTATAAAAATCTCGCCTTAAAAGCAAACACATAAAAAAACTGCAATGGTAAACTTTTTATACAAGTCATTTGCTAAAATTTCATTCGAACCGCGATTTTCAAAATCCGCCTTAAATTTGTTTAACCTGTAACTTCCATACGTAAGCACAATGAATAATGTTTCATAGCTCATCTGAAAGCCCAAAGTTAGGTGAGTATAAAAGTGCTTTGTATGTTCAGAAAAACCCGGACACAACTGATTTAAGAACAGACTTTGAAACTGGTGGTTAAAAATTTCCAGAAAACTCAGGAAAATCACGGCTGTAAACAATTGTTAATAACTTTCCCCAGACATGTCAAAAATCCATGGGATATTTTTTGGAAATACATGTAAGCATTTGTCTTTCTAATGGTTATTTAGTCAAAGTTTTCGGACTGTTTTCGAAGTTTCACTAAGGACTTGAAAAAATTGTCTTTACTTATGGGACATCCTTTATTTGACTTTTCAAATGCTTACTGTTAGTGCATAAATTTTTTACCAAATGCAACGTGTTGCGGGCTAAACGTTCAACATTAACAAATTAAAGATCAGTTTTATTTTCTAGCCAGTTTGCACCAATGTATTAATGGTATACAAAAACGATTGTATGTATGCATGCGTATGAAAATCTGTAATGTGTTGAATAGAACGTTTTGTATGAAAAATGTAAATAATAAAATTCGTAAATTCATTCATTTTAGAGGTACAAGACCTTTATGATTTTCGAAATGTTTAAAATTGTCTAAATGTTTACAATAAGCAATTAAGAACACAACATTTATATTTATTTGTTACTTGTTATGTGTTGCTTTAATAAAATGCTTTGCCTTTAGCTTGTATTATAGGATATGAAATCACATTTGATTGCATAATATGTAATTTGAAGATTATACGGAGCAGAAATAAATATTGTTAAGGTAACAAGTCTAATAACTTTTTATACTTAAAACTATCCTGTGAGTTTTTGTCATATATACAAATTGCATATTCATTATAGTATATTGCAACAAATACAGTTAGCGTTGGTAACCCAATTTCCAGAGCACGAGAAAACCTTTTTCGTTTTTTGTGATTGAACGTTGGCAAGTCCAACGAAAAGTACTGATTTGTTGTCCGTGCTACCATTCTAGCTCCACTAACCAATCGACACCAAGTTTTAAAATTATAGAAATACTTTTTAAATCTATATAAAGTTTTATCATGTACAACTCGTGTTAACGCAAGACATTTTACAGTTGCAGGAATACTTTTTAAAATGCGGATTTTATTCATGCAAAAATTATTAATACTCAAAATCTTCAAAACTGTAAACTCTTTTAGAATCATCAAGTCCTCTTGACACACAACTTCCTGTACTCTACCATACGTCCCCAAAACAAGAGTTTTCAGAGATTTATGAAGTTTTAGTAAAGTTTTGAAATAATCGCCTAAACAAGCTTTGACACAGTTATCAGGGTCTCCATAAATTATTATATAAATTGTGGACAACTTTGGGAACCACGATGCCTCTCCAAGCGCAGTTTCTAATTGATTTACATTTGAAACTATAATATGTAGCACTTCCAAATTTGGCATGGGACCAAGTGACCACAAGTTTTCAAGTGAAGTATCCAATGACCCTATATGAAGTTCTTTTAATTGGTTGCTATACTGAGCTGTTAAGCTCTTTTGAACTGGTAGGGACGTGGTTCTGTGATGCTTTGAAAATTCCATCGATTCCAGATAAGCCAAATGCGGCAGATTTTCCAGAAACGCTGTTAACTTGCAGTTTTGCATAGGATCGGTTAACTGGTGATACCGAATATTAATTTTGAGTCTGCGCAGATAAGGTGTAACTTCAAGAATACTAAACCACCTTTCCAATTCATCAGTAGTAACTTCACTTTTATACCCTTCAAGTACAAGCACTCTTAAATTACTTCCAAATTTTGCAACAAAGTTTTTAAAATTGGCATAAAAAGTTATATCCAATCTAAAAGAAGTGTATAGGGTTTTTCCGGTAAAATTGAATGTTTTTAAGTTTAGTTGGCTGTGTAGAAATTTTGACATGCTTGAGTCCGAAATTCTGGTTAGGGTGAAGATCACGTTTTGGACTTTTTCTTGCCAGTCAAAATGATTTTCTGAAAGTGGTCCTCCGATAAATGTTTTGCGTCCTAGGATTATACTTCGAGTACTAGAAAACTGACCGTAGAATAAACGAAAATACTCGCTTTCGTATTCCAGAAAATTGTCTACGCCGCGTTTCCAGGATTGGCAGACTTGGCGACATTGTATAATGTCTTTTGGTGACAATCGGAGAAATATGATGGGAAATATCTAAAGATATGGAATATTTAAACAAATGTATGAATAAAGAGTTAATTTTCTATGAAATCAAATTACAATACCTCTGAGAAAAGCCATTCCACTTTAAATGCATCCAAAATGTTACGAAAATAATCACAAGCTTTATAGCAATTAAATAAGTCGTTATTGTTTAAAAAAGTGTAATTAACGTTGTTTGTATTATAGCATTTCAGGTGCGAGAAAACTTTCAAACAAAGTTCAGGGGGTAAAGTACCATTTGGTTGGTAGCTTTCGGAAGAATTTGAACTAATAAATGTATCCATTGCTAATGTTCACGAGTAAAATAGCTATAATTGCTTCTTTAATTTTTAAGAATTTCGAAAAAATATGTAAGCAAACAAAATAAACCAAAGATTTGCAGACGATATTGATATTATTCCAATTCAGTAACAAACCTTACAAACTACTTATAGTCACGACTGTCGATAAGCATTTGTACTACATGATTGGTATAAGGATTATATATTTTGTCAAATTACTGATTCAGATAAGCCACTCGTGTGGTGACATGGTGATATGATAAAATCAAACAATACAGTTTTGCTTGTGTTTGCATTGAAATAATAAACTGTTTGAACAGCAATTTCTATAAAATCGCCTTACTTCTTACAGCTTAAAACGATAAGGAAGGTTCAGATAAAATTATTTAATTGACAAGCACGGATGATGGATCCAAGGTTCTTCCGATCTACTCATAACCAGAATTAGACACAATTCATCTGAATGAACTTTTTGCCATCATGTCATGTAAAATGCTTTATACAAGTTCGTTTAAACTTTAAATGTTTAAAATTTAAGTTTGAATATAATGCTATACTTGTATCAAAAATGCATTTTTATACTGCAGAATCATTTCATATTCAGGCACATAACCAATTTTAATGATTTTAATCATTTTTTGCATAAATCATGATAACAATAAATTCTCTATAAAAAACGGCTACTCTATAAAACCGCAAAGATCTGATCACTCGCCACCACTTTCACATTCTCCTCTTGACCTTCTTCCTGTTCATTATTCACCTCATCACCTCCTCCCTCCTCCACAATCACCTTCTTCTCAACTTTCTTCTTCTTTTTCTTTACTTTCTTAACTTTAACTTCTGCTTCATCTCCTCCTTCAATTTCCTTCTTCTTTCTTCCCCTTTTCTTGGGTTCCTTAAGGGAACCTCCACAAACTTTTAAATGCTGCGTTAGCGTACTCTTCACCGCAAATCTCCTCTGACACTGTTCACACCCAAAGGGTCGTTCCCCCGTGTGCTTCCTTTCATGGGCCACCAAATGACTCCGTTTTTTAAATCTTTCTGGACAATAGCCACAGGCATACTTTCTCTCCTCAAGATGTACTTTCAAATGGTCACTTAATCCTGCCCGGGTTAAAAACTCTTTTCCACAACTTTCGCAAATGTGATTTCTTTTCGCTTCCGGATCGTGAATAATTTCATGCGCTTTTAGTTCACACCTTCGAGCAAACTCCCTATGACAATGAGGACATTTATAAATGCCTTCTTTAAGATGAGCCAACTTTCGGTGATTCTTCAAGTGAAGTGTACTAGTAAAATATTTGGGACAGTCTGGACAAACGTAACGAATTCCTTTGTGGTCCTTGTCCTGGTGCCACTTTAAACTCTGTTTGGCACAAAATGCTTTGCTGCACTCTGGACATTTGTACTTTGGACCGGAAGTGTGACTGGAGAAAATGTGCTGTTGGAGGCGATCTTGATTCACAAAGGTTTTAAGGGTTTTCGAGGAGGAGGTGGAGGGACACAGGTGACAAGTTAACAGCTTTGAGGTGACCACCTTTCCCTGAGGATGGTTTCGAGCAATGTGGTTCCTTAAAGCCTTCACCTTTTCGTATAGCTTGGTACAGAAACTACAACGGTAACGGATATTCCCATCTATTTCCACTTGGGATTTTACCCGAAGGCTTAGATTGTCCCGGGAGTAGCGGGAGGTGCCGATTTTCTTCCGGTGACGACTGTGGTTGGAGGTGATGTGCGCTTGCAGATTTTTTAACAGGGAATAGCAGCGCTGGCAATGAGGACATTGAAAAACGGACAGTTTTTCTGGTTCTTTTGAAGGAGGCTCCTCTCGATTGACACTAAAAATTAAGCCAGTTTAAATTAAATGATCTCCTCCAAGTCTCCTCCAAAACCATTTAATTTTAGCTTACATTTCTCCCGCAATGGCTTTCAACTGCTTAAAAACCGGATTCTCCTCTGGACCTTCTTCCTCATCATCTTCAAGTTCAACCGTCACAGGTCCATCTTCCTTGGTCACCACAAACTCCTCCACAGGCTGGTCTACCTCCGTTACCTCAATTTCCACCTCTTCCACCTCCTGCTTAATCTCCATACAGGCATCCCTCAGATGGTCCTCATTCTTCCAAAAGTCCACCTCCGACGTAATCCTCTTCACCCTATTCTCAAAAACCTGGGCAAAGTTCCCCTCCACCTCAATCCCCTCCAGAATAATCTTCTTGACATCTTTAGTCACCTGCTTAATCCTATTTTTGATCTCCTCCAACTGTCGATAAAGTACCCGTAATAAATTCACCTTTTCAAAGCATCCAGCACACAGAAACGTATCACACTTGGCCCTAAAGATACTCCTCTGATCCCCTCCATCTTGCTCCTCCAACCTCCTCTTATAGCAGTGCAGTGGAAACTTGACATGAAGATAAGTACAAATCACCTCAAAATCGGGAATAATGAGAGACAAACCACTTGGTTCTCCTCCAGAATCACCTCCACCGCCGGGAGGAGGAGTCTCCTCCGGAGCAGCGTTTAAAATCGTGTAAGGAACAATGGACTGGAGGCAAAAGAGACAGTTGCTTTTAACTGCCTTGCACTCCATTTAAATTAACCTCAGAGGAAATTAATAATTCATTTAGAAATTTGCTGAGTAGCTCATGAACAGATGTGCACAGAGAAATCCCGCCTGGCCTCAGGTTTCCCAAGTCTTTGTTCACCCAAAAAGCCAGAGCCCAAAAAGCTTTAGAAATCCGATTCTGAAAAGTGGTCACCGATTTGTAAATAAATGACCAATAAAAATTTGATTACGGGATAGGTAAAATGACACTGACATTATGACAAAGGACCTACTTGGCCAAAATGTTAAGAAGGAATGCGATAGCTCTTCTAATCACAAATCTTAACTTGCTAATCTACAGCTACTACTCCGACTACTCCTACTCCTCTTGTCATCGTCATCGTCAGTAAAACTGATAGAATTGACAATTAACATACTAGATAACTGATAACTCAAACTTATTCCAATGAAAATTAGGATTTAGGATGGAATCTTAGTATTAATATAACTATGCTATAAGCTATAACTTTACAAATCGGTTTACTAAATAATTCTACTTTATTTATTTTTTTCATATAGATTTGTGGCACATTTTCGGTTTACAATTTACAAATTGCAATGTTCTTGCTGAATATACTCATTTTCACAATAAGATATTTAGATAATTGGTGTAATTAACAAAAAACTGATTAACTTTGAAATAGTAACAACAAATAGAAGGCATTTAGATAACAAAACAAGATTGCAGATAGCTTCAATAATTTCTGAACTGAACACTTGTAAGTTTACACATAACTGTTACAAAACCTCCAAAAGTGAAGTTATCATAGGTGTCAGGAGTAAAGTAGGCAATAGTATGCTGAGGTACTTGTGCGTGTAGTTTGGAGTTTGATGTCTTTCATGGCATCCCATCTGAAACAAAAAAACAAGTTTTCATTAAAACATACCGTATTTCCGCTAATAGAAGCCCCCGGCTTATAGCCAAATTTGCCTATCTCAGACCCCGGCTACTAATGGAGGCCGGCTTTTATTAGAGGCCCGGCTTCTATTCAAAATGAGGAAAAAAAATTTCCTCGGGTATATCATATACGGAATTTTTTGGATTAGGTAAATTAAATTCGTTCACGCAAATAATCAATATTAGTGCATTTAGGTATTAACGTAAAATCATCACCTCGTTGCGTTGTACTAATTTTCGTTTTCATGCACTTATATCATAGATAACGTTAATGAAAACCATACAAACTTCACTAATTCTACTTATCCCCCTGTTAAACTTTGTCCAGTGTAAGCTTCTAACTTGCTTACAGCAGTCATACTGCTACTTCTAGCTAAACGTTTGATACAAAATGTATTTTCAATTAGATAAGCACCAAAACTGATAAATATTTCCAATAGTCTGACAATAAACTGACAATAGTCAATAGCGCGTTATGATTATTTCAGCAGCCAGCATCATGCTAGGTTAAAAATATACCCGGCTACTATTAGAGGCCCGGCTTATACTGAAATAGCTCAGCTGTAGACCCGGCTACTAATGGAGGCCGGCTTCTATTGGGGGCCCGGCTACTATTAGCGGAAATACGGTATTACATAATGGAGTTACATTAAATGAATTGAAACATGTAATTGTTGTAAAGTTCATCACTATTAGCCGTGTAGTAAGTAGTACCGGTGGAGCTCAGATCCGTAGAACTTAATGTGGCAGTCGTAGCAAGTGATAAATGTAAGGGCAATGTGGTGGTGGATCCCTTACTGCTGCTTGATCTACAGAAATAAAGTAAAAATATACAAATTAAATGAGCAACAAGCCATTAAACTAAAAAATTATAATTGAAAATTGACTGACGGTTCGATATCCAATCGACTCAATGCCCCAGCAAGCATGGCCGTTTCCCACTCTCTAAAAAACTCCGAAGCTGTTGGCCTTTCACTTGCCACCGCAGCCATTCCTCGTAACAGCAATCCCTTAGTAGCCTCATCTTTAATTGCCTCCATTGCTGGCCTTTGGTCATTCAACACAGCACGACGAACCTGATGCTGGTTCATTCCTTTGAAAGGCTCCCTCATTGTTAGCAACTCCACCAGAACAACAGCCATGGAGTAAACGTCCGCACACTTTAGGCCCTCCAATTTGAGCCTCTGACCCTGCAAAACTTCGGGTGGGCTGTAGAGCAAAGTGCCAACCACGGAGTGATCCGCTACAGAAGCGGAAGTACGAGTGTCTTCTTTTATGGCCAGGCCAAAGTCGCTAAGTTTGCAGTGACTATAATCTTCACAAATCTTAAAAAGCAAAAATGGTCAATGATCATAATTGTGACAAGTGACATTTAAATGAACTGCTATTTACACGTACCAAAATGTTCATGCTTTTAATATCCCGATGGGTGACATCCTTCCTGTGTAAATACTTCAGCGCACTCAAGCAATCCGTGACCATATTTTCCTTTTGCTCCCTTGTCAATGGTCGCTCCTCCACATGCAGAATGTCGTACATGGAACCCCCAGGCATGAATTCCATTACAATAGCCAAATTGGGTGAGGTCACACAAGCTCCATAAAACTGGACAATGGCAGGATGATTCAGTTGGCTAAATACTCGTACTTCAGCTTCAAACTGTTGCTTTTTGGCTTGGGACACACGCTGAACCCTCAACTTCTTTATGGCCACCTGACTCTGCTTCCAAAAGCCGACAAACACATCCCCAAAGCCACCCCCACCAAGTTTGTTGCCCAACTCCAGATCCTCAAAGGGAATGACCTCACCTCCTTTAACCCAGTTTGGAGTGGCTAACTTGCTGGTATACTTTGTTAAGGCGGCTTCATGACGATTTACAATGCCCATGGCGGCTTCACACATTTGCTCTTTTAAGGGATCCGGATTCTCGCTGACCAAGAGTTGATTACGGAGTCGTTGGATCTCCCGCATTACGTCATTCAAGTTGTGATCTTCGGGATCAAATTGGCGAAGAGGGAGAAAGCAATCATCCTTTGGCCTTGAATAAGAATAAGAAGGGGAAGTAGCTTTTGGATTAGTTATTGGAGCTGTTCCCACGGGCAAGCCAACACGACCCAACTTTCTGTTCATTGGGTTATCAACGTAGCATTTGGTGGGTTTTTGGGCAGATGCAGAAGTGGAGGATTGCTCCAGGGTAGAAGATGATGACGCCTTGGACACCACAAAGCTTCCAAATGGCAATCCAACTCTGCCCAATCGACGGTTGTAGGCGTTGTCAACGTACACGGACTTCTCAGGTTTGGCAACCGAATCAGATCGAGATGAGGAACTTGGTGATGGTGGATGGTCAACATATTGATAAGAACTGCTACTGGACTTGGATAAGCCAGCACTGGATCCAGTGGAGTGTACTGCACTGCCTAAAGGAAGTCCTACACGACCTAATGACCTGTGGAATAGAAAATGAAGTTGTCATTTTAATTTGCTAGAAATAAATTGATTATTATTTTAGAGTAAAAGTAAAAATTAATTAACAATTAAGGTAATTAACCTGTTCATGGAGTTATCCACGTAAGTTCCAGTCGAAGATGACGATGAATAGCTGGTGTTTCCACTACTTCTGGAATGCACAGCGCTTCCCACCTCAAGACCAACCCGACCTAATGACCTATAATTGGACAATGATTAATTAATCATTAAAGTTGACATCTACTTTTTTGGCATCTTTAATGATTTAATTACCTGTTCATCGAGTTGTCCACATAAGTCCTGGGTGACGATGAGGAGTAGCCACTTGAATAAGAGGAATAACCCCCTCCCCCACTGCTGCGTCCACCTCCACCACCACCGCCTGACGATGAGGAAATCACAGCCGACCCCACCGGCATCCCCACACGTCCCACACTCCGATTGTACGAATTGTCAACATAATTTCTCGGCATTTTTCTCAGTTTTTTAGTGGTCAGCAAGTCAAATAATTAACTAAAAGTGGAAATTTAGTGTACGCCGGGAGTTGTCCCTGTCAAGAAAACTGAAGCAAATGAACTTGCCTGTCCAAAAGTTAAGATAACAGTTCGTTGCCCACAGTTTACTACTCTCTCTCTATTTATAAAAGATTTATCAAATTCTTCTAAGAATTTTTTGATAAGTGGTCTCCTTGACAGCTTGACAGCGAAGTGAAGCGAAAAGAAAACGAAGTGAAACGAAACTGAAAGGATCATCATCTGCTCATGTGCGCGTCGAGCTCACTAGCTCACTTTCTTTGTCTGGATTGATGATATGATAGCTTACTTTAGCTTATGGGTAGAGATCGCACTTCTTCGAACGCGAAATGGATATTATGGATATATCGTCACTTTTTAGACAAAGCAAGTCAAGCTCAAGCTTGTCATAAATGTGTATTCCGTCCTGTGCAATAAAAAGCAAGTTTTAAGATCAAGGTCAAGTTCTTTTACTTATGGTTTCGTTTGTCGGATTCTTTGGTTCTTTTGGTGTTTTCTAAGTATTTCTGCGTTTATCCCTCTCTGTTTCATAAAGATGTTCATTCATACTTGTTGCTTTGAGCTGGAGATATTTTGTATAATCCTGTGAATGAATGAATAGACCACAGAAAATGAAGATTACACGAGACTGCCTATTGCCTATCTAAACAAAGTCTGTAGATATGATGTATGATATTATACCTAAATACTAGCCAAGTGTAAACTACTAGCGACATTCTGGCATGAAAGGGAAGGAGGATTCAAAACTTACGTTCAAGAATTTTTGTAAACTCATAAAAACTAAAACTACATAAAAACAAACAATGTTGACCAAAACAAACCATTTTACCTTGTGCTTATCATTTTTGCATATTACCTAAAATGCAAGCACGCCTCCATGAATGGCCCTCTCAAAACAGATGTAGCCAATAGGAATGCGTTTAGAGGGTCCTTCCCTTTCATGCCAAAATGTCGCTAGTAGTTTACACTTGGCTAGTAGCTGACGGTACACTTTGAAACGATAAATGAATGAAGCAAAACAGAATATTGAATGTTTAGTATAAGAGCCAAATTAGGCAGCTAATTTTGCATAAACTGTCACCATGCGAAATGCAGAAGCAGTTTTTTTTTCTTTACACATGCAGTTAAAGGTAACCAAAGGTACCCGTCAGCAATTAAGGTTACCCACATGCAATCAAAGGTAACCAAAGGTACCCATTAGCAATTGAGGTTACCCACATGCAGTTAAAGGTAACCAAAGGAACCCATCAGCAATTAAGGTTACCCACATGCAGTTCCAGAAGTAAAATCAACTTTGGGGTACAATATCTCGAAGCTTCCAGAAGTTCAATCAGTATTGTGATATTATATCTGGCAGCTTCGAGAAGTAAAATCGGCAATAGGTATCTGGTTGCTTACGCGTGAACCTTTCTTCAACCTTACATAGGGTTTATTATGAAGAGTGATAATTATATGCACTGCAAACCCTATGCATGCCCTTCATATAAGAACCAGTAGCATTGACAAATAAGTTTTGCTCGCCTGGCAAGGATTCACAATTTAGATGCTCATGAAAATTCCTCAATATTTTATTTTGCTAATTTTCGTATTATGTTCTAGCTTTATAAATATCTTCAATGCACTTTTTTAAGGTTATAGCACGTGTGGCGAGAAAATTATATCTTTGAAATAAAAATGGCAATGCTAGAAATAGCTTTTAGTTTTACTTTCGATTTCTTGATTTGCAGACAATCTTTTCATTCCTTTAAAAAGTGACTAAAACTAAAGCAATATGGAGTTTTCACAAGGTGGTCTTATCAACACTTGCAACTTTGCCGTTAAAGCAACCAACCTTTATGGCACAATACCAATCAGATGGAACGCAAAACATAAAACGTTTGATGCAATTGGGAAAGAAAAACGCATTTTGCTTTCTAGACGCTATTTATTTACCTGTTTATATCTGGCTCTAGGAGTATTCCAGGTCTTCTGGAAGTGGAGAGAATCTGACCCATTTGTCAGGGCATTTGGGGGCTCGTTAGTTGCTACAATCATTACAACTTTACCGCCGTCGTTAATAGCCATTCAGCATTGCGAGAAAATTGCAGAAATGCTAAATGTTATAAGTAGATTTGAAATAAAACATCACTCAGGTAATGGAATATTTTACTGCAATAAAAATACTTTCCTTTGCGTTAACTAGCTTTTTCTTAATTTCTTCAGATTTCAAACAATTTTCTCCAAAAGCCATAACTTTTTCAGGATTTTGTGTAAAATACTCATGCAAAGGAATAGCTTTTGCGCTTACATACGTCCAGATAGCATTTTGTTGCGTTGTCATGATCAATCCTTGTTTCCCCACGTTTACCGGATACTGGTTGTCACCACAGTGCCAACAGAGTCTGGGCATTCTTACAAAAAATGAATGGAGCATTTTAGAAGTCTTTTGGAGAAGTGTAATTGCTTCCATTGGACTTTACGCTTGGGTTGTTGTCGTACCCTCAACTGGGCTAATGACTTGTTTTGCTATTATTAAAGGATTTTGCATAAGTGGATATATTAGATGCTGTGGAGAAATGATTATAAACGCAAAAAGTGTTACAGGTTCTTTTAGAAAGAAATGTTTACTTCTTCGAGAAATTCAATTGTTGCTAATTCACTTTCGGGAAATTTATGGCAGCGTTATTCTAGTGACTTTTGCTTGTGGGGGCATTTTGAGTCAAATAATGTTCCTTTATACATCTTTGGATCTGTACAGAAGTGGAATGGCAACTGAGCAGCCTGTTTGGCTTGTTGCATGTTCATGGGGTGGTATAACTTACTTATTAGCTATATTTGCACTCTATGGGAATCTAGCCAAAACCTATAGCTATGCCGTAAAATTTCATGATAAGGTGTTAGAAAATGTAAGTCTGATGAAAAACAAATGGTTCTTTAAGTATGTTCGGGCTACTCCAATATTTCGGGTGCATTTAGGATCTTATAATTTTATAGAGAAGAAAACACCAATGAGCATGGAGGAGTTTGTTCTGGACCAGTTGGTTAGTTTGCTGTTAATAGAACAGTAAACTTGTCTCCTTTCTCGAATTGGCTTCAACAAAAGTCAGGTTTGTTATGACATGTGTGTTTCGTCCTGTGCAATAAAAAGAAAGTTTTATGGTCACAGTCATAGGCAATTCCAAGTAGTAAAAGACGAGTTTACGGTTTAAATAAGGATGCTTAGTAGTGTTTTTTGGATTTTTTTGTTAAACTAATGATATTACTTCCTGTGAACCGTGCAGCTTTTAGGCAACTTTTATTACGCTGGAATGCTGCATGGTTTTAAAATTTTAGGAATACAAAGACTGATAGAATTTTTGAGTTTTGTTCAACATTGTTTCCACATGGGGAACCATATATTTATGATGGATTTCCAACTAAATTGTATGATACAACAGCGTTTCATAAGCACATTACAGCTATGAATACGTGTAGCAAGGTATTAGATTTTAAGCTGTAGAGAAAACAAAACCGCTTTCCAGGGACTGCTCCAGGTGTAGGCAAAAAATGCATGTATATATTAGCAAAATTTTAGAATCTAGAAAATGAAAGTCTTCAAGGCTACTAATTTAATTTCTGTGACTATTGTTTGAGTTTTTACATTTGATATAGTTTCAAAACAATGGCACCATTTTACTAAAAAACAAACGAACTGAAAAGCATTTTACAGCTTATTGTATCATTGTGTAACATGAACAATTATTTTTAAGAATTGTTTTTGGCAAAATGCCAAAATATTTTGCACCACTATCGACTGTTTCACAGACTATATATAAGGAGCAATTATTAGGAGAATCACGTTCAACATTTGTTATTGACATTAATACATTTAAATTGGTTAGAGTTGATATTCGAAACCTCCTGTTAAGCTGTAGATATAAAAGTTTATTTTCCTGTATTATTCCATCCAAAAAACTAATCTGTTTGTTAAACCCAACTAGAGGATTATAATCTCTAGTCTATTAATTACCGATAAAGACTATGAAGATTGTGCGAGTTTTGTGAAGAGTAATTTGTTTTTGGTGAACTTTTTTCATTCATGTTTGCAATTGCTGATATCAAGCTAACTTTGCAAAAACATCAGAAAAAAGCTTGTTTACATGGAATGCTGATTATTTTAAATACATATTAGCTTACTGATAATTATATTATAATGTTGATATGTACGGGTTTTACACCATCCAAAGTATTTACATTTGCGTGTAATAGGATGTAGGCTTGGATATAGTGATATAATATGTTCTCTATACACCTAGATATGTCTGCTTTGTTTCTTAATAGCAATAATAGCCTACTCCCGTTCGGAATTCTGCCTCTGAACTGTAAATAAATTTGGTATTACTTTCTCCATCACTTTGAGTCATAAACTTGACGAAGCAAATCTCTGACGTCGAATTGGAGCAAAAACATCAGCAAGCAGGAAGGATGCGAGAAAGCAATATAAAAACTACTCGACATTTCTCGGATATAGGTAGCTGTCCCTTAGGAAAAGATAAATATAGTATAGTATAATATATTATACAATACGCAACTGTTATGCATTTGGTTTGTATATAGATAGCTTAAATGTTTTCACCACTCAAAAGTGAAAAGATCGTTTGTTGTATCAGCACAATTTTCCAGAATTGCTAGTTTTTTGGAAGCTTGCATATTTTGCTATAAATTTTTCACAGGATACTTGTCCTTGTTGAGAATCTATTTACCTGCCGACTACGGAGAAAAGATCTCGCTGAGAGTTTTCCTTTTCACCTGCAATGATATGCTACTGTTGCTGTTGATAATTCTGTTCAACATTGTTTAAACATACGTTGTATGATGGGTGTAACCTGTTTTGTAATGAATGTACTTGCCAAATAATGAATTTAGTTTGCTTAATGAAGAACTGTTAGAAGGTAATCAATTCGTTTAAAAGAAATGAACCTAACCTTATCTTAACTCTGAGCACATGCTTGCATATATGAATTTCGGATTAATGATGAGGGCAATGCATTGCATCAATAAAATCAAATTGCTAAATTAGCTAACCTTAAATAGGTATTTTATTCATAATTTTATTCAAATTGACCAACATTAAATAGATATAAGCTTATTAAAGCAAAAATCCAAATTTCACTAGTCCAAATCCCGAAACAACAAGCCGCATTAATTTAGTATATACCTAATTATTTACGTGCTTAGTACTAAGTGTTAGTGCTTTACGGAAGCATTTGTAACTACCATTTGGTTTCAGGTCACCGGTAAAATATATTATCACTCTTAATTGCAATAAATTTGTGACAATATACAACCGCCTTAGATATACTTTTATCACTTTTACATAATACGCTGAAAGGTTTTAAAATCAATAATCGTATGTAAAGTTACCTATAATAATAATACTTTTATACTACAACCCTTTTTTGCTCTCTTTGGTTTACTTCGAATTCGAAACCCTGCATTTTTTGTGCATGTTTTTATTTTCCCAGGTTTTCCTCATTACGTTCGTGTTTTTCTTTTTCGTACAAAACCTCAGTCTTCTCATTTCTATAAATCCCAATCAACAATTTCAGCTTTGGAAGCTTTTCGTGAAGTATACGACCAAAATCATCGGAGTATATCCTAGGTAAATCTGCACAAACGTGCTGAAATGTATAAGTTTTTGGAGTAGAATAGGTATACAAATAGCGCCTGTATAATCCACTGATTGGCAAACAGCAGCAACAATTTGCACAAATTGTTGATTTAAACCTCAATCTTGAATTATAGGTAACTTTCTGGAGTGCAGTCAACTCATCAAACTTTGCGACTGTAGTCAATGCCAGGTATTCTACAGTTGCAGGAATATATTCTAAAATTTTACACTTGTGAAAATAGAAAGTGCCACCGCAAAAGTGTTTCAAAGCTTTAAACTTTTTCAGTATGATTAGATCTTCTTGCCGAACGCATTCAGGAATGTTTTCGCAGTCATACGCACCCAAAACAAGTGATTCTAGAGATTCGCAAAACTTTGCTAATGGTCGGAGAAAGTTGGACAAACCTTCTCCGCTTTCTAATTGACTTGTGATTCCAACATTAACACTGGAAAGTTTGGGACAATTTGTATCTTCTGTGAAAACAGAATTAAATTGTGTTGCATTCGATACAATAATAAAAATTGCTTTCAGGTTTGGCATATTTCCTAAGGACCAACGTGACCCTGCAGAGTTAGGAGTTAATCTAATACGCAATTCTCTCATATTCTCAGAATATGTTGTTGTAATATGTTGCTGGAATATTACTATTGGGCTCTCTACATGTTCATCAAATTCAAAAGATTCTAAACACTTTAGATATGGTAAGTTGTCTGTATACTGCCCTTGGTGATATGCTTCTGCAAAACATATTTCGTTGCACATTGGGCAAATGATATGAAAGTATAGTTTTCTTAGATTAGGTGTACTTTGAAATACGTTAAATAATTCAAACAGTTCTGCCGGGGACACAGTAGAATCTTCTATGAATATTGTTAATGAAATGACTCTTAAATTTTTCCCACGCCTGTGAAAAAACTGTCTAAGACCTTGGTTCAAAACATTAACATTTGCAAATGCATGAGTGTAACTTGCCTCGGAATTTACAATGCAAGTAAGTCGGACAGTATTGCCTGTAAATACAAAGTTTGCAATGTTTCCAATCTTTCGACAAAAGTCCTCGATATGTTGACTACTGTACAGATTTGTTCTTGCTTTGAAAACAGGGATTGGTGCATTCCCCCAAGATGGTCCTCCTATAAACGGTTGAGGGCCCACCAACGATACTCTGGTGCTTGAGTACCGGGTTTTGAATAAGTTTAGGTATTCACTTTCGTACTCTAGAAACTTGTCCACGTCCCGTTTCCACAGTTTGCAGACTTTTCGACAGCAAAGTACTTCTTTTGGTGTCAGTCTGATGTAAATTAATGGCAAGATCTAGAAAACAAAATCAGAATCAATTATTGCAATTTAACTAGCATACTATACTGTGCTCTAATAAACTCCCAAAAAATGTCTATATTGCCACAAAAGTTATATGATTAACTTACTTTTGCAAAGAGCCATTCTGATTTTGTTTCCTCTAAAATGTTGCGAAAATAGGTACATGTTTTATAGCAACTATACAAATCGTTGCAATCAAACTCGGTCGAGCTTTTACTACTGAAATTCGGCTTTCTAAGTTGCTCAAAAATAATGTTCCATACTTCGGGTGCTAAATTACAACCAGAAGTCTCAATTATTTGCATTTTTGAAGCCATTTTGCGTTTTTAATCAAAACTGGTCTCTTTTACTACACAGAAGAAACCCAAGGTCTAAGCTGTGTAAAAATTTGGCTTTGCTTTCTCCAGAAACTTTTCACTTTTACGTAGAGAAAACAGCTGCAAGATGGAAGAAAGCAGTAAACTGCTCGACATGTTTCGGATATAGGTAGCTGTTCCAAATAAAGGATAAGTCGTATATACCATAAACAATATATCTGCACGCTCTTGGTGTCATATAATTTATCATGTAAAATATTCACATAGCAAATATACATGGTAGGTATGTATACACAACTTACTTATTCCATTTTTTTTCTTTGGCGAATATGTACGTACAATGTACGTCGTACATGAATTGTTATATAGTTAGGGTGAATATAAAAATAGGTAAAAAGATCAACATAAAAGAATGATCAAAATTTTAATATAATTCTTGAAATGACATTTTACAATAATTTAGTTTGTTATCATATAATGTTATAAAATAAAGACATACATTTGAAACGAAATTCTAATTTTTTCAGCGTCGAATGAGTATTTTTGCAGAATTGTGTCGTTGGTTTAACTAAAAACCATTCCTTCGTTATTTTCCTGAAAAATAATTAGTAAGGTAAAGGAGGTGAAATTTTCTCTCAAACTCAGTACTTTTCTTATATTTAAGTTGCACTGGAAAAGATACGTACCTACATTAGTTGTTTTATAAATAATGAAATCAATAAAAAACTATGCTTGTTGAGGTAGGTTACGTATAGCCCTAGCTTTTTAAATTAAATTTAAGTATTCTAGAGACAAGAAAATAATGCTAATCTTGAATAGTCTAACCAACAAAAATACTCTATTCATATTAAAATCAATTAAAAAGCTACACTATACATTACATTTACCAAATCGTTTAGCAGACTACAATGATATAACATACAATAAACTTTTGTAAACTTAGGAAAGCAGACGAGATTTAATTTGACTACAATAATAGTCTAAATTATGTTGACATCAAAATCCTGACCAGCGTACTCAATTACCCCTTAAAACTGAGTTTCGCCCTGTTATAATGTAGTTTAAGTATAGTGGGGAGCTACCCCGGGGGATCAGGGTGATTTGGGGTAGACCTAATACCAGAATATTAATCAGCGTAGTTGATTACCCCTGTGGACTGAGTTTCACCTACCTGGCTTAAAGATTTGTGGAGATATTGAATATGTTGTAGTTTTGCACTTTTCGCCCCCTAGCGGCTAACGGTGAGTAGCTGGGTAAAAACGGTTGTCATTTTTGAACTCAGGGGCATCAATTACCTATAAACAGGTGGACTTGTGATTTAAAAATATTTGACGTTAACTGGGATGTGGAGGGTATTTTGGGGAAGGGGTGGTAAGGGGGTATTTTTGCCCCAGGCGAGATTTTGTAACCAGGAATCCAATGGTGAAATCAGATTTTGAATATCTGGTCTGGTCTAGGAGGAGATCGCGCTACGGACGGACGGAAGGGCGAAAGGCGTATACAGACTTGAGGAGCAATATCAGAAAGCATACTGAGGTCTTGAGACCTCGTCTGCTTAATAATATATAAAACAGCAAAATATGCATCCTAATGAATGTTTAGTGATTAATCTTTCTAACAACATACGGTTTTCTTAAGGAAGACTTAGGAACTATGTTAGCAACGAGATAGCAGTGTTGGAATGCTGTGCCGTTTTAAATCTAACTTGGAGGTTTTTGCACCGATTTCTCCCAAATTTTGTACAAATGTACTTGAAGAGTAAGGCTACAATAAGTACTTGTTTTCCACCTTCAAATTGCTTTCTAATTTGAATAATATGAAAAATAAGATTAACTAATCTATAATATTCTGACCATAAGTCAAATTGAAATCCTAGTAGGTACTCCTTATAAAGCAAGCTTTTAGCTTTCTATTTCACTAATTTTGTGATTCTGCGATGCGAATTGGGGAAGTTAGACTCATTTTGCTGGCATTACTCCCCGTATTCCTCATTTAGCGTAATGTAAAGCCAAAGCCCTGCTCCCTCTACAAGTACCTGTTTATTCAATCGTCGTTATGCGATTTTCGTTACTAGTTCCAAATATTTTACTGTCTCCCTTAACTCCATAATTTAATTTCTCTTTACACTCATAGTTTTTTTTCTGTACAACGCATAGTTGTGCTCTTGTGATTCACAAGTTGTGAATCTATCACAACAAGGACTTTCATTTTTGAAAGCTTTTTATAAAGTTTTTTTTACTAAAACCATTGGTGTGTATATAAGGCGAATCGGTACAAATATAGTCAAAGCAGGTAAACAGCAACAACAATTCCTGTAGATCGATTGCTCTCTTTAGTCTCCACATTGAATCATGGGTAGCCTTTTTGTATGCAGACCATTCCTCAAACTTTGTTCTAGTAGTCAGAGTCAGGCATTCTACAGTCGCAGGAATATATTCTAAAATTTTACACTTGTGAAAATAGAAAGTGCCACCACAAAAGTGTTTCAAAACTTTAAACATTTTCAGTATGATTAGATCTTCTTGTCGAACGCATTCAGGAATGTTTTCGCAGTCATACGCACCCAAAACAAGTGATTCTAGAGATTCGCAAAATTCGCAAATGGTCGAAGAAAATTAGCTAAACTTTCTCCGTTTTCTAATTGATAGGTGTATTGGACATAAATAATTGAAAGTTTCGGACACTTTGTGTTTTCTGCAAATGCAGAATTGAATTTCTGTACATTTGAAAGTACGATGTCAATTTTCTCAAGGTTTGGAATATTTCTCAGAGACCATCGCGACCATAAAAAAGTGTGAAGTAATCTAATGAATAATTCTTTCAGCTGCTCTGCTATTATATGTTGCTCAAATGTGAAGTAAATGCTGTTTTTGCGTCAATTAAACCTTAAGGTTTCTAGGCACGATAAATCTAGTAGTTTGCCTGTTTTAGAAGAAAGATTGATGTACATGTCTGCAAAATTCATTTCGTATCTCTGTGAGCGATGAATAATTGAAAATCACAGTTTTCTTAGATTGGTAGAGTATTGAAATATGTTGAATAAATCAAACAATTCAGTCGAAAACATTAAACAATCTTCTATAAACATAAACAATGAAATTTTTCTGAGATTTTTCTCATGCTTCTGAAAAAACAATTTGAGTTTGTCTTTTACAAAATCAATATTTCCATCTAGATACTCAGGACTTGCGTCGTGATGCACGGGTTAAAATAAAATCGCACAGTGTTGCCTGGGAATCTTAAACGTTTTAATTTATTAGTAGTTTGCAAAAAGTTCTGGATTCGTTGACAATCGCTAAAAATTGTCTTTGTTCTGTAAACAAGTTGTTTCCAACGAGAATCTTCATTCTCATAAAATGGTCCTCCTGCAAAATCGTTAGGGCCTACCAACAAGGTTCGGGTACTGGAATACCGACGTTTAATTAGATTCAAATGTTCGTCTTCAAACTCAAAAAGCTGTCTACAGCATGTTTCCATAATTTGCAGACTTGTCGACAGCAAAGAACTTCGTTTGGGGAAAACCGTAAACACATCAATGGCAAAATCTAAAGAATTTAGAATTAAAGAAGCGGATTGAAGTATTCAAAAAAAAAAAAAAAAATCAATCACTCTACTTTCAGAGTTTCAATATTTGTATGCCATAGCAATACGAGCAACCGAATCTTCACACGTTTTACACCATCAATCTAGATCACACTTATTACGGCTCCATATTTCTGGTGGTAAACCACACACAAAAATCTGGTTCACTTGCATGTTTTGCAGAATCCTAATCTTTATTAAACTGAGTAAAATGCTGATTCTGAACTGAACGTGCTTTCTCCAACAACCTTGCTCGTAAACTGGAAGCAAACCGATTTTATCAGCTAATATTAGGTAAGGAGGCATTCTCGGTATTATATTTATAAACACGATTACAACTGCGCTGTTGCGGAGTGTACAGCTTAATGCAGACAATTCTTTGAACGTCACATTGAAGTAGAAATAGACAGATGGGATGGAGCCATCAAAGAGAAAGCAATGTATAATGTTCCACATTTCTCGGTAATAGGTCACTTGGAGAAGTCAACACAGTCAAAAGAATGCAGAAGTTATCCTTGGGTAATACACTCTGTCCAGTTAATGAAGCAACGACCTACCATTTCAGTGTATCTCAGAAACGGTTCAAGGCATTTACCCAAAACTCACAGTGAATGTTAGTTATCTTTCAGGGATACTGCATGCCAAGTTTCAAGAAATTTGGTTAGATTGTATAAAAGTTATAGCCAAAGTTTGAAGGTCAATCAAAATTAGGTGTCCAGAAAATAAAGCAACGATTTTTGACATTTTAGATTTTTGTTCACTTATCCGCTAAAATTGTGTTCAAAGAGGTTTTACGATATTTGATGGTTAATCAGCTGACAGAATAACTGCAGTGAACGACTATATTTGAAAAATATTAGAGAAAATAGCAAATAACTGAAGGTCACTTCGACTAAGGTGCAATTGGTGAATTCTTCGCTTAACTAAATCCTCAGTTTTCAATCAAAATTAAGCTTTTAAAGTCCCCAGCACCTAAGATGTATGCAAAATTGTATTTGAAACCAAAATAATACATAAAACCTTCAAGTTTATAACTTACAGCCTGCTTAGGCCTAAACATTTACCGTAGAGTTTTATGTTCTCTTCTAAATTACATTACGAAACATTTAAAAGCAACCCGAATTTCCGCAATTCAATGAATCTGCAGCAAAACCACATTACAAACATGATAACCTGCTGGCGTTTTGCGACTGAAAATAAACTTTGATCCCCTATTCACGTTTATAATTTATAAATTGACATCGTAAGCTTAGTGTGTTTGACTAGTTCAGATAATCAACTCTCTATGTCACAATTTTTAAATTGCGTTCAAGCTTTGGGCTTATAATGTTGTGACATGTGTAGTTTAATGCCTACAAATCATAAGTGGCCACAGTGATGCACACATGCACACTAAAAGCTATAAAATACTTGTACATCAGAATGGATACATCTTACACTCATACCTCATTCACGTTCATTTAAATGTAGAAGTCGGAATTCATTAACTTTTTGACTAAAATTGATGTTGAACTAACGCTTGGTTTAAAAATGACAAAATCTTTCAATATTTCGAAAATAATACGAGTCAATATTCAAAAACCATATATAAGTAATGCTTAATTCATAAATTTTTGAGTCACGAAGAATCTCCCAACTTCCCTTAGGATTTAAACTTGAAATTGTTTTGTCATAATTAGTTTTTAAATTTAATTCTGCAAACATTTTTGGTGTTGTAGGCTTAAAAAAGTATATTTTTTCAAATAGTGTGGATTTGGTATACCAAAGAATTCACCAATTGCACTTATGTCGGAGTGACCTTCAGTTATTTGCTATTTTCTTTAATATTTTTCAAATATAGTCGTTCACTGCAGTTATTCTGTCAGCTGATTAACCTTTAAATATCGTAAAACCTATTTGAACACAATTTTAGCGGATAAGTGAACAAAAATCTAAAATGTCAAAAATCGTTGCTTTATTTTCTGGACACCTAATTTTGATTGACCTTCAAACTTTGGCTATAACTTTTATACAATCTAACCAAATTTCTTGAAACTTGGCATGCAATATCCCTGAAAGATAACTAACATTCACTGTGAGTTTTGGGTAAATGCCTTGAACCGTTTCTGAGATACACTGAAATGGTAGGTCGTTGCTTCATTAACTGGACAGAGTGTAACAAAATTACATGTTTGGTTCGTTTCTATCGATAAAGTCTTATGACATTACACCCACATTGCATCACAACAAATTGTTGTGCATTGTGCACTACACTATGCATTTTATGTGTTTCAGCAGATGAGCACACATGATATATTTTAAACGACGGAATGGCTTTTTTCTCGGAAATAGGACAACAGTCGTATAATAAAACAAATTTTATCAATAGTATGCTCAATAGAACTTAAAAATGTAGTACATTAAATGTACACTGTACACCCTTATTACGCACATTTTATTCCGTTAATACGGAACTTTTATTCTGCTATTTCACAAATAAAGTTAAACACTTATTAATTTACCAAATAGCGTAAAAATGTCTTGCAATTTTTAAAAACATGTTTGTAATCACTGATTATGGAGGATTGAAAAACTTTGGGTACATTTTTATTCCATTTTGTTTGTTGGCACACTACCAACTCACTTTTCTGGATTATTTTGTAGGATGATTTGTACATAAAACAGTGTTTTGTTCGGATTCAGCAATACCGAAATGAATATTTAAACAGCTAACTTAATTATATGTAAACATAATAATTTCATATTGGTTCAATGCATAAATCACAAAATAAAAAACACCAGCTTGTAAGTACTATATAAATATATAAAAGATGATACAATACGTAATAGAGCTAGCTATAACTATACAAAGTCAGTATATTGCAACTAAAATTTAACGAAAACCCTTAATATATAAGCAAAACTGCAAAATTTAACACGAAAGAGTCTCTTGACGTCTCAGCAGCCTTATGAGAAAATTACAAGGGATACTGTTGCAAAATACTTTAAAACTTCTTAAGATATGGTACATAATATCAAATAAAAATTGTGAATATTTCTAATAACAACTTAAAACCTAAAGTGTAAAACTAATTTTAAAAATTTAAATTGCTCTTGAAATTTATGACTAACTTTTAATTTTAGCAATTTTTTGTCTTGTAATTTAGGTCCTTTCCGGTTTAAATTTTTTTAATATTCTACTTTCAAAATCTATCTGGGCGATCGTACGTTCTTGCTGTTTTTATCCTTGAAATCAAGCTTGTAGCAGCACGAGTATAGTAACAGACAATGGTTTTTAGTTTAGGCATAAGTTCCCAAACATTTAACTTCTGTGAATGGTCTTCCACTTCTGAAGTTCTCATACATTCCATCAAACCTAACTTTTCTCTGGCTCTAACCTCTTTTCCCTGTGGCGTTTCCCACAATACATCAAAATTGTACCTCACGTTAACAGTCAGTGTTTCCAAAGTATTTTTACAATGCAAAAGGAAATCCAAACTTGAGAAGTTGCCAATTACCAGCTTTATTTGCTTTAGCCTTTTCAATTTTAGCTGATAACTGGGACTACTTCTCATAATTTGGTTTTCCTGTTTTTCCATTTTTGTGCGAGGTAAATTGATTATTAAATCAGTCAGCGTGTTTTCCCATTTGTTCTCCAGTAGATCGAATATGTGCGACCACTCAAAAAACGGACAATCCTCAAAATCCAAGTGAAGTGACGTCAAGGGCCAATTTACTGACGTACTGCTCAATTTCTGAAAATCAGCTTGGGTATAGTATTGGATATACAACTTGCTCAAGTTGGGCATCCCGAAATCATAAATGTTATAGCTGTCAAAAGCGCTGCTGTATCTTTCCATTTGAAGCATACTAACATGCCTATTTTCCTGAATAAGCTCATTAAAAACGGGAACGGGTAGATACTGTGTTTTTAAATATTTCAGTTTTTCAAGCTTCGGTAGTCCAACTACAGGAATTTCAGAATATTCCTCGGAACTTCGTCTGTAGACAATATTCAGCACTTGCAGGTTTGGCAATAGCATCAGTACTGATTTCAGTCTGGAGTAGCACTCGCTTCTACTGGGATAATTGTCTTTCAGGTTTACGGTGCAGTACCAAATACCGTGACCATATTTTTCCAGTACGCGGTTAACATGATTGTTCGGATATTGGCTAGTTATCCTGATGTCTCTTGCTATAAATGGACTTCTGTTGGCTTCCCCTGAGCTATGGCTTTTCTTAAAGAACCTAAGAAACCGTCTAATAGACCAACTATCAAAATCGTGATAGTATTTAGGGTAAATAATTGCTCCCCCTATATCAACACCGCAGTACTCTGGAAGTAAATCGTCCTTGAAAGGTGTCTCCCTCATTATGTAATGCCGTTTCTGGATGAAGTTATCCACTCCCTGACACCAATCTGTACACACTTGACGTAGCTTCAGAACGCTCCACGTCCACCGTCTTGGACCCACAAAATTGTCATCATATTCCCAAAGATATGCCGAGGGACTTTCCAGTTTAGGAAAATGATGAACAATATGAGAATACACGCTTGGAAATAAGAACAACACTCGGTTGGGAGCAAGAAGCTTTCTGAAGTACAGAGAGCTGTTGTTCAAGCGTTCAAGAGTGCTGACTTCCTTCACCTTGGTTACAATTTTATGCCAAATCTGAAAAAAATAAAAACAACTTTACAATTAAATTCAAAATAAAAACTTTATTTTATAGGCTGTACCTCTTCGGGAAATATTTGTAGCAGGGATGTAGATTCAAGTAAATATTTTGCATATAGTTCAGTGTCAAGAACTGACATGCTAAGTGCTTTGACATTGTCAAGTTGCTTATTGTTTTTCAAACTCATTTTGTGTGCATTGTTTTTAAGGTCTCTTTTTACTCTGTGAAATATTTTGTTAAACTGTTTGTTAAATTACAAAACGATAACTTTGTCACTGCTGCAATACAACGCGAAAAAATGCTTATTAGTCTAGGGACATGGAAAAATACTTTACCAAAATTTTGTTATTTATAAATAAGATTTTAAGAACTTTTTCCAGTTTTATGTCTGTGCATTCCGCTGCGGGATACATATTAAGGCGGAATTCCGCTTAATATGCATACCTCATCATGTTTCCTTAACCCTTTTGCACCCTAAGCCGACAAGTTTATGAGACAGTTCATTTAGCTAGTCATGTATTTAACAAAAGCTTCAAATGCAATAACATCTGAGGTGTGAATTAAAACATAAGAAACAACATAGTATTTTGTGCTCATGTGAGGGTTTCACATTATAGCTGTATATGTAAAATGTACATGTAGGATTTATCAACTTCCACAGGAGCCCACGCCAAACAAAGCAAAAATAGAAAGAATATGAAAGAAATGAATTGGGCCATAAATTTACTGCAGCTAATTCTACTACTTGAGGATCTGGAGGGTTACAAATGGATATTTTCCTTTGTTTTCTTTTCCATTGCTTAAGTATTTCATGCATATAACATCCATAGTAAACCCTTAAAAGATGCTGTCTGCATGGTTTAAAGCCCAAATATCCTAGTTTTGAGCTAAAATACCATGGTTTAGAGCCCATTAAACCTGGTTTAAACCTGCTTGGTTTAAAAATAACGTCTACGGACACAAGGACGCCCGGACTACGACATCCTAAACAGCTCTTCTGCAGAAGCAGCGAGCTAATAAGGGATGTACGGTAAGTTTTTAGTGCCACAGATTTCAAGTGTGCGTTCTATATTCAAAACAATCATATTATGAATCAACTATTCTTATTGTATACAAAACTACCAATTACTATGTTTTGTTCAGCAAGTCCAGCATGTATGAGAAACGTTTTAAAAATAAAAAAATCGGAAATCCCGGGAGTTTTTGGAATGTATTTTTGAAAGTTGTGTCAATCTTTAACGTAGTAGGATAAAGACCTGGGAAACTCATTATGTTTATTATATATGCAAAACGCCAATAAAAATGTTATATTATTATTACCGTATTGTTTGGAACAAAAAAAATTGTGGCCGTTTTAAAAAATCGCCATTTTTCGGGAAATCGGTTTCGAGCTCTTTTTAAACCAAATAGGTTTCAACATTTTATGAGATGGTTCTTAGCTAAGATTAGCAAATAAACCAGGACTTAGTGTGTACATTTAAAAGAGCGTTTTCTGGTGCAGCTTTCATATGACTACGACATTACCTACTCTGATGCAAATGAAACTGATAATTCTCCTGTTGCTCTATCAAGCTTTACTCCCCATTATTTCATTTTGTACGTATTTGTGCGCACTTGATTTAATTGTTATCACTAACACCAGGATTTTTAGATTTATTAGTTTATAACTTTTAATTTTATCATTTAACTTTGCTTGAATCTGCTTTAATTACGATAAAACATGATTTTATACCAAAAACTTTCTAAAAAAGATTTTGCCTTATTTTATGACACGTTAAAGTGTTCATTGCAACTTAACCAGGATTATATAATTAGGCTCCTTTTGTACTTGTTAACTTGGAATCTCATAAAAATGCATTATTTTATAAACAAAATTCTCAAGTATATGCAAATAAATGATTTTAAATAAATATGTCGACGTAGATGTGTCTTCATTAGTGGAATAAAGTTAACGTTAGCAAATAAGTACATACTAACTTTAATTGGGTATTTCAATATTCTATGAATTTTATCCATTTACTCAACGATATTTGTAGATTTTTGTATTGTGAAATAAATTGTCTCTCAAAGACAGGATCGTGTCAATGTGAAAATAATAAATTGCAAAAGCATGCACATAGTTAAGTATCGTCCTGGCCGTAAAATCCGAATTTTAACAACCTGGTTTAATGCTGGTTAAAAACTGACCAAACATTATGTGTCGCATCTATAAGTTCTTTTATAAAAAGTTGTGACATCGCTGTGACCTCTGATCTAGAGTTGACCTTTTGACCTGAAGTTCAATAGGGTTGTTAATGAGGTGCTATTGTGTCTGTACATCAAGTTTGGCTGTAAAATTACGTGTCGCACAGCATGTACGCTGTAAAACTGCTGTATCTGGCAGTTAAGGTCCTGAATCAGGGCCTTAATGCACGAATTTTAACAAACTGGTTGCTAATCTGTTATACAGGTCAAAAACTGACCTATTATGTGTCGAATGCTATAGGTTCTATTATGACAAGTTGTGAAATCGCTGTGACCTCTGACCTAGAGTTGACCTATTGACCTCAAGTTCAATAGGGTTGTTACTGAGGTGCTATTGTGTCTGTATACCAAGTTTGGTTGAATTTGGTTAAGCCATTACTGAGAAAATGCATAAATGCTGTATCTGGCAACAAAGGAGCCTGAATCAGGGCCTTAGGGCCTAAATTTTGAAAAACAAACTGCACCATCGGAGTCCTGGTAAAAAACTGACCTAAAATCATGTGTCGCATGCTATAGGTTTTATGTAAAAATATTGTACCGTTGGTGACCTCTGACCTTTACAGTTGACCTATTGACCTGAAATTCAATAGGGTTGTGGCTGAGGTGCTATAGTATCTGTATACCAAGTTTGGTTGCAATCGGTCCAGCCGTTATTGAGTAAATTGCATACGGGCGGACGGACGGACGGACGGACGGCCGGAGTGCAATATTATCAAGTATCTTGGCCGATACTTAATAATTAGTTACAATTGTAGTACCAGAAATCAATATAAATATCTAGTGGAAGTTTGAATCGGATCAACTATTCTCCTGAAAACATATTCCAAACTTCTTATTATGAATCAAGTGTACAACACATTTTATGGAAATTACTACTTGTTGCCAGTGATTGCATTAAAATCTGCCAGTGATATTGATGATTGACAAACATAAATAGCCAATACTTGTTAGGCTTGGCTTTGCTAGAATAACTTCTACCGCATCAGCCGTGTTCTCAATAATACGCTTTACTGGAAATGTTAATTAATACAGCAACATTTTTTACGGTAAATTAAAGCTGAGCTTCCTGAAATTGCGTTGAAAGGTTGTGTACTACAAAATATCTAATAAACAACACTATGATAATGTTGAACGCAAACTTAAATGCGCTTTAGCTAAGTTTCACAGCATAAAGCAAATGATTAGCCAAAATTTTCTTCAAAGCGTAATCTCGGTGTATTACATGAGTATAATTGATTACGGTATAATTTTTTGGTCGCCTACTAACGGTATCTTTGTTACTAAATTCCGAAATCAAATTCTCCGATTTCTGATATCGTATTTCTACCCATATAGGTATTGTAAAACGATATTACGTAACGTAATTTACGATGTCGTAATGGTTGTCAAAAACGAACATTTCAGTAAAATTGATATTTTCAAATTATGTAAACAAATTGGGTTGTTGACCATCAACAAGCGTAAAGTTCTGCTAATATTAAAATTTACAAATCAAGTAGTCTTTTTAAAACTTGGTTTGTAACTAGCAGAGAACGAAAAAGCAGTTAAACAGATTTATGATTCCTCAAATTGTCCCAACCAAAACTGTCCCAACCACCATGTATAAAAACTGGTGACCGGCACTTTTATCGCCGTAATTTTATCGCGGTAACTTTATCGCCGACATTTTTATCGCGGGAAGTTTATCGCCTGGTAAGTTTATCGCGGTAACTTTATCGCCCAGTAAGATTATCGCCAGGTACTTTTATCGCCGGAACTTTATCGCGGAACAACATTATCGCCGGACAACATTATCGCCGGACAACATTATCGCCGAGCAATATTGTTATGATCTTGACAATTTATGTTAACCTTCATTTTTATGATTAATGATTATTATACGCACGTATGAACATGCACATATAATTCAAAGTTAATAATGATTGATGTTACTTCCTGGTAATAATAATAATGTAACTTCACCTTCTAAATCTTGTTATTATTTAGATACCCAAAATATTGGTAAGATACAAACTTGTTTAGTACATACACTCCATGTAAAGAATTAGTATAAATACTACTTTGTAAATCGATTACTTTTATCAGTTCAATAAAAGCCTTTCCTTAATTCACTACAAGAAGAAGAACCCCATACGTAACAATATTATCGCCAAGCAAAGAATTAATGATTAGGAATCTTTCTTAGATACATCCTGATGTACAAAATTAAGAACGACACAACCAGTGTGATAGCTATTTTTTGTTCTAAAGATTAAGCATTAATTTGGCAGTCATCCACAGATTCGGCACAATGGCACTTGCATGAAGAAAATTGCGGAAGATTTAAACTATTACTATGCATGTAACCAACACGTGTTATTTTCTTATGGAGAAGGGTAGTCAGCAAAATTACTAAAGTTCCTGATGTTAATTTTAAATCTCTACATCATCCGTAAAGCCCGTTTAAACTTCATGAAAGTTAATTTTAAAGTAAAAATACTCCATGTATGAGTCGCTGGCGTCCCTTTATATGTAATAGTACCTTATGATTAATAAATGAAGTTCGCAATGATTACAAATTTACAGATACTCTGACATGTCACTAAAAAAGGTATATGAAAATTGACTTACTCACAGTGAGTAACGTTGTAATTTGCTTTATTTACTGCATTATGGTCGACGACAAAGGTAATGTCTTTTTGCAAAAATCTGGTCACCCTGCTTACTAAGCAATGCTTGGAATTTAAACGTTTCTAGGGCAATGTAGAAGCAAATTCTTGTGCATAAATAACAACGCACAAAGAATGTTGACGCATACTTTGCTTGAAATTATATTTGACATAGAGCATTTTTGTTTGGCAATAATATTTTATGGCGATAATAGTGCTTGGCGATAATAGTGCTTGGCGATAATATTGCTCGGCGATAATGTTGCCCGGCGATAATGTTGTTCTGCGATAATGTTCCGGCGATAAAGGTATCTGGCGATAAAGTTACCGCAATAAACTTACCAGGCGATAAGCTTCCCGCGATAAAAATGTCGGCGATAAAGTTACCGCGATAAAAATACCGGCGATCTATATTCCGGGAATCTAAAAACTCATTGAAATGGTATGGAATTTTTCTTTGGAACAAGTTAAATAATGAATTAGTTAAACCCAAATGGGAAGAACAGAAAACTATCAATGAAATATTTCAGTAAAATTGATATTTTCAAATTATGTAAACAAATTGGGTTGTTGACCATCAACAAGCGTAAAGTTCTGCTAATATTAAAATTTACAAATCAAGTAGTCTTTTTAAAACTTGGTTTGTAACTAGCAGAGAACGAAAAAGCAGTTAAACAGATTTATGATTCCTCAAATTGTCCCAACCAAAACTGTCCCAACCACCATGTATAAAAACTGGTGACCGGCACTTTTATCGCCGTAATTTTATCGCGGTAACTTTATCGCCGACATTTTTATCGCGGGAAGTTTATCGCCTGGTAAGTTTATCGCGGTAACTTTATCGCCCAGTAAGATTATCGCCAGGTACTTTTATCGCCGGAACTTTATCGCGGAACAACATTATCGCCGGACAACATTATCGCCGGACAACATTATCGCCGAGCAATATTGTTATGATCTTGACAATTTATGTTAACCTTCATTTTTATGATTAATGATTATTATACGCACGTATGAACATGCACATATAATTCAAAGTTCAAATTCGATAATATTGCTCGGCGATAATGTTGCCCGGCGATAATGTTGTTCTGCGATAATGTTCCGGCGATAAAGGTATCTGGCGATAAAGTTACCGCAATAAACTTACCAGGCGATAAGCTTCCCGCGATAAAAATGTCGGCGATAAAGTTACCGCGATAAAAATACCGGCGATCTATATTCCGGGAATCTAAAAACTCATTGAAATGGTATGGAATTTTTCTTTGGAACAAGTTAAATAATGAATTAGTTAAACCCAAATGGGAAGAACAGAAAACTATCAATGAAATATTTGCGGACACTCATAAAGAAATTATAGTAGAAGAAAATAATATTTTATTTATGTAGTTTTAGCAGTTTTGTTGTCAACAGATATATAAATTATATGGAAATGACCCTGATATTAAATGGCACCTTATGTATTAATGAATGACATCGGTGCTACGTGTTTAAAATGACTGGAAAGACTGAAGGCAGATAACACTTGAATGAAATATAAAATACAATAGGACTGCTAAAGCTTTTAAATGCAAACTCAATCAATTCTGTAAGAACTACAAAAAAACCAATAATTTTGATAACAACCGTCTTAATTCACGACTGCCACTTACTGGTATTTCATGGTTATTACTTTTGTAGCAAGTAAAAAATCAAGTTTTTGTATCCAAATGAAAATTACTGATTTCGGCTCTAAATATCAAACATATTGTAAAAATTCTATTATTCACTATATAGCTTTAGATTTCACACAATATCTTGTAGTTTACATATTAGCAGGATTGAATTATACCGGCTCCTAGGATTCTAAGTGGTGTGCTTTGTGGACGAGTCTTCTTCTTCGGAATATTCTGTGACACCAAGTCCACTTTCAGGATCAAAGCCTCCTAAATAGTTTATGAATGCATTATTATATTTCAAAAAGCTTTTGTTCCATTGATCTGTTACTTAATGAATAAGATTTTTACTTACAATTATACTTTTTTTCCTGATCATCATGTGTCGATGGCTTATAAAGTCTCGTTGTCCAAGATTACTTGGATTTCCCATTGATGTACTCTTTCCGGTGTGAGGTGTTTGGCAACACATTTTCTAATTACAATCGCATACACACATATTTTTATGTCATGCTTTTCCTGATTACGTCATACTTTTACAGCGATTATGTTTTTCTTGATTTTAGTAAAATAATGCATTTCATATTGTAATTGTAAGACATGAAAGTAGCTAGTTTTCCCGTTAACTTAATCTTTATTTATTTGAAGTTATTTTCATAGCCTAAAAGTCGAGTGACAAACAGATTTCCAAACTTTATATTAATGATTACTCGATTGTTTCAATTTAGTGTGCTCAAACACCTTGGGTTGGAAACCTTTTACTACTAACTCACCTGGTTGAATATTTTGATAGTAAATAAAAGAAAGTCATCCCTTAATAAACTTAAAATGAGAAAACGACGTTTATAAAAGTATTTTTGAAACGTGAAAAGGATAATAATAATATGTAATAAACTTTATCTATCATTTCTACTTTGCTAATAAAAAATCCAGGAACATTTTGTAACTTGCATTTCCCTTTGGGCAAATAATTGAATTGACTGTGAAGGGTTACACAAAGACATTAAATGTTAAGTAATACAGTGCCAAGCTAATAAAATGTAGTGATTTATTGTAAAAGTGTTTATTATGTATCTTAGACACATAGTAGTTTTATGTTCCTGCCGTTTGGCCGTCGTCCATGACTGCGTTTTTCTCAGCAATGGCTGCACCGATTACAGCAAGATTTAGTATACTACAGGACCTTTCGCAGAACTCCGTTGAATTTCAGCTCAATAGGTCAACTCTAGGTCAGAGGTCACATCGATTACAAAATTTTGTAGAGCCTATACTGCACGGCACAAAGTTTTAGGTCAGGTTTCGACCAGGATTGCAAATTCGCAGTCGATTTATTAAAATTTCGACTCTAAAGTCCTGATTAAGGACTTTGACAGATGTTGCAATTTTAAGGGTTCTATGTTTTGCGACACATGATGTTAGATAGGCTGGCCAGGATTGCAAAGCCGCACTTCGGTTGATGTTTGAATTAAGATTTTAGTGCCCTGATTAAGGTCCTTCTTTAAAGTTCCTGATGCATTGTTTCGCATTTTAAGGTTTACTTATTTTGTAGATTTCTTGTACGTCGTACGTACGGCTCAATGATTTAGCATACTTTCAAAGTGTTTTCAAAACTGTATTTTTATTGAACTCAATTAGCTAGCTGTTTTTTGTTTTTATATCCTTTATTAAGAATCGAAGATTCTTTCTAATTTCCTGTTCCGGCCGTGTGTCCGTCCGGCCGTCCGTGTTAGCCAATTTTTCTCAGAAATGGCTGATCCAATTCCAACCAAATTTGGTATACAGACTCAGGTGGACCTCCGACAGAACCCTTATGAATTTCAGGTCAATAGGTCAACTCCAAAGGTCAGAGGTCACCAACGGTCAAACATTTTTACATAGCACCTATATCATGCGGCACATGATTTTAGGTCCATTTTTGACCAGGATTACGAATCCACAGTCCGTTTGTTAAAATTCGGATTGTAAGGTCCTGAAATCAGGGCCTTAATTTTCGAATCTGCAAATTTAATGCATCCATGCTGTGCGGCACATGATTATAGGTCAATTTTTGACCTGGATTACGAATCCACGGTTTGTTTGTTAAAATTTAACTATTTAGGCCCTGATTTGGGGCCTTAATTGTTAAATTTTCCAAATTAATGTACATATCATGTGTGACACATGATTTTAGGTCCGTTTTTGACCAGGATTACAAATATGATGTCCGTTTGTTAAAATTTAACAATTAAGGTCCTGATTTGCGCCCTTAATTGTTAAATTTTCCAAATTAATGGATATATCATGTGTGACACATGATTTTAGGTCCATTTTTAGCCAGGATTACAAATTTGATGTCCATTAGTTAAAATTTGACTATTTAGGCCCTGATTTGGGGCTTTAATTGTTAAATTTTCCAAATTAATGGATATATCATGTGTGACACATGATTTCAGGTCCATTTTTTACCAGGATTACAAATATGAGGTCCATTTGTTAAAATCCGTTTATTTGCGGGCCGAAGGCCCCGCCCCGGGGTTCTAATCTTCGATTCTTAATTACTGCATTTGCTATTGCTTTATTATACTTAAAATTTACATGTCAATATGAACGTGTTTCGGTACATGGAATATTTGTATATTGTTTCAACAAATCCAACAGAAATGATTTTTAAATCAACTTTACTGCTCAAGTTTCAGTAACTCAAGTGTCCAATTTTTAACCATTTTTAGTGACTTTCCCACTCCCTCGTGAACCCGTGTGTACATTTCTATGTTTTCCTCAAGCTGGTTTTGCACACTTGCACAATATTCTTTCACTTATTCCGGAACGTTCAGTTTAAGCATCATGCTCTTAACGTAGGCCACACACTTATCATCATCCTTTCCAAAATTATTGTGGACTATAACTTTTCGTAATAATGGCCAATATTATTTTTAAAAGAAATCCAGGAAGGAGTGCACAGTTTCCAGACGGTTATCATTTACGACTACTAAAATGAAAAGAGTTTTCCAGTGTTTTGCACATTTCGTTCGCATTTCCACTGCTTGGGCTGCTTTCCCTGAACGATATCATCTTCCAAAATAAGAACCTCAAATTGTTCTCTCATTTTCTGCAGAGTTTGTTCATTCACCTGTTCATGTGTAAAAAGAAACACACTCCAGTTATGAAATACACATGCCAATTACAATTTTAATTTACATACGTGTTTTTGTAATTACCTTGTTTGGGTTGACTGAGTGTTCTCCTCTCCGTAGGTCCAGACATTTTAAAGATTTCAGCTTCTTCAGTCCAAGGTAATATACTAAATCGAAGTCCCTTTCAAGTTCTTGTTCAATTTTGAGTATTTTTATATCTAAAATAAAATTCACAAAAAATGTTCAGTTCAGATAGTTTTCTGGTACTACTGTATTTACGAATTGATTTTAACTTCTACACTGATATTGTAGCCGTCAGCCTCCGTAAATACCTGGCTCATTTGCGCGGATTCCGCCGTGCTAGTTTTTAGCCAGGCGTGGTTCATTGAACCCTTTACGAGGGAAATCAGGGTCAAAATCAAAAGGGCTATTTCTCATGACCCAATGAATCACTGTACTAAATTTGGTGTGATTCTGACTAATTTTATGGTCAGGGGGGTTATCTACCCCTAATACCCCAGGGGGACGACCAATCTGGCTTAAAGTCAGCAGGGTTCCTAACGGTGGCCTAATAAATCACGATACCAAATTTGGTGCGATTCTGACAAATAGTGCTGGACTCATGGCATGTCATGTACCAAAAATCGTATTCATCAAACTATTATACATTTCACTACTGTGTGTCCTCACTTTTTTGTGTTGCGCCAGCAGTGGCTCAGTGTATGATGCTGCTGCTCTGTGCACTGCTTTGTGCTGTGCTCCGCTCTGTGCCCTGCTCTGCTCTATTCTGTGCTGTCGTGCTGTGCTCTGCTCTGTGCTTTGCTACGCTGTCAGCTCAGTGTGTATACCGTACACGTATCTCGCGTATGTGTGTGCATTCGCATCACTACGCCCCAAAGTAAAATGCGCTTTTGCCATTCAAGCACACACTCAACAATATTGATTCAACACATCTGATCATCTTGCAGGCTTTTATCTTGACGACAGTCTTCTTGCATTTTGTCGGTCTGTTTTGATTAAAAAAGTGCTACGATCAAAAATTAAAACTTAAAATAATCTTAAGTGCTACGTTTATTAAAAATAAAATCAACGCTGCTGTTTTTAAAAATAAAATCTACGCTGCTGCATGTTTTAATGAAATGTATATGCAATTAAATTAAAAAACACAAGCTGCGAGTGATTGATTAGAAGGAGAGAGATTGATAAGAAGGAGAGAGATTGATAAGAAGGAGAGATTGATAAGAAGGAGAGATTGATACGAAGGAGGGATTGAATAGAAGAAGAGAGATTGATAAGAAGGACATTGATTGATTAGAAGGAGAGAGATTGACAAGAAGGATAGAATTATAAGAAGGATAGAATTATAAGAAGGATAAAATTATAAGAAGGATAGAATTATAAGAAGCAGAGATTCATACGAAGGTGATAGTTATCAGAGATCGGCAACGAGAGTTAACAGACATTGGTAAGGAGAGTTAACAGAGGTTGGTAAGGAGAGTTTTCTGAGATTGATAGAGATAAGTTAGGAGTTATAACCTTCAAGAATGTCTGCTAATTAAGCAAAAAGCAAGAATGACATCTGAGAACGGGGATAGAGATAAAGCCGAATACGACAGAAAAAGGCGTGCAAGGTTATCTGATGAATTAAAAAAAGCTGATGCCGAACGTAAGCAAAATACCCGTTCAAATGAAACTGACGCGGAAGAGCTTCTTCGCAAAAATAAAAACACTGAACACATGCGACAAGTTCGAACGCAGCAACAGAATACCCAAATTAAAAAAATGTCAAGTTTAAAGGCACAGGCGGAGGGATGCAAGAAAAATGAAAACACAATAACAGAAGATTTTAGTGGATGTTTTAGTTGTCGGAAGATGTTATAGTTAAGATTGACGGCACACAAGAACAAGGAAAGCTACTTGAAAATTCTGATGCAATATTTCCAAGAAATGTTTTTTATCACGACTCATGATTCATGAGATATTTTAAAGAGGATGTGTACTGATTTGCGATGACATTTGTAGATATGTATATATTTTATTAGAAAGAAAGCTTTCGGAAATAATTGGTCAGAAGTACTTAATCTAGAAGAACATGCTATGTTGAGGTTCATCAGTTCCATCTGTCTTTGTATCTGCATTGTGATTTTGGTGGATGCGTTGGCTTTGTACAATTCAGGGGCTCTTAATGTGATATGAATTGTCTTAAACGGCACCACCGAAGATGGCCACTGCCAAATACTACCCCTTATTCACATGCAGTTCAAGCAGTGGGGCGTTGAACTTAATGAAAATACAATCAAAAATAAGTTTTAGTGAAGTTGGAAGACGAACAGAGCTCTATTTGTATCTTTGGTTCGTGAAGCCAGCGGTGGCTTTTGTAAATGTACCGCCTGTGCCTTCTGGAGAAGGCCCGTGGGGCAGCACACAGAGATTTTAGCATTCAAATGAATTAGCTGATACCTCTGTATAATCATTGGAAAAAGTCTTTGAATATCAGTCATCATACTAGCGTGGGCGAAGCCACGGGCCGAACTAGTGGCATGTACATTTCAAAACCCCATGTCATGTCATGTCATGTATCATGTACATGCATGTACATGGGTCATGTACATGAAGTATTCAAATTTCTTTGAAACCTTAGTAGCCTACAATTTTTGAAGGTTTCATGGGTGCCCAGTGTTATAAAAATATCGTGAAAGCTAACTTACTTCATTAGTTTTAGAATTTAAATATAAAATTTGGAAAAAAAGAATCATTCCTATCTGATTTTACGTAAAAATATCTAAGAAACTGGTGACTGATGGCAAATTTGTCAATTATTTCTTCCTTGTTTTACATGCATGTACTTCATGTCATGTACTAGTATTCATGTCATGTAATGGATCATGTAGCAGTCGAGCATGTCATGTCATGTAATTTGGCATGCCATGACATGACCAAGATACATGACATGTGTTTTCATGTACATGATGCATGAGCCCAGCACTACTGACAAAGCATATGGTCAGGAGGGTTACCTCCCCCTATTTCCCCAGGGGTATGACCGATCAGGTTCAAAATCAATTGGGTTCCTCCTGATGACCCCATGAATCACTGTACCAAGTTTGGTGTCATTCTGACCCACCGTCTGGCCTGTATCGTGATGACACACACACAGAGACAAACATGACAATCTCAATACTAGCTTCACTATGCTCAGCTACGCACAACGTAATAATACATACCAGGGGATTTCCCAGTACTTGATAAATTGGGTTATCATAATCATCCATGATTTGTTCCTTGGCAGCTGTTCCGGAAATGATATTTGTTTCTGCGTTGCTAATATTTGCCATTGTGTCCCAGTTTTTTATCCTATTGAAAATTAATTCCCAGTTAACTGTTAACAAATTATACTACTTTTTGATTTTCCGTATTTCCCGTTTTAAGTGTTAACAATGTTTAAAAACTAATAACACACCAAAAGAATTTTGAAAAGGTTTTTTACTTGGAAATATGATTCGCTTTTTACTTTTGCTGTACCGTACCCCATGTATAAAAACAAGTTTGGCAACACGTATACAAATATGATAATTGCTATGGGATACTTGTTAGAATAGAGATTTTGCCACTCAGCATTGTATTTGTAAACTGGCTCTTAATTACAATTCACAATAAGTTTTCTGTTCGTGCAGTTGGATCAAGTTGGATGCATGTTCAAAATCCTAAATGCTATAACTGTAATTACTTATTGTTTGCGTTGCAGTAGAACACTTCAAGTAGGATTCTTTGCAGACCCAGATGACAGGAATAAATGTTCACATTCATGAACCTTAACAATGAATAAATGTGTAATTATGTAAAATGGGCTCTAAACCAGCATAAATGGGCTCTAAACCAGCATAAATGGGCTCTAAACCAGCATAAATGGACTCTAAACCAGCATAAATGGGCTCTAAACCAGCATGAATGGTCATAAATTGTCTTTAAACCAGCATAATTGGGCTCCTAAACAGCATAAATTATCATAAAATGTCTTTAAACCAGCCGAATTGGGCTCCTAAACAGCATAAAAGGGCTTGTGCTAAATCAATACCGTCATAAATAAACTTGACAAATATGGTCCAGCGGCAGAAATCTTGGTAATAAAATAGAAAAATAGAAAAAACTAACCAATCAAACGGGTTATTTTCCAGACAACATTGGAATCTGTCAAAGCAACAATGAAATGGTCATGGTATTTTTGTTTATTATTATTATTATTTATGAATTAATAAATACAATTATTTTTCTAAAAATTACAAATAAAACATTTTTCCCGTCCTCATGAAACATAAGATTTTAAACAGTCCTACCAGTGCATATGATGGGTAGAAAACGGAAGTATAAAGATTCCAAGGAACGGCGGAGAGAGGCAAAACGCAGAAAGAGAGAAAACAAACTCTATAAAAAGGCGGAACAGGCCACCAATACAGCCAAACGAAAACAAGCCAGGACGTCTCGCGCGATAGCAATTCGGGACCGAAAAGCAAATAAATCTTCGATGGTAAAACGGCGGACTTCAAGAACAAAACGAGCATTGGAACAAAAAAGGAAGGAACAAAACACGACCAGAAGGAACACTGCCAGAAAATCTAGTCCAATGGCCAGGCGAGATCGAAAAATTGACCAGAAGTGCAAAAAACAACGAAGATCTTCCCGAACAAAACGAGCATTGGAACAAAAAAATAACACGACCAGAAGGAACACTGCCAGAAAATCTAGTCCAGTGGCCAGGCGAGATCGAAAAATTGACCGGAAGTGCAAAAAACAACGAAGATCTTCCCGAACAAAACGAGCATTGGAACAAAAAAATGACACGGCCAGAAGGAACACTGCCAGAAAGAACATTACAGTGGCACAGAGGGACAAAAAAGTTAACAAAAGGTGCATGGAACGAACTCGTTTGCTGAACAGTTCTCCCGAAGCCGATATGCTGGATTTACCGCAGCCTTCTACTTGGGATTATAACCAGTATATATTTATGAGCTCAATTTTTGAACAACCTGAATATATCTGCTGTTCATGTGGAATGCTATGGTACAAGCGAAGTGTTACAGAGACCACACAAACTAAGGTATGTAAAATTTGGTTAAATTGTAATAGATTTTAATGGCTTTTAACGTCATTAAGTTGCAATCATCGCATCTTCAAATAAACCCCCTTAAATTTCTTAAGAAACTGGAAAGGAACGGAAAATACTTCATTTGTCATACGTGCTTGAGAAGTATTGCGCGGAATGAAAAGCCCAAATATAGCACTCTCAAATATATTGATGTTTCCAGATGTACCTGAGACAATTGTCAACCTAACCAGATTGGAAGAAAGATTAGTAGCTCTTAGAACACCTTTCATGCAAATACGATCACTTGGAATAGGTTCACAGAAGGGGATTTTTGGTGGTATCATAAATGTTCCCTGCAACGTAGAATGTCTACCTAAGGTACTACCTCGGAGATTTAACGAGACGTCCATCGTGCAAGTTAAATTTATGAGGCGGATGGTGTATAAAACTCCTTACATATACGAGACAATCAGACCTTTACAAGTTTACAATGCTCTGAACATACTAATGAAGACAAAGCTTTATAAGAAAGAAAATGTGGTGCTTTCTGACGACTGGAAACTTTGTAAGCCAAATGCTGTGATCAATTTTATAGTGGAAGAAGAAGACAAGAAAGTACCATATGTCGATGCAAATAATTTGAATAACGACGCTGATGAAAACGAGCATGAAGGATTTAGAATGTACCGAGACCCTACTGGAAGACGAAAACGTACCTCTTTATATTGCACCAAGCGAAGGAAACAATCCTCGTTCTCTACTGAGTGACAAGCATGCCGAAGAATTATCGTTTCTAACTATATATAGAGGACAAAAACGAACATTGACCGATGCAAGAATTACCCGAAACAACATAGCAAAGTCAGAATTGGGTAGATACGACAGAAGAGCGGACAAGTTATTCTTTTCCTACAAACTTGTGTTAACAAACCGTTTACATGAAAACGTTCAATTTGCTCTACGAAGAAAAAAGAAGAAATGCCAAATAGCAGCTAAGGATTTGTTAGGAAAAGACAGCCTAAAGAACCTGGTACAGGAGGATTGTGGATTTAGGATTTTTCAAAGCGTAACGGGATCTCCCGCGTACTTGGAAAAAAAGAAGAAACATGGAATGGCATTAATTCGACAGCTTGGTTTACCTACGTTTTTTTATCACAACTTCGTCTGCAGAAACAAAGTGGCCTGATCTCCTGTGCATGCTTTCAAATCTCCATCATCACAAACCATTAACTCCAGAAGAAGTTATGGAACTCAGTATGGAAGAAAGGTCAGCACTTGTTAGGGATGATCCACTTTTGTGTGTGATTCATTATGAAAACAGAGAGAAAGCACTACAGAGATTGTTTGACGCTGACCACGGACTGTTCCATCCATTCAAATGTACCGATTTTATACATAGACGTGAGGTACAACAACGTGGAACTTTGCATGGTCACCGAATGCAATACATAGAAGGAGCACCTATCTATGATGGAAGTGATGAGTCTTCTGAGCTTTGCTGCAACTTTATCGACACTTTTATAACATGCTCCAACGGAGAATCGGAAACTATGAAGCAATTAGTAAATTACCAGTTTCACTGCTACAAAAAGTCCTGCTATTGCTCAAACAAGAATGTGTGTCGATTTGGATTTCCAAAACCTCCATTATCTAAAACCATGATACTGAAGCCTCTTGAGTGCTGCGAACATGAAAAGAAAAAACACGGAGTAAATTTTCAAACTATACAGGCTTTTTTGAACTCCTTTCCGCAGAACACAACTGAAGAGTTTACTTTTTCCGACTTGCTTGATCGTCTTAAAATGACTGAAGAAACCTACATAAACGTGATAAGGTCCTCCCTCAAACGCCCAAAAGAGTTTCTCAAAAGGAACTTGAGTGAAATTTTCATCAACCAGTACAACGATGTTTGCTTGGCTGATTTTGCTTCCATGTTCACGGTTTATTTGGCTGATGCAAAAATTCAAAAACCAAAGAAGATGAAGAAGGAATTGGTTGTGTGTCCCCGAATTAAGCCAAGAATCATTCGGTATTGTCGGTACTCAAAAGAAATGGACCCAGATAACTATTTTAGAGAGCAATGCATGCTATTTGTTCCTTATCGGTCCGAAGAAGCAGAAGTACTAAATGTAGACTGTTCAGATAAATACAAGCTTTTTGAGCAAGTCATTGTCACTCGCCGTGCAAAATACAACGCAGGAAGTAAAGTTGATTTTTCAGTTGTGGAGGAAGAAGAAAGATCATGCCACGATGAATACGAGCCAGACCAAGAGCAGTTAGAACAAGTATTTGAAAAGCAGGACTTTGGTATAGAGATGGGAATAAATCAACTACCGTTTGAGTTAATTCGAACTCCTAAACCGTGCTCAACATCAGAGTATATCGACCAACTAAGCTGCCTGAATTCAAAACAGAGAGAATATTTTCTTCATATAAGCTCAGCTATTAAAGCAGGCATTGTAGTACGAGAGTTAATTCACGGACAAGCCGGAACGGGGAAGTCCAAACTTATTAACGCTATCGTGCAGTTAGTAACTCGCGAATATACCATGCAGCCAGGATATAATTTGGATTCTCCTCCATAAGGCCCATCAATTAATTTGCGCTCCTACTGGAAAAGCTGCCTGGAATATTAGCGGTAAATTAACATACTTATTGATTATATAATGGGGAAAACAAAAAAGTTTTACTACGAGCCTAAATAATCTTTTGGTTATATTAGGATGTACAATACATTCAGGTTTACGTTTACCTCACAGCCATTATGGGGGAACAAGTATGGCTGAACTTGATCCGAGTTTTTTCAATACCTTGAGATACAAATTGGCCAATTTAGTCTTGCTTATCATAGATGAAATTTCATTGGTGAGCTTTAGAGATTTTTATTGGACAAATCGAAGAATTCGTCAAGTTTTTCAAAGTCTTTGCAACTTTGCCAGAGTTTCTGTTATCTGCGTTGGTAAGACTGTGGGCTTTATGGGTTGATTTGTAAAATGGAAATGTAAGACGTAATAAGACTTAAATTGTTGTGCACAGGTGACTTTTGGCAACTGCCTCCAGTCCTCGGCGGGTTTGTATTTGCCAAACACGGATCATACATATCAAAAATGAAATCAAAGGGTACCCCTTGGGATGAATAGTTATGGGATGAATTTCAAATGTTTGAATTGGAGGAAGTGATGCGTCAAAAGGATGACAAACGTTTTGCTGAGGCTCTTCACCGGCTTGCCTTGGCAGACTGCAGTGAAGAGGATGTGGCTCTATTTAAGACACGAGAGAATGTTAAGTGCACCGCAACTGATGCAATCCATCTCTTCCACAGCAATAAACTGTGACGAGTTCAACCTGCGCTATATACGAAAATTTTCGGGGCCTTTTCACAAAGTTACGGCTTACGACTTGGGTTCAAGGAGACGGTCCTTTACAAGACAAACGGTATCTTTTTGATTTTGCTAAATCTTGGGATATATGTAATTCTGATGGGCTTCCGTACTCGGTGTACCTCAAGGTAGGATGCATTTATATGGTGACCACTAACGTGGATGTATCCGATGGACTGTTTAATGGCGCTACGGGTATACTCAGGAAGATTGAATTTGGAACTCATGGAAAGGAAAAAACCATTAGCCTTGTGTACATGGAGTTTAAAGATCCAAACGTTGGTCAGAAAGCCCGCGATATGTATATGAAAATTCAAAACTGGACTCCAATATTTTTTTCAAAGAAGGCTTTGAAGAAACAAAGTCGTAATAAGAACCTACATATTGTTCGAAAAATGATTCCGCTTAGATGTGCAAATGCAATTACCATTCACAAATCGCAGGTATAACAATACACTTATTGGTTCTAGGGCATGCTATTAACTAGTAAACATTTTAACAATTCGTTTTATCTGACAATGAATGTTTTCTTACAAACAGGGCTCCACGTTGAGTAACGTGGTTGTCCATATTTCGGATGAAAAGAATTTGTCCCAGCACACCTGTACGTTGCGTTCAGTAGAGTAACGTCGCTTAAAGATTTATACATCGTTGGTTCATTCAGGCGTCCTTCGTTTTCTGACAGCAACGATGGAGTCCAAGCAGAACTTAATCGTCTTAAAACTAAAGGATTTGTTTCTGAAGCACGCAAGTGGCACCAAACTTCCAACATTAAGGGGGTTATACACAATATTTATTCAATCAAAAAGTACATTTCATTCTTTCGGAAGGACGAGTTTTTGATGACTGCAGATTTTCTTGTCTTTTCTGAACCTCACACCACATCAAATCAATATGTAAAACTTGATGGCTTTTATGACTATTCAGTCTTACCTCAGCTTCAAACTCAATCAAAAGGCTGTGTTGTGTATTTGCGACAAAAATCGGATGTATCTATTGTCATGCTGGACGAATACACATACGCTTGTTTTGAAGTTAAACGTTATATCATGTTTTGCGCCTATCGACGACCACGGACATCTTTAAAAGCATTCTTGGAGGCTTTAGATTCCTATTTGATGACACACCCATTACCTGACATAATCTGTGGAGACTTTAACGTCGATTTGCTTTGTGAAACAGCTGAAAGAAAAACACTTCTTGATATTATGTTTCAACGTGGATACTCTTCTATCTTACCTTTCACGTCAACAACAGCTTTAAATTCAATGCTGGATGTAGTTTTTGCTCGAAAATTAGTAAGTGGATGGGCAACGCAATATTTCAATCTAGGATCAGTCCATCTCCCAATAGTATTTGAAGTCAATGGTTAGTTCATTATCTCTGTCTTATAAGTCTGGGAAATGTTAAATATTAAATGAACAAACGAAATGTCACTTTAAAATTTGTAGGTACCAAGCCTGCAACTGTGTCAGACGGGGATGAGTTGAGTTCTCAGCGTGCAAGTACCCACGAAAACAGATCCACTTTGTCGAAGAATGTCACAACCTTACCGCCTATATCTGATATCATTGCAGATCATCACAAAATTCCACAGAGCACTGAAACTGAATTAATGCAGAAACCACCCATATCAGCTAAACGGTTTGGGATGAAAAACGTGGGAAATACATGCTACATAAATGCAGCAATTCAAATTTTGGCATGTATTCCTGAGATACGATGTCTCCAGAACTGCTTCCTTTCCGAATATTTGAATCATATTGACGAGCAAACATTAGGAATAACATTGAAAGAAGTTAAGAAAGTTAAAGAAACAGATAGGCGTAATGTACCCCCAATATTCTACCAATGAACAACAAGATGCCTCTGAGTTTTTAAGCACCTTGTTGGATGACACAATCTTTGACCACATTCGCAATGCCAATATTCTCACTTATGAGCTCCGTGATATCTGTACAAGGTGTTCTCATGAAACAACCCTCCGCCAATATGATCCTAGCGTAATACTACATATAACTCCATCCAGATCATTCCAGGATTCCGTAAATCAGGAACTGCTAGGAGAAGAAACAATTGAGAAAACGTGTGAAATATGTCAATCAAGGAATTGTCGCCGAACCAAACGTCTAGAGGCTCGCCCGGAATACATATTTATAACTAGCAGATTATTTGAGTTCGATTTCAATACATTGCAGCCGAGAAAACTTACTGGAATGACTGTTCTTGACACAGTAACCGTCGATGGAATGGAATATGAACTGATAGCTGTTGTTTGTCATAGAGGCAAAATGCTTAACGAGGGCCACTATATTGCTTTCATTAGAAATATTGATACTTATACTTCTTGATGACGACAAGGTAATTAACAAGACTGAAGTACTAGGGGATGCTTACATTCATTTGTACAAGAAAATTGCCCAAATATAATTTGTAAGAATAAAAGCTGAAAATATGCCTTGATATGCAAGAGTTATTTCGTTTTGTGTATTACATTACTTTATGACAAACCATTTGGTCGTATTAAAACCAGAATACTGTATACGGTAGTTGTGCTTTTAGTAATACAGATGTCCGATTTGATAATTTTGGCATGCTACACCAACAACAAATTGATATAAATACTCGGTATGATTATGGTCATTTGTTCTGTTGGTGTATTTTAATAGTTGCATTCTAATGATTTCATTCTAGTTTTTGGTTAATACAATTTGAATAGATGATAGCATGTAATAGTATAAATAAATAAATAAATAAATAAAGATTCAAGATTCATCAGGTTGTGAACGCAATGCCGGAATGTACGGCAAGATTTTACTTGTTGGTTTCTTCAGTCTGTTTCACTTTTCGTGGCTCCCTCGGTTTTACTCTGCTTGGCACACACTGTTTCACTCTGCTTATCACATTCGGCCTGAAACCATTCTTTCAAACATTTTGCCTCGGAAACGTCAGGGTTGCACTGCAGAGCATAAAAAATAGCATAACATTATTTCAAATAATACATTTAATGTATTATATAGTATTATCTTGACATGTACATATTTACCCAAATTGTGGAAGCTCGGGTGGTGTTAATGGACACACCGTTGAAATGATTTACATTACCGGATTTTACTGCCAATGTTTCATACAAACGACCAACAAAAAATTGTGCATCATCTCCCCAGAGTTTTACTGAAATTGTGGAAAAGTTTCCACCATTCTCATAAGGCCCAGCAATTAATTTCAGTATTCGGGATTTTCTGGTTGTTCCTTGAGTTTGAGTACACTCGGCGATGTCACAGACAATTTCAATAACGTCTATTGGTGTTAGTGTAAACATTTGGCATTAATTGTGAATCGTTTCATTTTGATTGTATAATATCAATTTTCGTAAACTTAATATACCTACCCTCAATCTCACAAGAAAACTTGGCATGCACGTCGCGAATCTTTGAAAAGTTCAGTGTAATCATAGGTATAAGGGGATTTTCAGAAGTCTCAAACAGAGTTTTTTTTGGGAGAAAACCAGTTCCTTTTGTGGCGCCTGATCTCCAAACGGTTTGGATTCTTGAACCTTAAATTTTTTGATTTTCACGACAGCGTTGATCTATGGGTGTTTTAAGTTAATCAATAAAAACAAATAGTAAATATAAACTAATGGAAGTTTGTAATATAAGTTACATTGTAGGATGCTTTAAGCTCTGTCGCCTTTTGTGCAAAGGCAACAAACTTCATGAAAGAGAGCTCATCCCTCAATTCGCCTCGAATGTAGGAACATCCTGTTTTTCCGACGCCCAACTGACCTAAGCATACAAGTCTGACCTCAATCGGACCACAGTGCTTTCCAAACGGCAGGTCGCTCAAAGGCATTCCATCAACTAGGCCTTCCTGCACACTGCTAAAACTCTCGTTATCCCAGAATCCACAAACCTTGGTAGGCGGACCTTCCATTGTTATAGTTGGAATATACAGCAAATTGTTCCAAAAAGAAAAATGATACTTGTTTGGAAATGACAACATTGAAATATTATAAAGATTATAGGAAAAAGTGTATATTTATTTTTGGTTTTTTAATAATTGATAGAAATTGTTTAGTTTTCAAAATTTTCAAAATTCCTTAGTGATGTTTTGATCAAAGCTCTTTTGTAATTTAGATTGATCTAAATTAGATTAGATATGGGCATAATTGAGTAGCATACCATCGAATGCAGTTTTTTACGCTGCTTTCAATGGTGTAATTAGTTTTTTGTTTCAAAATGTAGTTTTTGAGATTTTAGAATTTTAAGTTTAATTTAGTTAATGGTCAATTAAAGTTAATTCCTATTTGAACACAGGTATGGGCATAATTGAGTAGCATATCATCGAATGCAGTACGCTGCTTTCAATGGTGTAATTAGTTTTTTGTTTCAAAATGTAGTTTTTGAGATTTATGAATTTTAAGTTTAATTTAATTAATGGTCAATTAAAGTTAATTCATATTCGAACACAGATATGGGCATAATTGAGTAGCATACAATCTAATGCAGTTTTTTACGCTGCTTTGAATGGTGTAATTAGCTTTTTGTTTCAAAATGTAGTTTTTGAGATTTATGAATTTTAAGTTTAATATAGTATATAAACCAGGTCTTTCGCAGCGAGCATTTTTAATGGTTTACCATTCTCTGGTTATCTATTATAGAGATGTTTTACCTATTTTAGCTGGACTTATAGTGGGCTTTAAACCAGGTTAAATGGGGTCTAAACCGCAGATCTTTCGCAGCGAGCATTTTTAATGGTTTACTATTCTCTGGTTAAGAAATTCAAAGATACTTGATAATATTGTGATCCGGCCGACCGTCCGCCCGTATGCGTTTTACTCAGTAACGGCTGAACCGATTACAGCCAAACTTGGTATACAGATGCTACATGACCTCAGATACAACTCCATTGAATTTCAGGTCAATAGGTCAACTTTGCAGGTGGCGAGAAACACGTCAAGTGAGACTATTTGAGTCCTTCCATATTCGCGTTTTTCTCTTTTGAGCTGCTTTTCGCTAACAAAGGTAGAAAAATATTTTTAACAATTATGCATTTTTACAACTTTGGCTATCCTAAGTATGATTTGGTGACTTAGTTCTACCATTTGAAATTTTAATTTTTTGAAAAATCTTTAATTAAAGTTAATTGCCATGTTAATTGTTACCCTAATTATCTCGCTTCCCCCAGAGTTAGTTAGTTAATTTATCCGCAATTGACATCCCGTCCTGGGTAGTTACGTCAATTGGATTTTTTATATCACTTGTGTTTTATGTTAGTTTGTTGTGTTATGTTTAGAGCTTGTGAAAATATGCCCTTAAAACCCTCAAAATATGTATGCATCTATGCCGTTAAAAATGGCAAAATATGCGGTTAAGTATGCGCTTAAAAAATTTTCAAAAATATATTTTTGATAATTTTTTCGAAAAACTGAACCTCATTTTGTTTGCAACCTCAATTTTCTATAATTCGAATAGTAAAACGTCTGTATTAGTTAGTTTTTAGTAACAAAATCGATATACAAGGTGGAATTTATGAACAACTTTGGTTCCAGCTCCTCTCTCTCAATATTTATCTCTCTCACGCACAGGGAGTTTTTAAAATATATATGACATCAAAGTGACACAAATTCGAAAAATATGTCAATATTATGTGTTTTATGCAAGTTTAACGCTATAAAACACTGTTTTGGCTACCTTTTGATTGAAAAATACAGAAAAAGGGCACAAATTTAACTGAATTTTGGAAAATTACAAAATATGTTGCTACATATGCGCTTATGCGCTAAAAACCCAAAATATGTCAAATATGCCGTTATAAGTTTCTCTTAATAGACTCCTCTAGTTGTGATTCGGATAGATACTAAGTCTCAGACCAATCCAAGCAATCAGGCAGAATATGTAAAAACATATTTTCACAAGCTCTAGTTATGTTACTCTGGATGTATTTATTGTAATTATGACAATAGAAGACGTTTTGGATTTGACGCACTTGTACTTTTACTAACTTTTACCAAAAAGGTTTCTAATGTTCATTATCACATCATCAATACACGAGAGATCACAGCCACATTCACTTTTTAATCGTCTGTTTATTATATCTTTGTTAGAATGAGTGCGCTGGCGACTACTAAAATAGTTGTTATTTTGGTGGTCAATGTCGCCTTTATGTCTCTTATTATTTTTGGGCGTTATTCCCGTTGGACTTGGGAATTTAAGAGACATCAGGGGAATTGGTGTAGTTTGAGGGGTCTTGTTGGAGGTTCCCATCGATGTAAAATGGTTCCTATCTGATTCCAACCCGCACCTCGAAAGGCCGGCTTCGGAATCAGGTAGGGCCACCTTACATGCACTCTCCTCCCTTACTTCCAGTCTGCATGTTTATTATATCTTGTTTATATTTTTCTTTAAATGTGTTTATGTTTTCTCCTTTCATCTTCCTCGTGTGCTAGAAGATTCTTCATCGCAAATCGAATCTCCTAAGGAAGCTCTATCATATCTGCATTAAAAATCTTCTAGCACTCTGGGGGGAAGCGAGATAATTAGGGTAACAATTAACATGGCAATTAACTTTAATTAAAGATTTTTCAAAAAATTAAAGTTTTAAATAGTAAAACTAGGTTACCAAAACATATCCAAGATAGCCAAAGTTGTTAAAAATGCTTAATTGTTAAAATATTTTGCTAATTGTCGTAGCATAATTAAATTTAAAATGCTCATAACTTGGCAACGATTTAACCAATATTGAAAATTCTTTTTATTTTTACGTCAGCAAGTAATGTACTTTCACCCAAATAAAGTCATTTAAATGACTTTATTTGGTTCAGTTTTAAAATCGCAAATATGGACTGTCCCACTTGACGTGACTCTCGCCAGGTGAATTTGTTAAAACATGTGTTTTAAGGCCCTGATGCAGGACCCTCATTGCGATACTTAATTATGCTTTCTTAGAGTTTATTGCGATTTAACCTATTTATGTGATATCAAATACCTATACCTATCCATGTTATTTAAATTTTTATCCCACAGAAACCCTTTAAACCAGACTTATGGAAAAGGTACTCAAGAATGCACGCAAGTTGTAGTTGTAATTTATGGTGTGTCTGCTTGACCAAAAACTGTCTCATGGCGCATAAGGTGTACTTTGTTACAAAATCCGCCGCATCAGCAAATTAAGTGCTCATCGGTTTCAAGCTTCTGTATTCATCCTTCATGTTTTCTTGGCTTTAAAATAGCTTCGTCTATTCTCTCTGCAAATTCCTTCCATTCAATAATTTCCACGGTTTTCCAAACTCCTGTTTAGCCAAGCGACCAAACTCTTATTAACTTGCGACTTAAGAAGCAAGTTATTAGTTTTGTCCTGTCCTTCTGTCCGTCCGTCCGTAGATGCTCTAGAAGCCGCATCTTTCAACTTTTTTGAAAAATTATTTTTGCATATTGCTTAAAAGCATCCTCGCTCGGATGAGTTCGAAGATGGGCACCACAGGTCAACTCTAAGGTCAAAAGGTCACGACGATTTCAAAATTTTCTCAAGTGACCTATAGCATGTGGCACATGATTATAGATTAATTTTGACTAAATTAACGACTCCAGCGTCAAATTTTCAAAATTCAAAATCGTGTGGCCGTTATGGCAGTTTTTATATTTGAACGGCTCCAGAAGCCGCATTTTTCAAGGATTTTGAAGAATTCTTTTTGGAAACACTTCATAAGCACCATAATTCAAACTTATCTGAAGATGACCCCAAAGGTCAATTCTAAGGTCAAAGGTCACGACGATTTCAAAACTTTTACTAGTGACATATAGCGTGTGGCACATGATTATAGATCAGTTTTTAATCAAATTAACGAATCCAACGTCCATTTTTCAAAATTTGAAATCATGTGGCCGTTATAGCAGTTTTTATGATTTGAAGGCTCCATATTCGACGCTCAGTGTAATGAGGTGTAGGGTGATGCGACGTATTTTAAAATAACAAGACTAGAGCAATTCTATTCAACATTTCAACTTTTACTACAATTTCAATGACAAGAGAGAATGACATAATGACTGACAAATGACCGAATGACGAGTAACGAATAACGAATAACGCCGATCCTTGGATTTGCAGTTCCTTATATAGCCAGGATTCTCCTCTTCCGTTTTCTCCCTTGACCCCAAATGGTAAACAACAAGTATCCTTAGAAATGACCCTTATGACGGCACCCAACTTGCAGTCAACGTTCCGTAGCCCCAAACAACTATAAGCTACCCCCCTTTATACGCCATTTCCAACTTCAAAGACGATTATCTCAAAAACTACATTTTGAAAATAAAAACTAATTCCACCATCAGAACCAGCGTGAAAAACTGCGTTAGATGGTGTACATCTCCTCTATGCCCATATAAAATAACACCATAAAAACAGGCACCAACACTCCGGCGCCCCTCAGACCAACCAACACCAGACCCCCACCCATACTAACATACCCGGTGCCTATTACAGCTTCGTAGGCCACAACAGACCCCTTCCCGTGATTCTGGTAGTCAGAATCACCACAACTAACATTCATCGGTGAGTCCACAGTTAGTCCAAACGCCAAGTTCCCAGATTCCCCAGCTAGGCTCAGTAGATCCCAAACCTTCAGTCTTCTCGCCTTCCGGTGGTGTACTTGTCGACATTTCGGCAACCACCGTCTCCCTAGTACTCCGGGAATCCTTGTGTTCCAGTCTTCGTAGTAAGCTGCTCTAGTCCGATGCAGCCTCACATTCTTCAGACTCAGTCTCCACTTTCGCCTCCATCCCAAGAGCTTTCTTGAGTTCTCTTCCGGATCTGATCTCCGGCCTTTCTTCCTTAACTTGTCTTCCGGAGCTGGTCCCCGGTCTTTCTTCTTCAAAACTTCATCCAGATTTGATCTCCGGTCTCTCATCCTTAACTCCGGAGCTGACCTCCGGTCTTTCTTCTTTGAATCTTCTTCCGGAGCTGATCTCCGGTCTTCAATTTTCCACAGGAAACGTGACAGATTCTCGTCTTCCTGTTCTTCTTTCACTGGTTGGAATACACTTCGTCCTATCGACCTCACTAGACAACGGCTCCCATATGCAGCTACTGACGGTTCCACATTCCCTTCTGGAACTGAACCTACCATGTCAGCATCGAGGTTGGTCTTCATCTGTGTCTTCCATTCATGGTCCACAGGTTGTGAATCATGATCATCATTTTGCAGCTTCCCATCGTCCACTGCGTTGCACTCACATTGCACTACCGTGGAGAACTCCAAGTGCGACTGAAGATCCCACTCAACAGGTAGCGCGGTTCTCGGTGGTTCCTCCCCTTTGACAGGCTCCTCCGAGTCCACAATATCTTGCAGCATCTCCAAGTCCACTGCGTTGCACTTTCCTTGGACTACCGTAGAGATCTCCAAGTGCGACTGAAGATCCCCCTCAACAGGTAGAACTCTGCTCGTTGGTACCTCCCCATTGACAGGCACTTCCGAGACTTCAACGGTCATTCTCGTCACGTCCATCCAATCATCTTTTTTCTGCATCACAACATCGGAAGCACTGTCTTCACTCTGTAATGCAGTCTCATCTTGGCTAACACTTCGTAACGATTCCTCCCCACCTTGGAGTTCGTTGGACTCCAAAACTTGACTTTCCTCAAGGACTTCCACAAGATCTGCAGAACTGTTAACTTTCATCCTACAAAGTGGGGTTTCCCGGCGCCTGGGTAGACCACCACTTACTTGCTGTGCTTTAGTCTCTGATCTTTGCTTCGACCCTTTAATCCTTTCGTCAAGCTGCCGTTGAAGCTCAGCTATATACAAATCCTCCCGAACTCGTTCAGCCTCTATTTCCTTCATCCGCTCTTCCTCTCTCTTGGCTATTGATTGCTTTAATTCTTCCAATTGTTGTAGAAGTAATTGTGTTCTTCTTGACAAAACACGTCCACCACTTTTTATCCTCACCGACATACTGAACTGCTTTCCAAAGGACTAATTCTTTGTTTTTTGTACTCGAAGGACCATCTATTCGAAGCTCAGTGTAATGAGGTGTAGGGTGATGCGACGTATTTTAAAATAACAAGACAAGAGCAGTTCTATTCAACATTTCAACTTTTACTACAACAATTTCAATGACAAGAGAGAATGACAAAATGACTGACAAATGACCGATGACGAAATGACGAATAACGCCGATCCTTGGATTTGCAGTTCCTTATATAGCCAGGATTCTCCTCTTCCGTTTTCTCCCTTGACCCCAAATGGTAAACAACAAGTATCCTTAGAAATGACCCTTATGACGGCACCCAACTTGCAGTCAACGTTCCGTAGCCCCAAACAACTATAAGCTACCCCCCTTTATACGCCATTTCCAACTTCAAAGACGATTATCTCAAAAACTACATTTTGAAAATAAAAACTAATTCCACCATCAGAACCAGCGTGAAAAACTGCGTTAGATGGTGTACATCTCCTCTATGCCCATATAAAATAACACCATAAAAACAGGCACCAACACTCCGGCGCCCCTCAGACCAACCAACACCAGACCCCCACCCATACTAACATACCCGGTGCCTATTACAGCTTCGTAGGCCACAACACTCCAGAAGCCGCATTTTTCAAGATATTTGAAAAATTCTTTTGGAAACACTTCGAAAGCAACATAATTAGGGTTTGCAAATGAGTCTCTATTAAGCTACTTGATAAGCTTTCTTATCAAGCTTTTTATCAAGCTACTTGATAAACTACTTGATAAGAATTTTTCCTTTGAGAAAGAAAATGTTTTAATGGTTTCCATGTAAATTACCCCAGGGGGAAGTGGGGTGCAAAGAAATCATAAGGAGAAATAATAGCTTATCGGGTAGCTTGATAAGTTTCAAGTAGTTTGATAAGGAATATTCAAGCTTTTTATCAAGTAGCTTGATAAGTAAAACCTTGGTTGCAAACCCTAAACATAATTCAATGTATTCTGAAAATGATTCCAAAAGGTCAACTCTAAGGTCAAAGGTCACGACGATTTCAAACTTTTATCAAATGGCCTTTTGCATGCGGCACATAATTTTAGGTCAGTTTTTATCAAATTAACGATTCTGATGTCAATTTTTCAAAATGCATAACCGTTTGACCGTTAAAGCCAAAAAAGTGCAAGAGTTCAAGCATTTTAAAACTACAATGGCATGTGGGGTATCAAACGAACAAACATGTGGGGTCGCAAGTTTCCTATATCCTGTTTGTCAGGTTTATTCCACTTGCGGTTGGGTATGGGCCAATCTTGGGCTTGAGCGCAATCTGCACTCAAACGTCAACCGGAAGCCCCACAGCGGTCACCACCGTGTCTGGCATTGTCCCCAAATTCAAGAAACTCAGAAACCTCAAGGCGTACACATTCATGAGCACATATACCCGTCCCGTTTTACTATACCCGGTCATTAGTGGAAATCTAAAAACTTTACAGAGTATTCCCTTCTAGTTAGCCTGCTCCATCAACATTTCGCAAATCCATTTGCTGGTCTGCAATCCAGGAAACTTATTGTCTACTATTGTATCAATTATATCTACTTCCGGTCAATTATCTGTCAAGCATTCACGCTTTTGCCAAAAATCCCCGTAATTATGGTGGACAGATAAAAGACATTATATACTTTACCCGTTCTTGCAAATTTGAGCACGTTTACAGTTCCCAGAATGTTGACAGTGCCAACTTGACACTCCAAAAGTCTGCCCCGAGAATTCTGAGTGGAGTGCAGGCAGAGCAGCAATATGCACAAACGGACATATTTAGAAACCTACAGAATCCGTGCTTAGCTAACACCTAAGCTGTGTCTCGATATATTACATTGTCTTATTACTTAGCTATTTCTGTATTTTACAATTTGCTGGAACATGGTTTACTTGCAGACTGAAACCAAACTCGTAAGAAAGCCACTCTTTCATTATACCTTTTGTGGTAGATACAATTTTAGTTACGTCGTGTTAAATAATGAATACAAGGGAAAAGTCTTATTATACTTATTTGCACGATGCTAGCAATCCCCTACTCTTCAGCTGAATAATTATAATTATTCATCGTTATTCATCATCATCATATACTCTATACTATCATCCAACGCAAAACACAAGGCACTAACCGTTCTCGTGTAATTCAAGATGAGGACTATTGGAAGTATAGAAAAGATTCTGTATCCTTCAAGAGTAATGTACATTGTACTGATATATGCACTGGAGAAAGCGGTTTAGGAAGAGTTCAGAAAAGCTGTTGCAATTATATATCTGTAACCGGCGAATTATATGTAAGAATAATAAATATTATGATAATATTATCATTTTGCCGTAATGATTTGATCTTAAAAAATAAACGTTTCAAGTCTATCTACAAACTCAGTTGGCCATATCCTTAAAATTCAAAACATAATCCAATCAACCAACAGCTATTCAATAATATGTTAATTATTTTGCACAGATAAGTACTTGCATTGCAAAAATTCCTAGGGATTCAGGAATCATAATTTTGCATTCTTCTCTCGAGATGCCATTTACTATTATATCCGCAACTTAATCCGCTTCCAATGGTAAGACGCTTTTAAAATCATATCTAGGTTTGTACGTAACAACATGCTCGGTTATGGGCGTTTGACAATAGCAGGGTAAATTGTAAAAAAAACTTTATATCGGGCTTGGCCGCGTGTTGTCTCATCTCCAAAGATAAGCTTTCAAAAAAGCTTTAAGAAAGTATAAATAAGTATCGCAAAAGATCTGTATTTCAACAAACCAGCTGTAAATTCGTAATGCTGGTCAAAAACTGACCTAAATTCATGTGTCGCATGCTGTAGTTACCATTCTGAAAAGTTGTGAAATCGCTGTGACCTCTAACCTAGAGTTTACCTATTGACCTGAAATTCAATAGGGTTGTGGCTGAGGTCATGTAGTATCTGTATACCAAGTTTGGTTGTAATAATCGGTCCAGCCGTTACTGAGTAAATTGCATACGGGCGGACGGCCGGAGTAGAATATTATCAAGTATCTTGGCCGATACTTAATAAAAACAGAGTAGTAGAGTCACTAAGGGGCCTCAGATACACGCTTAAAAGCGGAATGGCTAAAAATCACCGATAGAATCTGACTTTTTTTGTCCGCGAAATTTAAAAATCGAGGCTTTTTAGCCAACTTTATTCTATCTACTCCGGACACGATAGAATGCAGAAAAAGCGCTTTTCTGCAGCTAAACATATGATCAGATGAAAGAAAACATGGATTCATTCATATATTCTTGCGTCTGAGTTCATTATTGCAACTTTTAAATATGCACTGTCAAATTTAATAACTTGGCAAATAAATTATATGAGAAATACCAAAAAATTATTAAATATTATCATGTCAGGGGTCAAAGTTTAAACCCTCTGTGGGTATGTAATTTATATTGGAGCCATTTTTTATGGAAATTTTTGATGACGTAGCAAACTAAGATAACTGCAATGAAATTTAATTACTTAGATCAGGTCAAACCATGAAATAATCACAAAAACTAGCCACAATAGCAACATTTCATTAAAAAGCGATAATCTGTTTTATCCAAGAGCTCAGATATGCAGATAAAAAGTTACAGGCTAAAAAGTAGCGTTGGTTTTAGCCGTCGCTTTTAACCATACATCTGAGGCCTGCTACTATGTATGCAACTTAAAAAAACACTGCAAAAATATTCACGTACTGTACAAATCAGCGCGTTATTCCTACGGCGACGGCAATAGCATGCATACTTGCAATGCATTTTATACATAGACAGGACGTTTCCAAGTACAAAGAAAAACAGACATTCATACCGGAAGTCAACATTGCGAATAAAGAAACGTTTTCAGTCACAAGAAACCAAAGTTCACAGTTCAATACCAACAAAGAGTTTACAATCAAAACGAATAAAGTGTACACAGAAACGAAAATCATGAGCAATAATAATATAATTTACAAAAATGCGAATAAATATTATGTTAAGTAGCAGCTTCCGCATTCAGATCAGCATCCGGCTTCATTTCTCGACTTTGGCCGGAACATTCTTCCCCCCGATTTCGGTCCGAAATCCCCTTATCTGCTACTTCCGCTGATCTGATGTCCAATTTTCCGAGCTTCACCGCTGGTCTTCGGTATGTTCCAGTGGATGTCCTCACTTCCGCAACCCGAACTTCCCCATCATTGCCAGGAAAGATCTGCTCAACAATTCCCAATGGCCAGGAATTGCGTTTCAATGACTCATCCAGTACCGCGACAATGTCACCTACTTCCAATGGTGGGGTTTTACGGAACCACTTTGTTCTCCTCTGCAACGTTGGCCTGTATTCCTTCATCCAGCGACTCCAGAACATGTCAGCTAGGATCTGCGTTTGTCTCCATTGCTGCGCCAAGTCCACATTCTCATTTTCAAAGTTGCCTGGCGGCTGAACCAACGTTGCAGTGCCAATGAGGAAATGCATTGGCGTCAATGCCTCTGGAGAGTCATGGTCCACTGGAACATCCGTGAGTGGACGGGAATTCACGGTAGCCTCTGCCTCCACAAAGAAAGTCTGCAGCACCTCATCCTTCGGGTATCTTGTCCTGAGCAGCGTCCCCAGCACGTTCTTGACGGAGCGAACCAACCGTTCCCAACTTCCCCCCATATGGGCTGACTTAACTTGACACTCCGCTGCCATATCGTCCTGGTCGATCTCCTTCAAGGCCGTCCTAAGTTCCTTGTCTGCTCCCCTCAGGTTCGTGCTATTGTCACTGTGTAGTTCCAAAGGTTGTCCTCTACGTCCAATGAACCGACGAATAGCCATGATGCAGCTATCCGTGGTGAGGCTGTGTGCAATCTCTAAGTGGAGAGCACGGGTCGTCAGGCAAGTGAAAAGAACCCCGTAGCGCTTTTCATGTCTCCGTCCAACGGTTACTTCAAATGGCCCAAAATAATCCATCCCCGTGATGGTAAAGGCTCTGGGTTGCGGCTGCACCCGGAAATTGGGCAAGTCTCCCATGTAAGGCGGCGTAGCCTTCACCTTCTTCAGTCTGCAACGACCACACTGGTGTAGTACAGTTCTGGCTGTGTTCCTCAGGTTTGGAATCCAGAACTTCTGACGAAGGTCGTTGCGAACAAAGTCTACTCCTTGGTGGTTAGTAGCTTTGTGCCGGTACATGATGATGAGCCTGGTCAGCACATTCTTTGGATGGAGGATGATGGGCAACCGAATGTAATCCTCCGTCACGCTGGCCAATCTCGACTGCATCCTCATGACTCCATCATGGTCCAGTATGGGAGACAGCTCGAAGAGGTGACTGGACCTCAGTACCGGTTTCCCGTTTGTCAGGGCTTCCAATTCCTCAGGATAGGACTCCCACTGGCTGCGTCTAATGAGCAACTTCTCTGCGCGTAACACTTGCAAAGTGTTACCCACCAGTTTCTTCGTCTTCATATCCACGAACCTGAGGATATATGCGGTGGCACGAACTAGACGCATATAATTTGAGAATCTGCTCACGTCTGGCAAGGCCCAGTTCGGAAGCTCCATGGCTGCTGCACAAAATTCAGTTTTGAGCTCGAGTGCCTCCTCGTCCACTTCCGTAACGGCTTCTTCTTCTTTTGGCCACTCTTCTGGGCGCCAGCGCAGAAACTCTGGTCCATTCCACCACCGACTGGAACTCGATAAGTCAGCTTTTGTGTCCCGTGTAGCATCATCCGCTACATTTGACTTGGTCGGAACCCACCTCCACTGATCCACATTGCTCAGCTCCTGGATGGGGCCCACGCGGTTGGCAACAAATTGCTGGAAGCGTCGGGCTTCTGAACGAATCCACTTTAAGACCGTCATGGAGTCCGTCCAGTACACAGCCGCATCAATCTTCACTTCCAGCTTTTCCTCAATGAACCGCCCAAGTCGACAAGCAGCCAACGCAGCTTGGAGTTCCAGCCTCGGAATGGACACCGGTTTGATAGGTGCCACACGTGCCTTGGACATCACGAACGAGACTTCCACATTTCCATCTTCATATTCCACACGTAGGTAGGCCACGCAAGAGTAAGCTTGAGAGCTGGCGTCGCACATGATGTGAAGCTGGACGTTGTTGGCTTCATTGATTCTGGAGGAGTAGCATCTAGGCAGCTTTACCTTAGCGATTTTTGGTAATTCGGCTACCCATTTCTTCCACTTTGCATGAGACTCCATCGGAATCTCGTCATCCCAAGAGGCTTTGGTCCTCCACAAGTCTTGAAGGAGGATGCGTGCGTTAATCATAAAATGATTAAGCATTCCCACTGGATCCCACACGAGCATGATCAATCTCAGCATCACACGCTTTGAGGGAATTATGTCTCCTGTTGCTACTCCTCTGCCAGCTCTTTCCATATTCACGCGAAATGTGAAAGCGTCTTCCTTCGGGTCCCAATGGAGTCCAAGGGCACGTTCTGTATGGATCTCCGACCAGGCAGCAAGATTCTTGGCAGCTTCCACTCGATCATCTGGTGGTATAGTTTCCAGCAGCTCCGGGGAGTTAGATATCCACTTTGCTATTTCAAAACCTCCCCGTTTGTGTATGTAGGTAACCTCTTCGATCAGCTGCTTGGCCTGGTCTACAGTGTCCATAGAATCCAAATAGTCGTCCATATAATGCTTGGAGACTAAGGCACTGAAGGCTGCTGGAAACTCGTGAGCAAATTCCGTTGCATTCTTGTTTTTTACGTACTGAGCCTGGTACGGTGAGCAAACGGCACCGAACATCATCACGTCCAGCTGGTAGACGGCAGGCTCCTCCGTCTCCTTGTCCCTCCAAATGAATCTTTGTGCTGGACGATCTTCCCCCCGTATCCCAATCCTATGGAACATCTCGTTTATGTCCCCTCCAACTGCTATCCTCCGCTGGCGAAAACGTAACAGCAAGCCAAGTAAAGAAACTAGCAGGTCAGGTCCAGTCAAGAGGGCGTCATTTAATGACATTCCACGGGCGCGGCTAGCGGCATCAAACACTACCCGGATCTTCCCTGGTTTGTTGGGATGTATAGTGGCAAAATGGGGGAGATACCATTCTTTTCCAGTGGGGACTGCTAGTTCCTCCGGAGAACACTTATGGGCATATCCTTTGGCTAGGTAATGCGAAATTTTCTTTTTATACTGGTCATGAAATTCACGGTTTTTGTTGAATTTCTTTTCTAATTGAAAGTGTCTCCGGAGTGCCTCCTGTTTACTGGGAGGCAAAATGATGTTGTCATCCTTCCATAGCAGTCCCGTCTCCCACCGGTCACCAACTCGCCTTGTCACCTTGTCCATCTTCTCCTCAGCAATCCTGTCCTCTTTTGATCTGGAACTCGGATACGGGGCTATTCCTATGCTCTCCAGCTGGAACGACTCTTTTACCATGTCATGGAGCATCTGGTCATCTGACTGGTAAAAGCAGGAAAATGTACTGGACTTCGTTGCGCTGCCACTCAAAGGTCCATGCAGTACCCATCCAAGTTTGGTTTTGGACAGTACTGGTTCCCCCTCCTTTCCTTCCTTTGTCTCACGTGCCAGAATCAGGTGGATGTGACGTTGTCCAATGATCATCTTTGGTGGCTCATCTGGAAGAAACTTCAACTTTGTTCCTTTAAGATGGGACCACGACTCCAGGATTTTCTTTATGTCAACACGCTGAGCAGCAATTTTCAGGTGTGACACTGTGCGCACATCAGTCATCTTGTATCGGGTCTTCTCGCCAACTGGTCCAATAAACAGCTGGACCCTCCTGGAATCTTTCTCGTTCTGGACAGCCTCGTTGGTCCACTTGATCCTGAGGGGGTCTGAGTGGCCTGGCAATTCCAGCTTGTCCGCAGTTTCATCCCACAGCATGGTTGGAGCTGAAGCGTCATCCATCAGGACGTTGACAACTTCGGTTTTCTCCGGTCCATACAAAACCACTGGACAGATCCTCAGCAAGACTCTGGGATCCTTTGCCTGGACACTCCAAGAGAATTCCACAACTTTTTCTTCAGGTGCCACATCAGGTTGAGAAGCAGGCCGATTGCTATGCAGCAAAGAGTGGTGACGGCGAGTGCACCCAGAGACACGGCAGGTACTCTTGCTGCGGCACTTCAATAGTCCATGGCCTCCTCTCAGGCACTTGAAGCAAAGCTTTTCTTTCTTCACAAATGTCCAGCGATCGTCAACGTCCATTTTCTGGAACTCGCTGCAGCCTCCAACATAGTGACCTTCCTTCTTGCACAAACGACAGATTGGCTTGGAAGGTTTTGATGAATCCGGCGGGGATGTGGTGGCAGCACAAGTTTCCTCCATTGCGTAAACTTTTTCCGAAGCCTCCTTCTTTTCCTTGGAAAACTTCGGAATGGTCACGTAGCTAGCGGCGTCAGCAATCTCGTTCACCCAGGAGGAGAATTTCACTAGTGTAACCATCTTGAGCGTCCGAGCTCGCATACCCCACTGTAGCTTGAGAGAATCTGGCAATTTCTCAACAAGCTCCTTGATCAGCTGGGGATTTTGTAAGTGCGCTTCGACATGAAGCGACTTAACTGTTAGCACTAGATTATTGATGGCATTCGAATAATCCAGCACCGATGACAGCTTATCTTCCTTCAAAGTAGGCGTCTTCTTCGCCACCTCCACCAGCGCCTGTACAACGTAGTCCGGTCGGCCGTAACGTTGCCTCAGCCTTTCCATCACGGCGTCTGCGTTGCTGGGCACAATCATGAGGGCCTGGACTGACTTCCTGGCCTTCCCTTTCAAGCTTTTCTCCAGGCGTGAAGTGTTCTGGGCAGCAGTAAAACCACAATCCCTCGTCGACTGTTCATAGTGGTGAACAAACAATGGCCATTCCAACGGGTTCCCGGAGAATATCGGAAGTTTACTCTCCTGGCTCTGTCTTGCTACAAACTTTTCAGTACTCCGGTTCTGACTTTGGAGTGCCTGAACAAGAGCAGTAGCCAGTGCATCAACTCCGGAAACTTCTGTGTTTGGGGGGGCCAACGCTGCTTGTCCTCCTTGGGGTTGTGTCTGCGGCTTCTTCACGGCTGGCGTGCTTGCATATTCTGGTGGTGGTGGTATTATCCCCATCCGCCTTGGTGGGGCTTTCTGTTTGATTCCAAATGGCACCTCCGGTGGTGGCCAGAAGTCTTCAAACTGTTGAGGAGGAAGCTTGGTACGTCTCACTGGTGTCTCCAGTAAATGCACCTGCTGTCCAGAAGAGGGATGATACTAGGATCCGGTTTCCTCAAATAGTCCATGTCACGAACTTGATCTCCAGTATCGGCAGTGACATCCTCTTCGGACTCGTACTCAGCAAAGACATCCTCCTCCCATTCCTGGAAATCTCTTGTCAACTGAGATTTCCTCGCAATTAAAGCGTCCATCTTTTTGTTCAACCCCCTGAGCATGTTTGCGAGCTCATTTTCTTCATGGTCCAGCTCTTCCTTCCTGTTTAGCATGGACTTGAACGTTCGGCTGGAGGCTCCGCTACCAATAGACAGATTGTCCATGTCACCCTCAAGTCCCGCAGCTTTTTCGGGAGCACCCTCGTCCGTCCTCAGGTTACCCTGGGTTCGGGAGTCGGCAGTATGCTCCATCTTCACGTGGGCATCCTCATCCTTCCCAGATCTGGTCTGGTCTCCGGGTTTGGATTGCCCGCCTGCGTTTCCCAAATCCAACTGGAAACTGTCCCTTCCCCGCTGCAAAATCGACGCAGTGGGTGGAATTACTACGGAATGCCTCATCATCTTCAGTCCACTGGCCAAGCTAACTTCTTGTCTGGTAGTGGCAGGTAGCGATCCACTGATCCAGCTCCCATACCTGGCTGGACCCATGCCCTTGTTCTCCCGGCTGCTTCTCCTGGGGCGTTGGTCGTCACTTTTGGGGGTTGACTCCGCCATCTTGGATCCAGGTATCCGGCTCGAAGGACCATATATTGGCGCCGCCTTCGATAGCTCTGTTGGTTCCTTTCAGTGCGCCAATAGGTGGGTTAAATGAAGGACCAGCCACGGCGTGTGGCAATCCCCAGAGATAACTCCGGGGGTCTTGGCGTAAATGCGATGGTGCAAATAAATAAAAGAACAACTTCAAATGCTCAGAAATCGTCTTTATTGAGAACCTAAGGTTAGGGTACTGAAAATCGAAACAAAGTACCCCTGGGGACCGACCCCAAACTGTGGCTCCGGCTAAAAGCCCTTGCCCGGGTTCTCTACAGTATCAAGACAAAAAGGCGACTTGTCAGGATAACTGTTAGTTTTTCCGTTTGTTGGCTGACTGCCTCAACAGAACACACTCTTTGTTGGTGAAACACCTCAAGAGATACTAGATACAGATTGACAATTTTACACTTCCTTTTATACCAAATTCTGGCTTCTTGTGACCGTTCGACTTCGCACCGAAACCGGATGCGCAAAAACAGGATCAAACAGGAATGTGCGTTCGAAATCTCAGTGAACGTAAACGAACAAAGAACGCACATTCGTACCGGAAACGGACGTTTCCAAGTACAAAGAAAAACAGACATTCATACCGGAAGTCAACATTGCGAATAAAGAAACGTTTTCAGTCACAAGAAACCAAAGTTCACAGTTCAATACCAACAAAGAGTTTACAATCAAAACGAATAAAGTGTACACAGAAACGAAAATCATGAGCAATAATAATATAATTTACAAAAATGCGAATAAATATTATGTTAAGTAGCAGCTTCCGCATTCAGATCAGCATCCGGCTTCATTTCTCGACTTTGGCCGGAACACTTAGTGTATCCAGTTATTATGTTCATTTCAAGATTGTTTGGCAAGATATAAGATCAGTAAAAGCAGATTTTGGTGATAGGAAGTTACACATCCTTAGGTTTTTTAACACTTCGAAATGGCAACTTTTGGTTAATTTCTCCTAGCTGCCACGTTACAAAAAAATGTTATGAATGTTGGCACGTATGTAGCAGCTACTTTACATAAGCACATATTAATCACACGGATTTGACGGATTGGATGTCTCATAGAAAAATTATAGGAAAATGAAAAACTATCCTTCCCTTTTAAAGGCACTGCATCATTTCATTCATTGGGTCGCAACTGGCAACATCTTTTTTCACCGAAGCAAAAGTGAGAAAACCTGATGAAACCGACAAAAAACCCACGACTACATTTTAAAAATCTTTTGGTGTTTGTATTTCATAAAATGTCAAATGTCGAACAAAACAAAGAATTTGAGCTAATGTTGCGTAACGTTACGCTTCTGTTGAGTGCATGACTCCTTCATGCTATGCTGAGTTACGTTCTGGAGATATGGGTGCCTGCCTAAAATCGCGAACGTTCTAAATGTATGACACCTTAAAGTTAACAGGGCAATTAAAAAAATAAAATAATTAACTTTTTGAAAGTTTTTATATCAGAAATTGTTCGGCTACTTCTATAATGTCATTTGAATATAGTCAAACATTTTAATTCATCAAAATTGCACTTTTACAGCGCTAATTGTTCAAAATCATTTAAACTTTAAATGCACATAACTTCCTAACGTTAGCTTTATTCAACACGAAATTTTTTGTGTTAATATTAGCTTCACACTAGTTATCGACCTACGCATGCTTTTTATTGTTTTCGTCGATTTTGAATTATGATGAGTTCGTAAAAATCTTTTTTTGGTGATGCGTGAATCGGCGTCTTTAGCCGTGAGCATCTTTAATTGGTTTACAACCCACACTAAGCCTGCTTTAGAACCTATTTAGCACGGTTTTGAACCAATTTGGAATGGTTTTGAACCCATTTAGTATGGTTTTCAACCCATTTTGCAAGGTTTTGGAACCATTTAGTATGGTTTTCAACCCATTTTGCAAGGTTTTGGAACCATTTAGCAATGGAATAGAACCCCTGTATTCTGGTTTAGAACCGATTTAGCCTGGTTTAGAGCCTACATTCCAGAAAAGAAAATCTAAGGTAAAACGAAAAACTGACAACGATAACGATATCTTAAATAGTTCTCATGCAGAAGCAGGGAACTAATAATGCAGGCAACAAACCCACGTGTAGCAAAGTAGCGAAAGTAAGTGTACTGTATTGCTGATGTAGACAAAGTTTTAACAAATCAAGGATCAACAGTCTGACTGAACAAGCATCCATATTTACTAATCAACGAACCAAAACTCAGACGAAATTTTCTGTGCCAGACACAAGATGTAAAAAACGCAATAACCACCTTTACTGACTATAGTAATTTACATTGCCACTATGACTTACGAATTCAACTTTTGACCCCTTTGATCTAATGACATTGAAAATGTAGTATCTACTTGACTCATGAGGCAAAATGCAATCAAAATCTCATGTGTCAGACAAAAATTCTGTAGAACAAAAGCAGCATTCTATTGTAGTAAGGCAGTCATTGTGACGTTGGACCTCTGATAACCTTTAACCCCTTTGACCGAATGACTTGATATTTTGCGAGGAGCTCACCATTATTGTGTCAAACGTTTGTGCCAACTTTCAATGAAATCGGCAAAACCATTACGGAGATATTGCACGGACGGACGGACGGCTTGCGCCAAATTAATAAGCAGCTTTTGCTACTTAATAATGCACTTTAGACGCTTCCGTACAAAAACTCTAAATTTATATCCACACACCGCACACCCAAGTTACTTCCAAAGCAATGAACAAAGTACGGTCCAACTCTAATTCTCGGCTAAAAAATAAGCTCTATGCAACAAATTAACGCACATGCATTCTCTTGATGTTATCATTCTAACATAACGGGTCAGCATCATCACAACTACACTCAGATCCATTCATTAGCCAGTGCATGTTTTCTATCACTTAAAAGTCATATTGAATTCCTATGCCACAGTTTCTGCTTTCCACAATTAACATTTCCAAACCTTCCCTACATGCTATGTTGTATGTGTGTTCTACGTGCTATTATAGCTGTGATGTTATTTAGTAAGTCAAAGAAATAAAGCAGAATTTCTTTATAATAAAGTTGGGCGTACACAGTAAAAGGAATTAATTTTTGCTGCAAAGAAATTGAATATTCTTCATCGTTGTTAAGTTGTTGCGAATGTCATCAAAAGAACTCGTGCGAAAGGGAGTTACAGTCATGGAACCTACTGACGCCTCCGAGCGGCAACCCCGTGTGGAAGACGGAAATGTCAAACAGACTGAAAAATCCGGTGGCTTATTGGTCTCCTCCTCCATTGAGCTGAAAAACACTGTTTACAGCCAATTTCCGGCGGATGTAATAACTTAATTATTATTATTGGGCTAACTTGAGACTAGTGGTAGAATAGCTTTTGTTATTCATGTGTTATTGTTTGATTTAATTGTAGTTGTGGGAACTTATACTGGACAAGTTGCCACTTTCGGATATCAAAGAGGTTTTGAAGGTGCATCCGGGACTGGACCAAGATTTGCAAGCGAGGGTGCCCGAGTGGCTGATAGAAGAGGTAACCATTTTTAACCATTTTTTAACCAGAATTTTGGTTTTTAGAGCAAGTAAATCATGACTATGTTTATCGTTTCAGGTTTTACCTATCTTGTTTGGGAATAGTATCAATACACCTACAGATATTGTAGCATTTCGCAAAATTTGCAAGTGCTGGTCCGATATGGATAAGAAAAACAAGCATAATTTCCTGGAAAATCATTTTTGGCATTTCAAGAATCAGAATGATGTAGCTTGTCTTACGAAGGCTTATAAGGATTTAGACTATTTGGAGTGGATAACTCAAGATGTACGGGACTGGAGTCCGAACTTTCCGTATTTGCGTTTATGCAACACTGAGCAAGTTCGTGGTGCTCATGAAAAACTGAAGAATCACCCAAGTTGTCACTTTATAACCAGAAAAGTGTCCTTTCTAAACACAGAGTGGTATGGCATGAAAGTACACGAGTTTATGGATGCAGTCTTGGGTTTTATCCAGGAATTTGGGAAGGGGATTTATTACATGGAGCTAGATTTTGGAGTCACGGATTGGGAGAGAACGAATACTGATGATTTTTGTAAATTCTTTGGAACGACGGCGCAAATGTTGGAAAGTGTTCCAGAATTACGACATTTGGCAATGGGCTTGTACCACGTCGTCCAGAATGAACGTCCGATAGGAATAAGCGCCAGAGATCAGACTTTAGTGTCGAAGGTGAACTTGAAAAAACTAGTAGAACAATTTGGGTTCCCGGCGTTGCCTCATCTTGAATCTATGAATTTAATGCATTTTCTCTACAATGGAACCGATTTTACTCGATTCATTTGGCTTGACATGCTAAACAAGGTCAAATGTAGCAGTGGAGGAATTAAAAAATTGCAAACTTGTTCCGATGGTTGGACTCACCACTTAAAACCTTATTTACAAAACGTCGAGCAACTTGCCATTGTTGTTGAAGGAGACGATGATGGGGCTTTGACAGAAGTTCTTCGGGACATGAATCCGGAAAAATTGAAAAAACTACGGGTCCGTCATCTTCGGCACCCGGAAACAATTAAGGATTTCTTTGTCACGTTGTCCGAGCATGGTCCAAAGTTGGAGGAAGTTGAGATTTTGTCATTTGATTTGTTTGATTCCATCCTTAACTTCAATCGTAATGGCGATTATGTGTCCACCACGGAAATGGTTCCACTTCCAAGTATTCAGTACCTTTGCCTTCCCGATGCACTTCATTTGTCCTTTGATTTCCTCAAAGGATTGTTTTCAATTTCACATCTCGATGTGATTGGACTTCCAGATGATGGCCACCACCAACACAATGTGGATGAGAAAAGTTTAGCAACTGGAGCATTATCATTGAGCCAGATCATTTACGCCTACCTTTATCTGGAGATGGTTCCGAGCAATGTGAATATTTGGGAGGTGATTCCATCCCTTCAATTGTTGACTGTGAAGGCACCACGAGAGAATTGCAATAATATAAAGAGGTTCGCAAGGAAGTATGGAAACAAGCCTTTTTATATTATGAAATAAGCCATGAAATATCATATATATTAAGCACTGATTCCGACGTCCGTAACGCCCTTATTTTGTTTGTATGAATGCCTTGGTTTCCATCTTTCAATTATGTACCTTTTTTTGTTTAGGATTTGTTTTGTCAATTCTTTCTTGGAATTTCTTTTTGTACAAATATATATTACATTCAAGAGCAGGTAAGGAACCACTGCTGTTGGATAAGTATTGAGATTGACAGTTTTGATTCTGTGAATCAGTGCTTAATGTATGCTTAAAGGTGCCAGAGCGTATGCCTGGAGTACAACTAGTTTGCATTTATAACGTGTTTACTGGGGATTGAATTACATTTTTGCTGATTTCTTATCGGTTTTAGCTGTAGATTGAAATATTTAAGTTGTAAACTTTAATTCTAAAGCAATTAATTGGTTAATTATTGGAAAATGTAATAATATGCTACGTAAAGTACACATGTCACTGGTCGGGTAAGTAGCTAATATATCAAATCATTCTGAAAAGCGTCGGTGTTAGATGATTTTCAAACGTCTAAATGTAAAGCTATCAAGATATTTTTTTTAAAAAATACTAAGTACTCATTCTACTTTCAACTTTTGTAAATGAATTTCTAATATCAAAAATCAAAATATCAATAGGTGTTTAAGTTTATTGAAACAAGTTAAATTGGAGTACAATTTTGAATTTATTGTAAGCAGTAAAACCATTTTGTCTCTCAGTTCAGTTTACAAATTTTTATTCAATTTACTTTCACTTTTACATACAAAAATGCTTGAATCATGTTCCTTGCTTTTCTTGGGCCCACAACTCTTCAAAACGTGCTTGTTGAGCACCTGCTGGTTCGCATAAATCTTCCCACACCACTCACACTTCCAACCTTGCCCCTCCGGAATCTCATACTCTTCTCGAGGCACCTCCGGATGACTCCTTCTCAAATGATACTTTAGAAATCCCCGATTAGGCCACATCTTCCCGCACACCTGGCACTGGACTGGCTTTCTATTATCCGTTGTTCCTACCACACTCTCCCCCAAATGTACTTTTTTCCTATGAACTGTTAAATACCTCTGGGAAATAAAAACCCTGTCGCAAGTTTCACACTTGACAAGTCCCTGTTTGGTGTGTAGTGCCTTGTGCTTAAGTAAATTCGCGTAGCCGTAACCCTTCTCAAAATCCGGATATCACCTTTTGCGACTAAAAACCTTCCCACATTCTAAACAAGACACCCGGTTAACTTTACTTTTCCCCCGGCCCTTGGGCTTTACTCTACTTCCCGGTTCGCAGCTGCGACGACTATGATACAGAAAACGGTTTCGGGTTGGAAACGACTTGCCACATTTATCGCAAAAGTCTCCTCCATCATCATCCTTTCCCTTCGACTCAGGCTTATCATCATGCGTTTTCTTATGCAGCCAGAAACTTCCCAAGCGTTTAAACGCCTTTCCGCACTCATCGCACACATGCGCAAATTCCCCTTTTAACCTTTCCTCTTCCGGCCTATCACACGAATAACCATTCCAACCCTGCCACTTGGCGTGACATGCCATATGCCTGTCGTAGTGATTTCTTTGGGCGTACTGCCTTCCGCACTTATCACACCGATACCGATAAGTCAATTCCTGTTTTCTTCTAGATCCACCCTCCAAATGATACTGTTTCTGGTGTTGCGTCAAACTTAGTAAAAACCTAAAGCGCTTGGGGCACTCTGTACACTTGTGAGGCAACTGGGCATCCAGAATTTGGTCGGGATTCTCGTGAAATTGCTTTACGTGAGCGATAAACTTTTCTAGGAGGAAAAAGGGTCTGTCGCAGGGTTTACAGGTCATGTAGGGAAGGGTGGGTTTTGGAATGGGGATTTGAAGGTGGTGGCTGGCATAGTGATCGGTAAGATTTCTGCGTATCCTACAAGTGTACTCAGGACAGCGGGGACAGTAAATGGTGTACTCCGTAGATAAGTCTTCGGGTTGGATATGTTGCGGTTGGCTTGGATGAGGATGAAGGGATACTTCGTGATCCGCCAGTTTGTGGACGTTTTCCAAGGTTTGGGAACAGAAGTGGCACTGGACAGGGTTATGGAGCATTTTGAGATGAAAGTCGACTCTACTCTGATTTCTGAATTTGTAGCGACAACCTTGAATGGGACAGGGGCACTTGAAAGCTCCTTTTCGGCGATTAGCAACTTGTGGGACAGGAGGAGATACGTCTGGAACTGGAGTGGGTTTAGCTTTATTTGCGACTTCTTTTGCTGGTTTTGGTTTTTTCTTTAATTTTGGGACTTTAATTTTCACTGGCTTGCCGGCTTCAACATCCACCTCGATCTTGTCCAGGTTGCGCTTGTGAAGTTTATAGTGAATGATGGTGGCCCTGCGAGTCATAAACTTTTTGGTGCACAAGTGTAGTGGACAGTAGAATGGAGGATTGGGGTTTAGTGCTGGAATCGGGATGGGCTTGAACTTCTTCTTTTGAATTTGTGGAGCTTTTGGTTTAGGTGGTTGCTCTATTTCCACTTGGATAACTTTTGGAGTTGAGATAGATGAGGAGACGTGAGCGGGTTTGGCAATAACGCCCACACAAGTCTGTCCCGTTTGAAGATTCTTCAGCTTGCAAACAACTTTGTACTTGCCGATGTACTCAGAACTCATAAAGGGTATCTTCTTTTGAGGAGGTGGTGGGTCGGATACCTCTTCTTTGGGTTCTACAAGAGGAGGAGGTTCCTCTGAGGCGGGAGGTGGAACTTGAGGAGGTTCTAGATTTTCAGTTTGTATTCCCAAGTCTCCTCCTCTAATTGTTACCGCTGGTCTCTGGCAAGCATTCCTTTCCAAATCCAACAGCTTATCGTTCAGAATCAAACTTGGCATTGGTACCTCACGCGACGCCATTTCTTGAAGCTCCTGCACTGCTGAACTTGAAAACGGTTCAAGTTCTGACGCCCCTCGGGAGACTTGGGGTGAGACTGATCCCTGAGGGGAAGGACAACTAAATATTGAATTGCTTGATTCTCCATTATCACAGGGTTCCTCCAACTCCTCCACAGATTCTTCATTCTCAGGCGCTTTCCTTTTCCACTTGTTTCGGTGGTATTTATCCCTGTGCACTCTTAGCTTATCTGTAGAGTTGAAATACTTGTCACATTTTGGACAACTAACCAAATTATCACCTCCAAACACCTTTGACAAGCGTTCTGTTCCTCGGATGCAGTTATCCCGTGATTCAGTCACATTTAATTGTACAGTCTTTGCTAATTTTATAGTCTGGTTCAGCTCTTGATCATCATCCTCCATCTCCTCCACATTCTCAACGGAAGCCCTTTCATCTTCAAAATCCTCAACCGGTGACGATACAACGCTCTCCATCCTCTTCAGCTTAACCCGTGGAATCAAATACTTCTCTCCTAAAAACAATTAAAACCAATCCATTTAAAAATCCCCTCAAAATCACCAGTCACCTCATTTTTCTTCCTACTTACTTTTCTTCAGTAATCCCTCTCGCACTGTCATCACCTCCCTCAACCTCCACTCCTCAAATTTCCCCCTCCTTTCAATCCACTCATTATCCTCCATCACCTCCCTAATCCTGCCCACCTCCCAACCCACCTTCATCCTCAATCCCTCCAACTCTTCCAACAGTCCACTCACCCGTTTAACAATCCCCTCCAAGCACAAGTCACAAACACTCCTACAAATCCCTCCCTTAACCTTTCTCATCGGACTGTCAATCTCCTCCTGCAATCCTATCTCAACCCTCCTCCAATCCACCTCCAAAAATCTTCCCAAGCACCTCACAAATCTCAAGTACGCCTCATCCTTCTTCCTAAATCCTCTCAGTCCCTCAAATACCTCCTCAAACTGATCCAGACAAACGGCACAAAAGCACCTTTTCTCTAGTCGCGTCTTCCTCCTCTTCACCTCCGTCGTTATTGTCACCTCCTTGTTCCCCTCCCGTCTCCTCCCCAACCATCTAGTAGGCACCGAACCCGGTCTCAACCTCCACTTGCTTCTATCCAGCTCCACCCACTGCCCCCCGACCAGGAACCGATCCGCCTTGTCAAAACAGGCGGGTGCAAAGTGCCTCTCGCAAATAAAGTGCTTGACATTATTCACGTCAAAGGGAATATTGCCACCTCCTCGAGGAGGAATCACCTCCAGCCATTGTCTTCTGGTCTCCTCCGACAGATATTGAGCAGCTCTGAAATATCTAACTGGCTTATTATTTTTTAATTTGGTTCTCAGTGCTTGGTCATTGGGACAGCCACGAATGTAACACAGTTTGCTGGTCATTTTAAAACTAGATCCTCCTCAAAATTGAGGGGGATCGCCTCCAAAAACGCCAAAAAGTCTCCTCCAAAAAAATCGGTGACAGCTCAGCTCACAAGATGTACACACATGGCACAACATGATCAGCTGTGTGCCGGACACGTAGACACGTGCTTTCACACGCAGACGCGACGCGACTTGTCGTCCACCGGACCAAACATGACATGACAGTGGTCACCTCCAATAGCCTTGTAGAATGTGACCCACCGACTGAAAATTGGGAATCGTCGGCTTGGATTGCTTTCTGAAAATTTAATTGTTGGCTTTACTAATTATTTGGCAGTTTTCAGCGGTTAACTAGCTTAAGAATGAGTGAGGATTCGGGTTTGATAAGATTGTTCTGGGAGGGAGATGGGGATCATAGTGGGTCGGAGGATGAAATGGACAGAGACAGTGACGCCTCCATTAACATCTCCACCTATTCCTCGGATTCCTACAGCAATGTGGTGTCCAGTGTGGTCCAGAAGGTGGAACAGGACAGCGAAGAACAGGATCCGGATTATTGGCGCAATTTGTGTAGTGGGGGATTTGTCACCAAGCTGGAAGGGCTAAAGGACAAGGCCAAGGTTTTGGAGATGCATTTGAGTCATGGGCTAATGCGAGAGGAGAAGAAGCAGGTGACCATTGATAAGTTGAAAGGTATCCTGAAGAAACGGGGTGTTTTGGAAAATGGAGGGGATGAGGTGACGAAGAAAAGTGGAGGTGAAGGATTGAGAAAGATGGTTGAGGTTAACAATGAGGAATTAAACCCGGATTACTGGAAGAACCTGGCCACTTATGGATTTGCTGGAAAGCTAACGGACCTCAAGGACAAGGTGAAAAGGCTGGAAAAGGAACTGAATCAGGTGCTGCTAAGGGAGCTGGCTAAACTGGAGGAGATTGAGAAGCTGAGAAGCCTCCTATTGCGACATATTGATGATCTGAGTGATACGGAGGATGAGAAAGATGATGGAGGTGATCCTGAGGAAAATCATCCATTGGCCGTGTTTCCTTTGGAAATTTGGCAAATGATTTTTGACAATTTGAAGGACGCACCGGCCCTAGCTGCTTGTGCAGACACGTCCCTTGTATTCTATGAATCTTTGAAGCCCACTAAAATCCAGTGGCAATTTGCCAAGGTGCTGCCAATAATATTTAATCATTTAAGTCGTTCGGATCTGCTTCGATGTCGGGAGGTGTGTAGCCTTTGGCGTTCCGCAGTGGATTGGGTTTTTGACAATCCCTCCTCCGTCCCTAAACTAACGCCCATGTCGTGTAATAACCCAGTATCCGGAAAAGGCTTCAGTTACTTCAATCTTGACCAGCACTTTGAAGCCGATGATCCGAAACCCTTCACCAGAAACTTTATTTTTGGAGGAAAGGTCACCTTTTCCCTGCCCCGGTCAAGGGACAACTTTTGGGGACAAGTCAGACCTTTTCTGGAATCTTATGGAAGCTACATTGCGAAATTGTGTCTGGACAGCTATAATGGCAATATTCCGAAGCCCCGCGAGGACCATCTCTGCTGGGGTCTGGTGAGCAATTTACTGGCTCATTTGCCAAACCTCAAGAGCTTGGAAGTAGAAGGAGGGTTTTCTCGGACTTGGGATGGGGACGGGATTGTAACTTTTCAGCACGTTTTCGACAGTCTGCCCAACCTTCCACTGTTGGAGCACTTGGACATTTATTCCACAAATGGGTACACCCAACTGCAAAAGCTGCTAATGACCAAGTACCTTATTCAACTGAAGAGTTTTACCGGATACTTGAGCTGTTGGTCTTTGGACGAAATGAAAAAGCTGAAGTGGACAGGGCTAGAGGAATTGAAAATGAACCACTTTGGATGTCTTCATGGTTTGGAGCATTTCCAGGATTTTATTACGTGTGTGGACATGCGTGTCTTAAGAAAGCTGACTTTGATGGAGATTCCCAGCCCAGAGGGAATTGGAATGGTGCTCACTATCATTTCAAGACTTCCTGCTTTGAAAACTCTGCGCCTTAGCTTCAGAAACGAAGGAATTGGGACAAAGGAACAGGAAACGCTAAAAGCTTTACCAGCCAGTTTGTATGCACCACCCACCTTAAAAAGCCTGGAGGTGTATACTTCGAGTAAGCTGGACTTTTTGTGGCTTCTCAGATTTCCTTTCATTGAGGAACTTCACTTTGAACACTCAACTGGTTGCTGGAGACAAGAGCCAAAGCCCAAGGAAAGTGAGAAGTTGCAAGAAGTGGTCAAGATTCAAGAGTATTTGGACAAGGGACGGATGTATCAAAGCAACATTTGGAACCTGTTTCCGGGATTGAAGCGGGTGACTTATTTGAAGGATAAACCGAGAACGGCGCAGGTTTACAGGAGAAGGGATTGGCAAGAGATGATGGAAACACCGAAAGTTAGCAGCGTGTCATTCTTTTAAAGATTTAAAGGAAAAATGTATGTCTTACAATGCCCCAAAATCTACTTCTGAGTTTTTTAAAAATTTGATTACTTGATTTGTTCGTATTGTCTGCAAAATTGATTATTAAGTTGATGTTAATAAAGTTCTAATGTATAATGTACTTCAAATTTTTGGTGCTGTTAAAATTGGTGAATTCTTTAAAATAATTAGAAATTAGAACTGACATTGACAATCGAAAACTTGCTTTAGTAGCTTGTACGTTCTCATTTAAAAACTTTCAAGTGACAACTGACTCTATAAAGGAACACTGTTCTAAGAAGGGTGGCTAGAATTCCATGAAAATAAATAAAAGTTCATAAGACACGTGCTAGTTTTCTACCATGCATGCATGCTAACTATAGCCATCATTCATTGTGTGGAAAATGTAGAACGTTTACCAAGTGTTTCCTGCGTGGAACAGTGTCCTGTGACCTAATTGTGACCTTCGAAACTTAGTAGAAAATGATCAGTGATTGTGTGTCTGATGGTTGGGGTTTTGGTTAGCTACCTACACAATGCTTTGCTTATGCACCTTTCTGCTGTCTATTCTGTCTGTCTCACGATGCCCATAGAATCCCCGAAAACCACCACAGCTCCAACTGCGTGCCTGCTGCGCCTGTGAGCCTGCTAAATCCCTGTGATCCAGCACTGCTGCCGATTCCGCACAACCTTGACATGCAGAGAGAAGGATAACCCGCCTATCCACGCCGCTTCTGGACTGCTTGCGGTGCCGCTGCTACTAGCCTTGTGGGCACGCTACCTTGAGTCGCTTGGGCTTGGCCTTGGGATTCCTATCCTCCTCCGGACTACTGAGTGTGATGATGACGATGCAAGGTGGGCTCCACTGCCACCTCCTTCAGTTGATGGGGATGAAACGCACTGATGACACTCGAAATTCACTGATGAGCTGCTAATTATGCTTTAACTAGCTTGAATGCACTGTGATGGCTTGGTAGCACTAGATTTGGCTTATGATGATGAAAGATGAGGGTGAAGAGTGAAATGAGATGAGTAGCAAACACAATTAAGGTAGTTCCGATTTAATTGAAATTATAGTATTTCTCGAATTTATTTAATTCATACATAAACCTCAAATGAAATGAAAACTTGTAAAATTAAAGTAATTTGGAATTTAGAACTGAGGGAAAACTGCTGACATACAGAGATAGCTCTTTGCTCTAGCTACTCTCTGCCTTGCTACCTTTTTGCTACTGAAGAGAAGCAGGAGCTTTTTGCTTTGCGCCTGCTTCGGCATAAAAATACATACATAAACTTATAGATATATTGACACCAATTTTATATGAAATGACGAAATTATATTAACTTCCAGAATATTCTACTCATTTAAAAGCATAAAAACCCTCAGATTTGACACATGAAAGCACGTACTTTGTTTGGTTACAAAATAAAACACACAAAAATATCTGGTCATACAATTGAAATGACTACATTACAATGTTCGCTATTCTGAACACTCCCCACCATTGACCTAAAGGGTCAATCAAATTAAAATCTTTAATCAAAATACAAACTTGAAATGAAAAGATGATCCGAATGGCAAATCATAGGACAGATAGAGAGGGGTGATCTCTGGGGTCCAGAGTTAACTGAATTTAACTGAAAGCAGCCCACAGAGGTGCAGGTAACTCCACCGCAACACTACGATCGGAATTTATACCAATGTAACTTTTCCAGGTGGAGGGGATAGAAAGATATTTGCCAAACGTCACACCATGCTACTGCAAAACATACAAAAAAATCATTTAGAGAAAAAAAAATGAAATTTACTGCTCATCAGAATTGATTAAAGGAACTAATTTAGTAATAGGACGATTGCCTTGACCAGATTCCGTTTTGATTGTTACACTACGAACTAAATCATCCGAGCCAGGATGAACTTCCACTACTCTTCCCATTTTCCAGGTTCCAGGAGAAGTCTCTTCCACCATCAGCACAAGATCACCAGTTTTCACATTTTTCTTCTCCCATTGCCACTTCGTCTTCTGTTGCAAAGTGTTCAAATATTCAGCGCTCCACCTTCTCCAAAAGTGCTGAAGACGCTTTTGTTGTAGTTGATACTGGTTCAGCCTGTTGCTGGGAACATCTTCTAGGTTCACGTCAGGTACGGCGGTAAGAGGGTCCCCAATAAGAAAATGCCCGGGTGTAAGTGCTTCGTAGTCGGTAGGGTCGTTGGACATCGCGTATAAGGGCCTAGAATTCAACACTGCCTCAATCTGGCAAAGAATTGTGTTAAATTGCTCATAAGTTAATAGATTGTTACCCACTACCCGTCTAAAATGAAACTTGGCAGACTTTACGCCTGCTTCCCAAAGACCTCCTTGGTGAGGTGCGGCTGGAGGGTTGAAGTGCCACTGCACTCCACTACTGCTGAGCTCCGCTGCGATTGCTGAATCTGCTTCCCGATTCCTGATGAGTGATTTTAGTTCTCGCTCTGCACCAACGAAGTTAGTGCCACAATCTGAGTAGATATGAGCACAGAGCCCTCTTCTTGAAACAAACCGTTTGAAGGCTTCCAGGAACGCTTCGGTGGACAGGGAGCTCACTGCTTCCAAGTGAATGGCTTTTGTTGATAGGCAGACAAAAAGGCACATGTAGCCTTTGTATGTCTTTGGTGCCCTTCCAATAGGGTTCTTGAGGGTGAATGGTCCAGCATAATCCACCCCAGTATGAAGAAACGGACGAGTTGGAGTAACTCTCGGTGCTGGTAGTGTACCCATCATTTGTGATGCGGTCTCTGCTCGGTAGCGACGGCAAGTTACACACTTCCTGATTATGTGTCTAACTGTATCTCGTCCTCGGAGAATCCAAAACTCGCTTTGAATTCTCGACCACGTTATACTGAAACTTCCATGGAGGAGACGATGATGAGCATCACGAATCAGCAACGTTGATAGATGATTATTGTGGGGCAAGATGATCTGGTGCTTTCTCGTTTCCGGTAATTTTGCCTTTCCTAGCCGACCAGAAATCCGAATGATTCCCAAATTGTCTATGTAAGGATGAAGACAATTGAGTTTGCTGCTGGGCTTTAGCTGGTTTCCCTTTTCCAGAGTTTTGATTTCATCTTTAAAATAGTGCTCTTGCACTTTGCACACCCACCATTTAAAGGCAATGTCTAGCTCCTCAGCAGTAAGCTCGGTACTTCCTTCCTTTCTGGTCCACTTCCGAGTTGTCAGATTACTACGGAACTTTACCTCCCACTTCTTCCACTTGATGTAGCGGAGGAGATAAGCTGTCACTCGTTTTAGCTTGGTTAACGATGAAAATCGCTCCAGGAACTCCATGATGAAGTCTTTGTTACTTAAATTCACTTTGATTGCACGTTCCTCCAAATCCAATTCTTTCTCTTGATGAACGCTTTCTGTGAATGTGGGAAGACCTGGTTCTGATAACCAATGAGGGCCCTTCCACCAAAAGTCACTTTCTAATAGTTGAGCCGCTGTGGCTCCTCGTGACGCCAAGTCCGCAGGATTGTCCGTTCCGGGGACATGCCGCCAACTTTCTATTGCCGTGAGATTCTGAATCTTTGACACTCTATTCCCCACGAAGGTTTTCCAACGGTGCGGATCTCCCTGAATCCATTTCAGGGTGATGGTGGAATCAGTCCACAGGTATGTGTCCCCATTCAGGTCCAGACAACTGATAACACGGTTCACCAGCTTTGCAAGCATCAAGGCCGCCTCTAACTCTAATCTCGGAAGAGAAACTAGTTTGACTGGGGCCACTTTGGTCTTGCTGGTGACAAACGATACGGTAATTGTTCCATCACTATTATAGTTGCGAGTATATATGGAACAACCGAGGGCTCGCTCACTGCTGTCGGAATATCCGTGGATTTCGTAACTGTTTGGAACTGCTACGATATGACGTGGGATTGATAAGCCATTCAATAAGTTGAGTTCTTGTTTATACTCATTCCATTGAGACTCCACACTAGCTGGTACTACTTCATCCCATCCGCATTTCAACTTCCACAGATCTTACAAAAGCATTTTTGCACGCACTGAAAAACAGCTGATGAGGCCGAGCGGGTCAAATACGCGTGCTGCATTGGAACACAGTTTCCTTTTCGTCAGCAGGTCTTCGTATTTGAGTTCAAAACCATTAAACTTGAATACATCCCCTAGTGGATGCCATTGCACTCCAAGTGCCTTGATTGTGTCGTTTTCATCAAACGAGAGGGGCTCGTGCTCCCTCACATTCTCTGGAATGACATCCAAGACGGCAGGGTCGTTGGATGTCCACTTGCGGAGTTCCAAGCACGCTGTTGCACATCCTTTCGTTAATTCTTCGTAAACTCGTATTCCCTCTTCTGTGGAATTAACGCTGGGAAGCGCGTCATCAACGTACGTACTTTTTAGGAGAACTTTGGAGGCAGCTGGGAAGCTTTTTGATAATTCCAGTCCTAACTGATGTAGGCACCGTGTTGCAAGAAACGGTGCACATGCGGTACCGTATGTTACGGTGGTAAGCCTATAGTCTTTCAAAGGCTCGTCAGGAGATTCACGCCAAACAATTCGGTGAAAGTTGCTATCCTCTACATTTAGGCCAAAATTGCGGAACATCTTGATAATGTCTGCTTTTACCACTACTGGGTTAATCCTAAATAGAAGCAGAATGTTATAGAGCTCGTCCTGAACTGTTGCCCCAACCATCATGGTTTCATTCAAAGATACTCCGGTGGTTGATGGAGCAGAGCCGTCAAATACGACTCTCAGCTTCGTCGTACTGCTACTTTCATTAATAACACCATGATGAGGTAAATAAGCTGTTTTACCAACTGTCTCTCTGCTTTCGACCTCCACCATGTGACCCAACAGCTGGTATTCTCTCATAAACTCGATATATTTCTGCCTGAAGTCGGGATTCCGTTGCATCCGCCTTTCCACTTGCTGAAACCTCTGTACTGCTGCTGCTCGAGTAGCACCCAACTCTGACTTTCTTTTGTTGAATGGAATGGACACTTGGAACTGTCCATTGGGCATTCGTCTATGAGTATCCATAAAATGCTGCTCACACTCCTTTTCTTCTCCACTCAGCTCTCGTGATCCCGGCATCTCCTCAATTTCCCAGAATCGCTGTAGTATTTCCAAAGTGGGATCAGCTGTTACGTGATAGCACAATACTGGTCTTTCTTCTCTTTCAGGACAAACGCCCGCTACTAGCCATCCAAAGATGCTCTCCCAAGCAAACGGAGCGGTATCATCATCTGATACTCTACGGTTCATTAGCAGGATTTTGTGAAAGTGTTTGATAC
>CM056172.1:30225716-30271716 GCA_029691765.1 Entomobrya proxima
AATTTTACAGTTACTCTTTCTTGGACTGGTGAACTCAAGCAATCAACTCATAGCACAACTGCAAACCTTAAAATATTTAACGTTTCAACCACACAGACTATTTTACTCTTATCCAAAATGAAATACGAAGAAAGTCAAATTCAGCAAGTTAGCTATGAACTCAGTAAAAATTTGGAAACTCTACTAGGTTTACTTGTTAGCGTAAATGCGACAAAAATCAGCACAACTAGTACAATATGCTTTCAAATAAGTGTGATATGTCCTAAAACTGATCAAGTGCTTGAGGCAACAGAAGTTCAACAATTGTTTACTTTTTCAGAACCCGAAATTAGCAATTTATTCCAAGAATTTGAAATAATTCAACATGCAAGGTCGTACATTACAATAGAGCCAAAAGGAATTTTAATATATTTTTGGATGCTCCTATTTGCCACACAAGACGACAGTGAATTTACACAAGAACAGTTTTATTTTAAAGATGCAAACATGCTTTATTTGTATTTAATTTGTATTCTAGGATATATTTTAATCTTTGAAATTATCATTGTTTTAAGTATAATAGCATGTAAAGCATGCATTAAGAACCGAAGACGTTGTAAGGATTGCAAAGATGAAGAGATAGATTACATAGATTACAGACATTTAGTGTTTAATGGGTATACCGAACTTCCGGAAGAAATACGACAACTATTTATTATTTATTTAGATAATGATGAAGACCCGGATTCTATAACCCCAACAGAATCAGATTGCTAATAAATCTACAAATACAGCAAACTTATTACTTGATCAACCACAAAAGCTTGGATATTCAATGGTGTTAGTACTTCTACATAGCTTGTATAATTTAGATAAATTTTCTGCACTGGACAACTTGCAAAAAAATTTTTAAACCATTTATTCTTCTGTAGCAGCTCTATCTTCTTTACATTTGCCCTGGTTTCCTCTGAAGCTTGATTAACATCCGCTAGTGCTCCAAAGAAAAATATGATGTTTATAGCACTGCAAACGGAACACCAGAAAAATACAAACATCATTCCAAGATCAATAGAATTTCCATCCTTTCCACGTAATATATCAATGCTTTTAAAGAGACTAGCTATTTCACAAATCAAATCGGCAATCATAATGGTGGATAGCAAATACTGGGTGTTGAGAACTCGATGTTTGACAAGAAGAAGTTGAATATCACGGAATTGTTTCCATGGAGAATTTTCCACTTTCCCTGACCATGTACTCATTTGACTAATGAATAAAAACCAAACATTTAGGTATTAATTTTTTAAGTTTAGAACAAAACCAAAAATATGTGCATACCTTGTAAAGTTCTCCAAATAAGAACTGAAGCTATATCCCTGTAGCAACATCAACTGTGTTTGTAGTATCAATCCTGGCATTATAAAAGAGAAACTGGAAAATGACCACATAGTCACCAAGACCAATTTAACTTTCTCCAATATTCCCGTGTCCATGCTTCCATTGCACTGTGCCATTGTCCAGAATCCAACGCACATTGGATAGCAAGGTTGCACCAGTACACCCAAATGGTACGTAAACACCAAATAGGATGTAAACGTATGAGTTTTAATTAGTGCCTTTGTCAGCCAAGTTTTCCTTGTTGGTTCATTTAGTTTCAAATTTGTGTAATTCCGTTCCTCAAACTGGATCATGTTGTTTATCAAACCTACAAGTTCTTCTGCTCTTTGGCAAACCACATAAATGCTGGCCAAACCCATGGTGTAGCCAGCAGTGTTCATTACACCGTGCATTTTAACAATCATGGAATCGTTGCTCCAAAACCAGACAATCTGAAATACTGCAAGACATAAATAAAGAAATGCACCTTTTAAGCGCCATTTTAGATGCGTACGCTTAGACAACTCGTATAAACGAAGGCGATTCTGCTTTTTGTCCCAATAAAATGGAAAACATTTAAAAATGCTGGACAATCGTATGCTCCATAAAAGAGCGTGTAGAACTTTGTGCTGAACTAGTACCATGCTTGTAAAAATGAACTGCAGTTTTCAAAAGGTCATACTAGACTAAGACAAAAAAATATTTTATCATGAGTTGTAAGCTAGGTTACAGTCACCATTATCTATTTAGTTGAAACTCTTTTAGCGATTTTTCTTTATCGGTGCACCTTAACGTGAAACCCCAAAGTTTTATAGGATAAAGGACTACACCGTATAGTCTACACGACTGGAGCGTAAGGTGTGAAAATATTCATGAATAGATTACTTAAAGCAAAAATTACTTTCGTGAATGTCTAATGAGAAAAGGTTACGCTTTTGCAACGTATTCTAATAATAAAACGCTAAAGAGCAATTTTATTGTAATTTTGTGACAAGCTTAATATTTTTTGTCTCCCGTCTACTGAATAGCCATTATAGCAGACAGGATAACGGAGCACTTTTAGAAATTGGGCTCACTCGGTACATTTTGGGGATAAAAAATTTACGCACGGATTACACTCCAGTAAGGAAAGTGTGTGAAAGTGTAAAATGAATAATTAAGCACGTAGTTATGAGAAAATCGTTGTCAAGCTTTCAGTTTTCCATCCGTAAATTGCTATAGGATCAACTATTTTCTTAAAGTCTAGAGTCTAGAGTGTGTCTTGGAACGTGCTTTTGTACGTACTTATACGTAAGTCATAATTTAATGTTATGTCATATCAATTGCACTTGGAACAACGCAATATATAAGTCTTTAAGAAAAAGTAATGGAGTAGTTAAACTTTTAAACATGTAACGCTGCAATCGAGCTGACCGAGCAAATAACTAAAGTCTTTTAATTACACTAGGGTTATTACACTGTCAAATCTCCAAAGGGTTACATTAGGGGTTCAGTTTCATACAAGTTTGACAAGCTAGCTTCTTATATACTTACTAGCACGGGGCCCGTTCCTGCACTAAGTGCAGGAATAATTATACGCAATTGTAGTAAAACGACACATACTCCAAACTTCCACCCATAATTTTGCCAAAAATCCCCATGTATTTTCCCATGCTGCCACAGTTCCTATGTATTCTCCCATGTTGCCACATGCTCACTTCAGTATGTATATAAAAATTTTGTTAAGTTGTAAAATGCGCCCAGCAAAAAGTGAATTTTAGCGAATAATGAATTCCACAGCCTTTAGTTAGTCTACGTATCAAATTTGAGCTAAATCCTTGCAAATACGAAAAATACCTGTGAGGAATAAGCGCTTTCCCCAGGGGAAACATCTTAATTTCGCTTGATTCCCCACCCTTAAATTGACCTACATACCAAATTTCAGCTCAATCCGAGCAATACTGTAAAAAACTACTCCTGTGGGATGAGCCCTTGCCACCAGGGGTATTTGGTTAATTTCGCTGAAATCCCCACTCCTTAGTTGGTCTACATACTAAATATCAACTCAATCCGTCAAAGATAGCTGTACTTGTACTGCTACTATAACAGCTGTTCTGGACAGGGGCAGGACAGGACAGAACAGAGACAACTCAAACAAAATAAAACTTTAGTAAAGTTGTAAAAGTACGCCCAGCGACAAATTATTGACGCCAAGTTTGGTGAAAAATTAATTCCCCGCCCTTCAATTGTTCTACATACCAAGTTTGAGCTCAATCCGAGCAAAACTGTAAAAAACTACCTCTGGGGGATGAACCCTTCCCCCCAGGAGCAATTGGTTAACTTGCTGAATTCCCGACCCTTCAGTTAGTCTACATACCAAGTTTCAGCTCAATCCGAGCAAAACTGTAAAAAACTATCCCTGGGGGATGAACACTTCCCCCAAGTGGTAATTGGTTAACTTTGCTGAATTCCCGACCCTTCAGTTAGTCTACATACCAAGTTTCAGCTCAATCCGAGCAAAACTGTAAAAAACTACCCCTGGGGGATGAGCCCTTTCCCCCAGTGGTAAGTGGTTAACTTTGCTGAATTTCCCACTCTTCAGTTAGTCTACGTACCAAGTTTCAGCTCAATCCGAGCAAAATTGTAAAAAACTACCCCTGGGGGATGAATCTTTCCCCACAGGGTTAATTGGTTAACTTTGCTGAATTCCCCACCCTTCAGTTAGTCTACGGACCAAGTTTCAGCTCAATCCGAGCAAAACTGTAAAAAACTACCCCTGGGGGATGAAACCTTCCCCCCAGTGGTAATTGGTTAATTTTGCTGAATTCCCCACCCTACAATTAGTCTTCATACCGATTATCAGCTCACTCCGTCAAAAAATAGCAGTACTGCTACTATAACAGCTGATGTGAGGCCGCATGAGAAAAAAACCATGGTGTCCAAGAAATCAGCCAGCGACACTCTTTGCTTATGTTTTAGATGTTTTAGATTAAGTATCGCTAAGATACTTAATAATATTGCACTCCGGCCGTCCGTCCGCCCGTATGCAATTTACTCAGTAACGGCTAGGCCGATTACAACCAAACTTGGCACACAGATACTATAGCACCTCAGCCACAACCCTATTGAATTTCAGGTCAATAGGTCAACTCTAAAGGTCAGAGGTCACCAACGGTACAATATTTTTACATAGGACTTATATCATGCGACACATGATTTTAGGTCAGTTTTTTACCAGGACTCCGATGGTGCAGTTTGCTTTTCAAAATTCAGATTCTAAGAACCTGATTCAGGCTCTTTTTGTTGCCAAACATAGCATTTATGCGTTTTCTCTGTAACGGCTGTACCGATTACAACCAAACTTGGTATGCAGATACTATAGCATCTCAGCCATAACCATACTGAACTTCAGGTCAATAGGTCAACTCTAGGTCAAAGGTCACAGCAATGTCACAACTTTTTACAATAGTACCTATATCATGCGACACATGATTTTAGGTCACTTTTTTACCAGGACTCCGATGGTGCAGTTTGTTTTTCAAAATTCCGGCTCTAAAGCCCTGATTCAGGCTCTTTTTGTTGCCAGATATAGCATTTATGCGTTTTCTTAGTAATGGCTGAACCAAATTTAACCAAACTTGGTATACAGATACTATGACACCTTAACCACAACACTATTGAATTTCAGGTCAATAGATCAACTCTAAATGTCAAAGGTCAGCAGCCTTTAAATCTTTTTACATAGGACATATATCATGCGACGCATGATTTTTAGTCAGTTTTTTACCACAATTACAAATATGCAGTTGGTTTGTTAAAATTCTGATTGTAGGGACCTGATTTAGGGCCTTAATTGCCATATACATCATTTTTGCAGGCTACATGTTGTGCGACACATGACTTTAGGTCAGTTTAGCCGCTGTTTTGGAGATAAAATTGTCACGGTACATAATACATATTTTTAATTCTGAAAACTAAATTTGAATTTGCAACTTGAAACAGCTATGCTACATAACGATGCTGTTTGGAAGTTGGCCTTGTCATGTTACAGAATGCATACTTTTCATTTTAAAAACTGTATTGAAATTATGAAATACTAGAAGTTAGCCCGTTAAAAACTTAAACGGCAATCTAGAATGATCGGGCATATTTTTATGTTACCATAGTAGCAGTGTGCAGTAAGTGTAAATATCTGTTTAAAAAAATTAAGAATTTTGGCTGATGTCTAAAACTTTTTTAGCTGATTTTAACTTTCCTAAAATCCATTAACTGAAAAGCTAAATGGAGGTTTAGAAATGGGTATCTTTATTAAAGTTATCGAGGTTCACATCAACTTTAATATCTGACATTGGACTTTAGTGAAGTGCTTCCAACTTAAGCTTCTTCCTTTTTTCGACTATTCCTTCTTGTCATCACCCAGCTCCTGGCTTCTTGCTGAGGTTGTTCGGCCTATGGAGACTTAAGAAGGGCTTCCTCATCATCAGCTAGGAGCATGTCTTCGGTAATACCATTCATATGCGCCTCATCTTGATTTTTCACGTCTTCCTTATGCTTCTTGTGTTCCGCCCTTTGTTTCTTCAAAGCCATCTGCAGTTCTCGGATCTGTATATTCTTGTTCAATTTCTCCTTTTGGGCTTCTGCTTCCGCCAGTCGTCGCTTTCTTCAGATGGCATCAATATTGGTGCACTTGCAAACACCACAAAATGAGTCCTCTCCTTCAATAAAAAGCATTTAAATAATTAAATTGTGTACAATATGCCGGTGCGTGTAAGTTAAGTATTGACTTTTTGTTAACTTACGATGGACGTAAGCAGCGCACTATTCACAAACACGCATTGAAGAATTGGCCAAATCTGGAGTAACATAGGCAGATTGAAACCGCAAAAATTTTCCGCATAGTTTATTCGGACATCGAGCTAAAGTAAAAATCTATTAAAAATTTTGAACATTGCCTTTGGGCCGTCATTGGATTTTAAAGTCTCACCCAGCTTTCGAATCCCTTGGTTATAAATCACGCCGCCACACTCAGTGCAATATCGATTGGTCATCGGGTTGTACGGCCGACCAAAGGCTTGGCCACGGCATGATCCAGATCTCTGAGATTTCAACAGCATTGTTAGAATAATGCAGTAAAGTTTAGGTGGCTCAAAATTATAGTAAAGCTATAAATGATAACGATTGTTTTTACCTTAGCCTGGTCATTATTGTGATGATGTACGCTATAAAATCCGTCAAAAGTGAGGGACAGGTCAGCAGGTAGCGCGATGGTATGTCGATTGATGTAGAAAAATTAATTTGGCACCTGAAATTTAAAAATAAACAGAATTTTAAACGCTTTACTCACATAGCACTACAACAAAATAAAAAATCTCGATAGATGAGGTAAATAATCATTTACAAACTTACTAAAATCCTTCAAGTCTTCCCCGTACTTAATGCCTTGTCCTTCTCGCCAAGAAAAACTCGCCAGCAATCCTTCAGTCAATCGGGAATAACGGCAAATTTGTTCTCTGTGTCCTCCTATCCTGGAAAAAAGTAAACGGCCAAGTTAGTTTTGACGGATTTCACAGTTTTTCATCATATAAATTTTGGGTGCGTAGATTAATGGAATAGTTATCCATCTTAGGCAAAGTACTTACTTTAAAATCCTTCAAAACCCAATCTGGACTCTGATCCCTGTGTTGAGAATCCTGAAGACGAACTTGCCAGCACTCCTTCAAAGGATTTAACCATTTTCCACCAACACACACGTGCACTGAACGGGTGATGATCAACGATACATTTAACCATCACAAATTAAGTACTTACCTAATTATCCGTCAAACCCCGATTTAAACTCCGTGTCCGTGTTGAACACTTGACTGGCTTTGAATTCGCTCACACAATCACACAGTATTGTAGTAAATTTGTAGTTTGGTTCAAGAAATTATTAATTCTTTCCAAAGAAAAAAACTCTAATTTTCTGCGTCAGCAACAAATATTGTACACGAACAGCACAAAAGAATGATCATCGAAAGGAATGGATGATAGTAATTTATTATGATCAGCAGCTGAGCAGCTCAGAAGCCAACTTGCAGTTGAGTAGTGCGCCACGGCCATAAGGTAATGGAATACTCGATGGCATGAGGTGAGTGAAAGAGAAGGTCAGTAGGTGGCGCGGTGATATGCATTTGGCTTGTTGTTGTGCTGCTTCAAGCATTGCATTGCAAGCATTGCATTGCAAAGAGGAAAAGGAATAGGCCGCTTGAACGTAAGCGGAACGGCGAACCATGTTCAATCCTGCTCAAAAGTGCACACACACATTTCTTACCATTTTAGAGTTATTTAATTATGTATTTTACTAGAAAGGAGGCCCGTTAAAAAATTTAACGGTAATCTAGAATCATCGGAACTATCTTCTTTATTCATTAATTATATAGTACAGAGGCATCTGCTAATTCAATTGAATTACCCAGGGCGAGCGGCGCGGACGCTCCTCTGTTTGTCGCCCCACTGGCCTTTCCAGTTCATTTGGAAAGACACTGGCGGTACATTTACAAAAGCCACCGCTGGCTTCAAGAATTCAGATATGTACGAAGAGATTTAAAAAATCTCTTAGTACACGAATACCTTATCTGAATCCTTTATCAATCTTCCTTGATCTGGACCTTCGTAAATCTTCACTCTTACATCTTCAAATCTACGAACTCTTGAGAAGGCAACATAAAGTTGACCGTGTCCAAACACCGGATCATGGAGTACGATTCCAACTTTTTCCAATGTTTGGCCTTGTGACTTGTTAATTGTCATGGCAAATGCTACCTTCACAGGAAATTGCCTCCTCGTAAGTTTAAAAGGCAATACTGTATCTGAAGGGCATAAGTCAATACGTGGTATTAACACTTGTTTACCTTCCGAGGAGCCTGTTAGAACTTCGGCCTTAATTAGGTTTCGCTGTAGTCCTACAACAAATAACCTTGTACCGTTGCATAGACCTTCCTTTGTATTCGTTTCGTATAAGCATTATAACACACCCAATCTTTAATTTCAATTTGTGAGGGGGCATTCCAGATGGCGTTAAACTGTTAACAAACTCATCCGGAAAGTCCGTTATCTCACCATTTTCTTTTCCATCCACCTCAATCCTGTCAGTACTTATGTAAATTCGTCAGTATTAATCAAATTTAGAATTTCCTCATTTATTTTATCTACATTGTCATTTTTTGGGCATAATATTGCTCGCTTTGACATTGTCTTCACATTTTCAATAGTGATCTCTGTTCCAAAAATTTCGTTAACAATAGATCCAGTACATAATACTTGTGAAGGTACTTCAATAATATCTTCTCCAAGTCCATCTTCCAAGTTTTCAAGTTCACCATCTCCAAGTTTCAGCAACCATTCGCTGTACTCCGGTTCAGATGACCTCATGTTATTTTTTAGACTTAACGTCTTAAATTCTCTCCACATATTACAATATTTCAAACTGTTTTGTACAATTGCTGCTCGCAGGGCATGAGGGACAATAGCAAGGCATTGTCTAAAGTCCCCTCCAAGCAATATTATCTTTCCTCCAAAAGGAATATTTTTTCCTCCCAAGCATTCCATTACTTCTCGTAAAAAGCGATCAATTGCATCTATAGCGTGACTTGAAGCCATTGTACATTCGTCAATTATTATTAAAATTGCTTGCCGAATATTATCGGCAGCAGAGGAACTTGGGCTTATTCTGGACACAGTGTCTTCTGTAATTGGAATCACTAACTTAAACAACGAATGAAAAGTTTGTCCTCCTTCCAATAAGTTAGCAGCTATTCCAGTTGAAGCAGCTGCGAGCACAGAGTATTTTTCACCTCTTAAATAATGCAACAATGTTTCATACAGATAGGTCTTTCCACTTCCTCCCGGACCATCCAAAAAAAAACATTTGGACCGCAAAGTCTCATTTCTCACAGCATCGACAATGCTATCAAAAGCAGTCTTTTGATCTACATTCAGTGTTCCAATGAGCGCATCTGCTTTAGCACTCTCGCTAATAGGATCATAAGCGTCATGGTCATAGTCAGATACATTTCCTTGAGGTTCTCTTAATCCGATTGAATTAAGGGTTAACCCAAGTAAAAGTAAGGTTTTCTTGAGATCTTTCAAGGCATACTCTTCACAACTTCTGCAATCTCCTGATTTTTGATGGAGACGATGACAAATATCTTCCGTCATATCGATTAAGTTATCGTTCCAAAGTTTTGCAGGATCAGAAGGACTGCAAAATGCACAAATATATGCAAATATTTGCCTTAGTTGAGCAGGCATTTGACAGGCAATCGCATCATTTAATGTGTTTTGCCAGATATTGTCGTCCAGCAACAACCCTCTTGCCTTTGCAGATTCTCGGAATGTTTCATATACTACACCGTCATATGTTCGCAAATCTTCAAAACTTATAGCACCTTTTACGTGCAAAAGTAATAGTCGTAAATAGAATCTCTCGGCGTCTTTTGGACTTACCGTGTACATTCTACCAATTTTATTGAAGTACCTCTCGCGTATTTTCCAGCGACGTTCAGATTTTAACCAAGTAAAGCTTTCTGGGATTTGATAGTAATACAATTTTCTTGCTTCAGGGTCGCTCTTATTCAGATCGAACCATCCCATAAGCGTACTACGTTTTTCTTCGGCCTTTTCAAGAGCCTTCTCTACTACTTCGTTTGTGTTTTCGTTGTTGTCAATATCTTTATCACATTGAAGCACTACAAACTGCTCCCCTGGTAAATGCACGGCACGGCAAGCCGTTCAACAGAGTGAGATTGTTCGTGTAATGAATATCCAAGTATTCGCCACATTGACTCAGGTGCGCTAACATACCGAGAATCGACGTGCTTTGTAACTTCATCTCTACTTGTTGACTCCTTTACTTCTACACTTGCACAATCGTGTCCTTTGTGTATGTATTTATTTATGTACTTCACGCATTTCACGGAAGAACATGCTTCTACATTTATATGGCAATTGTATCTCAATAACAAATATGGATTATACGGAACAATCCATCTGTTGTCTATGGTCTTGTCTTTTACAACCACTTCCGGCCCTCTCCTTTATTTGTATTTTGCATATCCATCAGCGACTTCATGATTACCTAAAGTTCGCTCTTGGAAATCTTTTGGAAATTTTTTACTACAGTTATCATTGACCATACATGGACACTTTACACCTTTCCCGCATGGTCCATGCACCATATGGCTGGTGACAATATCAAACAAAATTGAATTTTTTTCTTTATCCGGAATCTCGGCTTTTATAACTGCATCAATCTTTTGTTCAGTAGTAAGTTTTGAAGTAGAGTCAAGGATCAGCAATATGTGTGCGTGAGGTAAACCTCTTTTTTGAAATTCAATTACATAGACCCAAGCCACCACTTTTCCAAATATTCCTCCTTTCTCTCCAACAATCTCGCTCATTAACTTATCCAATTTCAATTTAAATACTTTGGCAACCAAATCTGGACGGTGTTCAACACTTTGCCAGGGTTCCAGGTTTTCTTGTATCTCTGGCCACTTTGGATTGCACGTCATTGTTACAAAAAGTTCTGGTTTTCCAAATCTTGTAACAATTGCCATTGCATCCTGATAATTTTGCTGCATGTGTCTCGGGCCACCTTGAAATGAAGATGGAAGCAAAACCACTGTTCCAGGTTTTTTACCTTCAACATCATTTTCTGCAACTACATGTAACCCTTTCAAAGTGTCGCCTCTAAACTCCTTTTGATTATTTCTGATAAAATTTAATCTATCAGCTTCCATCTTGACATATGCATCAACTATATATTGTTGACTCAATCGACCAGCATTCAATAATTGATTGAATCGACCTCTCTGTGATAGACGGTAGGAGTAGTACTCCATCATCGTTACTTTACTTCTCTTTCCGGTGCTGTTTTTTGTTATATCAAGGCCATACCCTTGTTCTCCATATGGAAAATGGCTTCAAGATTTTTGTGTAAAATACTAATTGTTTTCATGCCCTTGTTAGGGTCATTTGGCGCGTTTCTTGTATGAATTAGTAAGTCTCGCTCAAGTGGAGGCAGGCCGTCTTTGTTTTGAAAGACAACGGCTACTTCATTTGCAGCTTGCAGGTTGTACCGGTTTTTGTCTTTCTTATGGTCATTAACAATGGCCATTGTCACTTGGTTAACCTCACCTCCATTTTGCTCAGCTTCTTTTATTGATTCTTTTTCAACTTCGTGCAGCATTTTGTATGATTCTACAAATTTATTATTGTTGTTCATAAAATCTGCAATCGTATTAAAAACAGAGTCATTTACTCATTTATTGGCCGGGTGCTTTGACCTCTCTTTATTAGCTTCATCTGCGTCAATATACAACTGTGCGTACTGTGGCTTTTCTCCTGGTGGAGGATGCAACGCTCCAGTTCGGTGATATATCTGACCGTGAATTCGGAAGCACCATGGACCGTATCCTGGAGGTGGCTTAATATTTGCACCCATTGAAGCAAATGCAAATGAACTGTTTATGGAGCTGATATTGTTCATAAAGTTAATTTCAATATCATTTTCTTTTCGCATTAGCTTTTGAAAAATCTCAGGATATTCTTCCTCTTCAATTTTTACTTGCCCATTTTTGCAGCACTTCGTGTATGTTCTACTACGTAGTACTTCACCATTCGCTTGTTTAATGTTTTTGCTATGATAAGGTTCATCTGCAAAGTGTTTTGCATTACATTCCCCACAGAGCTTATCCATTTTCCCGCAATAGTACGGTTCTACTTTTGTTTCGTTTTCCAAAGCATTTTCAGCAATTATTTTTAGATTAGCGCGTGTAGCACTATTTGTAGCATTTGCTTGCATTCTTTTTTCTGTTTGGTATGTTAGGTTATAAGAAACACGCCTACTCGTAAGTTCTTCTGACTCTTGGCTACGATGCAAACTTTGCCTTGCAGCGTTTGTCGCAAGGCGTCGGTTTCTACTTGGTTCGTCTTCAATTGAGCTTAGCATACTTCGCCTTTCTTTTTCTCGAGCAGCATTAGCATCATGACGTGCGTTTGTTTGATCTTCCGTTTCTTGAGCTCGCGCATTGCTTTGTCGTGCAGCATTAGCTTCAAGACGGGCGTTTTTTTGAATCTCCGTTTCTTGAGCTCGTGCATTGCTTTGCCGTGCAGCAATAGCTTCAAGACGGGTTTTTTTTTGAATTTCCGTTTCTTGAGCTCGCTTGTTTCTTTGTCGTGCAGCATTAGCTTCTAGCCGAGCTTTTCTTTGATCTTCCGTTTCGTTCTCTCGTCTACTTTTATCATAAGCAGCTTTTTTGGCTTTTCGTTTCGCTAATTGCTCAGACGACAGATCAGCATCACTTGCGTTTCTTTTATTTGATTTTGGCATTTTGCTACTTTTGATTGGTTGTAGAATCAGTCAAAATACTTTTTTGTGACGTGTGTCACCTTCGTTAATCAACTTCACCTGTTCTTTCGTTAATCAACTTCACCTGTTCTTCCGTTAATCAACTTCACCTTTTCTTTCGTTAATCAACCTCACTTCTTCTTCCGTTAATCAACTTCACCTCTTCTTTCGTTAATCAACTTCACTTCTTCTTCCGTTAATCAACTTCACCTTTTCTTTTGTTAATCAACTTCACCTCTTCTTCCGTTAATCAACTTCACTTCTTCCGTTAATCAACTTCACCTCTTCTTTCGTTAATCAACTTCACTTCTTCTTCCGTTAATCAACTTCACCTCTTCTTTCGTTAATCAACTACGCCTTTTATTTCCCCTTTTCTATAACTCTCTATTTATTTATTTCTCTATTCTCCTCTTACACAATCCACCACCCCTCACAAACAAAATGTGTGACCAATTTTGCTGCTTCTCCAGGTAACACCTTTTTGAAGGATTTTATCACCAAGGGCTATCCTGAAATTACAGAAAATGTTTAATATTTCTGCAAACAACTTGTTTAGTTCATGAATCTAATATCATTTAATTAAATATTTTTAAACTTGCTTAAATCCTTCAAAACACTTCTCGCAGCGATTCGGTATTCTCAGCTTTGTAGTTGTATGCGTGGGTCTCAGGTGCCAACAATAGATTCGGTTTTGGCCTCAATAAAAGGTAAAAGGCCACTTCCTTCCTGTTTCCTTCTCTCCAAGACAAACTTGCCAGCAATCCCTCAAAGAATCGGGTATAACGGTAGATTCTTGTCCTACTTGCACCTGTAATAAAGCAAAAGGTTGACTTAATTTTAACGGATTCGATCATTTCGCACCACACACACACACATGTGTACGATGATTAATGAAACTTTTACCCTGCCTTAATTAAGGACTTACTTAATAATCCGACCAACCCTAATTTGAAGTCTGAATCCTGTGTTGAGAATTCAAATCGTCAAGACAAACTTGCCAGTAATCCTTCAATGAATTGGGTAGAACAGTAAACCCTCGCTCTGCTTGCACCTGTAATAAAGTAAACGGTCTACTTAATTTTAACGGATTTAACCATTTTGCACCAACACACACATACACTTTGAGTGAAGCATGATCTATGGAACATTTATCCATCTTAAATGAAGTACTTACCTAATAATCCGTCAAAATTCTATTTGAGCTCTGAATCCAGTGTTGAGAATTCAAATCGTCTTCAATCTAAGTTGGCAGCGCTCCTTCAAATAATTGGGTAGAACGGTAATTCTTGCTCTGCTTGCACCTGTAATAAAGTAAACGGTCCACTTATTTTTAACGGATTTAACCATTTTGCACCAACACACACATGCTCTGCATGATCACGAAACATTTATCCATCATAAATGAAGTACTTACCCCATTTATCCGTCTAACCCCAATTTGAACCCCGTGTTGAACACTTGACTCGTTTTGAATTTGAATCCCTCACAAAATCACACAATATTCCAGTACGGTAGTAATTAACAAAATATTTTTTGCAAAAAATTGTACACGAACAGCACAAAAGAATGATCATTGAAAGGGATGAATGGTAGTGAATTGTTTTGATCAGCAGCCAACGTGCAGTTGTATAAAGCGCCAATGCTGTGGGGTAATGGCATACTCAATGGCATGAAGTGAGTGAAAGAGAAGGTCAGCAGGTGGCGCGATGATATGCATTTTGTTTGTTGTGCTGCGTCATGCTACGTGTAGCTTAAGCATTGCATTCTACAAAGAGAGAGAGAGCGAACTTGCACAACGCACAACAACGTAAGCAGTAAGCAGTCATGAAAAGACTGGAAAGAGAAAAAAGTGCACACAAACACACACACGTTACATTTCTTAGCATTTTAGAGATTCTTAATATCACCTATGCTACTTAAAGATGCTCTTTGGAAGTTGAAATTGTCACGTAACAGAATGCACATTTTTCATTTTAAAAACTTTATTCAAATTTTGAAATAATATGCAGCTTCGATAAGCTATGCTACTTAAAGATGCTATTTTGGAAGTTGAAATTGTCACGTAACAAAATAAATAAATATCGTTACTCTGTTTTTTTGGGGTTTTATTAAGTATCGCTTAAGATACTTGATAATATTGTGCTCCGGCCGTCTGGCCGTACGCCCGTATGCAATTTACTCAGTAACGGCTGAACCGATTACAACCAAACTTGGCACACACATACTTTAGCACCTCGGGCACAACCCTATTGAATTTCAGGTCAATAGGTCAACTCTAAAGGTCAGAGGTCACCAACGGCACAATATTTTTACATAGAACCTATACCATGCGACACATGATTTTAGGTCAGTTTTTTACCAGGACTCCGATGGTGCAGTTTGTTTTTCAAAATTCAGGCTCTAAGACCCTGATTCAGGCTCTTTTTGTTGCCAGACATAGCATTTTTGCGTTTTCTCTGTAACGGCTGAACCGATTACAACCAAACTTGGTATGCAGATACTATAGCACCTCAACCATAACCCTATTGAACTTCAGGTCAATAGGTCAACTCTAGGTCAGAGGTCACAGCAATGTCACAACTTTTTACAATAGTACCTATAGCATGCGACACATGATTTTAGGTCAGTTTTTAACAAGCATTACAGATTTACAACCACTTTGTTACAATTCGTGCTTTAAGGCCCTGAATCAGGACCTTAACTGCCAGATACAGCAGTTTTACAGCGTACATGCAGTGCGACAAGTAAATTTACAGCCAAACTTGGTGTACAGACACAATAGCACCTCAGTAACAACCCTATGGAACTTGAGGTCAATAGGTCAACTCTAGGTCAGAGGTCACAGCGATGTCACAACTTTTTATAATAGACCCTATAGCATGCGACACATGATTTTAGGTCAGTTTTTGACCAGCATTACAAATTTACAGTCGGTTTGTAAAAATTTGTGCTTTAAGGCCCTGATTAAGACTTTTTTAGCGATACTTAACTATGTGCTTTGCAATTTTTATTTCATATCTAACTTTTTACTCATTTGCAAAAATCCTTTTAGTTCCTTTCAAACTGACATTACTAATATAAAATTTATTGAACAGATAATAAAATGCTATACGATTGAAGATTACAGGAGACTAGCATTATCTCAACAAAGTCGATGGATGTAACTGATGCATTTTGTAAAGAACAACCGATTATGATTTATGAATGAAGCAGTTTTTTATATTTTTGTATAAACTGTGCCAAATGCCAAGATCAGATACAGTTTATTTCTCACAAATGAATGTAAGCAGTAATTTCATTGAAATGAATGTTTGGTGAACTGCAAACATATGTGCCAAGTCCAAATAAATAAATCAATTATACAATCAATCAATATCAAAAGTGTTTGTATTATTTGCTCCAAGAAAAACATACTTTTGAAGTTTTCTCAAATTTCGCAAAATAAGTCCAAAATGCAATATGACCAATTTTACAATATATTTTACAAAATGCATTTATACTGTTTGTAATATAACAACTCTTTAGAAATGGTGTACTGCTATATGTTCTGCATTTTGTATCATGACTACGCCTTCACCTTCTCTGATGATAGTGATGCTGGTAGTTCTATTATGCTCTATGCTCCATTATTATCATTATCACCAGCACACTATTCCCAACTTTGGAACTGTATCAGCTTCTGCTGCCTTAGTGTTATAAAAGGTTCATGTTGATCTCTATCACTTTTTTGTTTACAATTTTGTAAGCATTCCAAAATGGAATCAATTGGCACACAAACAATATGTCGAAACATAGAGGTATTAATTTTGTTTCTCGAATTGCGTGCTGCAAAAAAACTGGTGCAATGAGAGAAGAATTGTCCAGAATTGCACAAATTTAATCAGCTAAATGACTGGAGAAGCTGACATAAAAAATGGGACTAATTAAAAAGACCAGCTTAATAAACGGGAGCATAAAGCAGTTTGGACATGCAAACGGTCATTGATGGATGACATGCATTTTACAAACACAAGCATAATTTTTTTCATCTAGGTTTATCCAGGTTTAGCGTAGTTTTGTCATTACTCTTTTGTCAGTGCACATGCAAGAAGGCTGGTATTTCTCCAGATTAAAGAAAATGCTGCTGGTTTTAATAATTTTTATTTTAACTACAACAGCAACAGTACTCAGTGTAACAAATGTTACAAGTCCGGCTGAAAAGCGATTGCGGGATGATCTTATGCAAGTTTACAATTGGCCAGTGCGGCCCGTTAAAAATGACAAGGATCGTCTCTGGGTCTACGTGAGATTTAAACTGCGCAGTATAGTCGGACTAGACCTTAAGGATCAGATACTGACCTTAAACGTAAAGATAGATCAGGAATGGACCGACTACAAATTTCAATGGGATCCAGACGAGTACGAGGGCATAGACCAAATCATCCTTCCAGCTCACAGCGTCTGGCTACCAGATTTCGAGCACTACAACAAATTTGGGGAGTATTTTATACATGCGGAGGGTACATTTGTGAAGGTGCGCCACAACGGAAATATCAAGTGGACTAGTAGTAGAGTCATAAAAAGTTTTTGTCCCATTGAAGTGAACTACTACCCTTTTGACATTCAAAACTGCTTTTTGAAATTTGGTTCGTGGTCATATGATGGAGACATGTTGTACATCACATTAAAAGACGTAGAAGGAGAAAATGGCACTGGAATACTGTCGCCTGTCGGAATGGACCTTAGCGAGTTTTACCCGTCGTCAGAATGGGATCTCATCTTGATTCCAGCGAACTGTAGCGTAACGTATTATGAATGCTGCACTGAAGCCTACATTGGTAAGTTTGCAGTCATCATGAATTATTAAGGTTCACGTTAGTGTACCTTTACTCCTATCATCGTGATGTGTCTGCACGTTCCTCCGTCCCTCCGTCCCTCCGTCCGTCCGTAAGCACGATAACTCGTCAACCGTTTGACCTATTCCAATTCTGTCTTCAGTTATCAATAGCTACACCTCTTGCGACGATCCCTATTGATTTTCAGGTCAATCCGATAACCGGAAGGTACCTAAAAAGTACCTTTTCTAAAGTAGTCTTTTTTGCTGCATTTAAAGGCCATAGAGCTACAGCATTTTCACTACCGGCATGGGAATAATACCAAATAGCAGATAGTGGTTTTCATCATGCCACATTGGTTCTCATCATGCCACATTGGTTCTCATCATGCCACATTGGTTCTCATCATGCCACATTGGTTCTCATCATGTCACATTGGTTCTCATCATGCCACATTGGTTCTCATCATGCCACATTGGTTCTCATCATGCCACATTTTGTTCTCATCATGCCACATTGGTTCTCATCATGCCACATTGGTTCTCATCATGTCACATTGGTTCTCATCATGCCACATTGGTTCTCATCATGCCACATTGGTTCTCATCATGCCACATTTTGTTCTCATCATGCCACATTGGTTCTCATCATGCCACATTGGTTCTCATCATGCCACATTGGTTCTCATCATGCCACATTGGTTCTCATCATGCCACATTGGTTCTCATCATGCCACATTGGTTCTCATCATGCCACATTGGTTCTCATCATGCCACATTGGTTCTCATCATGCCACATTTTGTTCTCATCATGCCACATTTTGTTCTCATCATGCCACATTGGTTCTCATCATGCCACATTGGTTCTCATCATGCCACATTGGTTCTCATCATGCCACATTGGTTCTCATCATGCCACATTGGTTCTCATCATGCCACATTGGTTCTCATCATGCCACATTGGTTCTCATCATGCCACATTGGTTCTCATCATGCCACATTGGTTCTCATCATGCCACATTGGTTCTCATCATGCCACATTGGTTCTCATCATGCCACATTGGTTCTCATCATGCCACATTGGTTCTCATCATGCCACATTGATGTGACAATGGTTCTCATCATGCCACATTGATGTGACAATGGTTCTCATCATGCCACATTGATGTGACAATGGTTCTCATCATGCCACATTGATGTGACAATGGTTCTCATCATGCCACATTGATGTGACAATGGTTCTCATCATGCCACATTGATGTGACAATGGTTCTCATCATGCCACATTGATGTGACAATGGTTCTCATCATGCCACATTGATGTGACAATGGTTCTCATCATGCCACATTGATGTGACAATGGTTCTCATCAAGTAATCATGGATAATCTTTGGTTATCATCAAGTAATCATGGATAATCTTTGGTTATCAAGTATAATCAATGATAATATTTGGTCAGTCAGTCATCAAGGGCAGTCAAAGTTACCGAGTAAAGTACACGTGAACCTTCCTTCAAGCTTACATAGGGTTTATTGGTTTTTAAATTGACAATCGCATGTCTTTAATTCTTATTATGAATTTTGCAATTGATTTCAGCAATTAGTTTCAACGTGACTTTACGTCGACAAACCTACTTTTATTTAGCGAATCTCGTAATGCCCCTCATAGGACTAAGCTACTTGTCCCTGTTGGTATTCTATTTACCTGCCGACTCCGGAGAAAAGATCACACTGAGCATTTCCCTCATTACCTGCCAAGTTACGTTTTTGTTGCTGATGATGGATAATATACCCGTTACTTCGTTAGCTGTACCATTGCTCGGGAAAATTATCGCTTTCAACATGATCCTTGTATTTCTTTCGGTTATATGTACAACCGTTGTGCTAAACGTGTACTATAGGAAACCCAGCACACACAAGATACCTAACTGGGTAACACGAATTCGATTTACAATGTTACCCAAGTTGCTGTTCATTGAGGTTGTGCCTGTACCAATGAGGCAACACGAAAAATGGGACGCTAATTTTAGTGGAGAATTCACTTTCAACAGAAAGGATGGTCAGGAGGATTCGAAGCTTAGTAATGTGTCACGGTTATGTAGCATGAGTCTCCAGGAAATTAATCGTCACATGCAAGGGCCAGGTCATTGGCAACAAGAGTCAACCTCAGAGGCTAAACTTTCAAAGCGAATAAGAAAAGCAATTTATGGCGTGCTTTACGTGCGAAGTTACATGGAAAAGTTGGAAGAGACCAGTTATGTAAGAAGTTTGAAATCTCAAAGTTTCTTAGCAACTTATAATTCTCTGGACTGGTCTATAGACTAGAATATTTTTTTTAAATTTCAGGAATGCGAAGATTGGAAATTCTTGGCGTCTGTTCTAGATAGAATTTTTCTTATTCTGTTCAACATTGTTTTTATATCAGGAACCATCTTTTTTATGATGGATGCACCTGCACTGTATGACATGAGGCAAGCTGTGAATAATTACACATTGGCAATGGTGTACGAAACCAGAGTAAATCCAATTTTCTAATGGATGGAATGTACTTGCCAAATAATGTATCTCGTTTGCTGACAAAAATTGTTAATCTCATTTTTTGAGAAGTGAACCAACCTTAATTATCTTAACTTTGAGCATGTGCATGTGCTTGCATGCATGAATTTTTATTCATTTTATGAAAACATTTCATTGCATCAACAAAATCATATTTCTAAATCAGCCAACCAAATAGGTATTTCATTTATAATTTTATTCAGATTGAACAATATTAAATAGGTATGAACTTTATCAATGAAAACTTTCTATTACATCCATACGGCCGGAGCAGGAAAATATAAGTATTCGATTCTCGATTCCTAACATGAATAAGTTGAAAACTTGATTAACAATATAAGACTGATAGCTTTATTTATGCAATAATGCAATAAAAGCTGCTATAGTCATAGTGATTTATCATTTTTAGTTACGAAGAGACATGAATGATTTTGGTTTAATGCTATTTTTGCACTTTAGTACATGAAAGGAATTCCGGATCATAAAAATAAGCATAATTGTACAACTAAAAAGTAATCATACGTTCAGATTCAGAGCAGTTTGTGTCGAATGCACTAACATTATAAACAAAGCGTAGGTATTATATACATTACATTATACATAATGATTCACGTATTCTTTTATTTTTTGACTTTTTTCATTAAAAGTTCATAATTTTTCTGTACACCCAAAATCTTGGTACTTTAAACAAACAGAACACATTTTCAAGCTATTATGCATTCGCTGGCAGGCGAATGTTCCTCGAGTAATTGCTTATCGTACAAAATTTCATCACGACCCCGTTAGTCCCAATTTCTAACATCAACAATATATTTCAGGTTTGGTAATTTCATGTACACTTCTTTCTGAAAACACTTCTCTTGTCTCCATCAAATTTTGGTAAATCAGCAGAAACATGTGAATATCTTTGTGCGTTAGCGTTAGGATTGTATCCTTGGGGACTGAACATATCTTTGAAAGAATCATTTACCATGGTTGTAAGTACCAAGCACTTTACTGTATATGGAATGCTGTCTACAATTTTGCACTTGAGAAAATTAAAGTGTCCAGTAGAAAGATATTTTAAAACTGAAAATTGCTTCAATATGTATACTTCCTTCTGCGAGGCTTGTCTCATTAAATTAGATGAATAACTTGCCCCCAAAACTAGTGACTCCAAAAAATCACCAAATTTTACTAATGGCCTAAGATAGTCTGCTAAACCTGCCGAAAATACAATGTCAACATAGATACTAGAAAGTTTTGGAAACCAGACTTTTTCAGCAAACACAAGATTCAACTGTTGTATGCTAGCAGTTATAATGTGAAATTTTTATGTATTTGGCATACATCCCTGTAAAATCTGAATCATTAGGAAATACCATCTGTAATTCTTTTAATTGCGTAAAGTATGGTTATGCTATTTGTCTCTGTATTTATGGAAAAAGGCAATATTTAATATTTTTCAAAATGTAAAATTTCTAGATATTGAATATTTGATAAGGCATTTTAAAGACTTATAGTCGAGTCATCATTCCACGGAATATTTTTAAAAGTAGATGTACTTTCAATTTCCAATTTTCTTAGATTTGGTGTAAATTTTAAGAATTGTAAAAATGTCTATAAAGAATTTTCCAAGTCCAATAGTGCACACAAACTTGCTGAATGGCATATATGATTAGGAACAGTATAGAGCACATAGTTTATAAAAACTGTTATAGGACGAAATTGAATATAAAGATGTTTAAACTCATAGGGATCTACAAGAATGAAATATATCCTTTCATAAATGAATAAATTTGGTTTAACCAAAAAAAGAACAGCAAATATAACGGTTATGAGCTTACAAGCTAATTCAGAACTGAAAAAGATTTTCATAATATTGGAAAACATATATAATATTCATAATATTTTCATATATATATATATAAAAGAAGCAATACTACGATGAGATGTGAAAGCAAATGGAAATTGTGTTAATGCCCGATTACTTTACATTCTGTTTTGTTGTATCAGCACGCAGTTCTAGCTTTCTCCCATTTGTTGGTTTCCTTAAATAAAAACTTTTTAACCTTGCGTCATTGTGCCATGCGAGAACAAAGTATTATTGTTTTTCACTGACTATGTTCTTCAATAGAATATACTTTCTCCTTTTTATATACATTTTGTATGCTAGAACTCCTCACAGTAATTTTCAAGTAAATAAAGCCGGCAACATGCCCACATGTACCAAAGTAGCGAAAGCAGAAGTTTAGTTCAGAAAAAAAAATTGGTTCTAAATTGAATTGAAACATAGGGACTTTCACAAAAATTATTCTAGTTTTGTTAAATTCAAAAGCCCATTATTGAACAAGTGGACTTTCACGAAAAATTCTTTTAGTTTTGTTTAATTCAAAAGTCCATTATTGAACAAGTGGACTTTCACGAAAAATTCTTTTAGTTTGTTTAATCATAGCAGACTAGGATCTAAATACAGGCATGCCATTACGCAGATTTTTCTGTGTAAAAACTGAATGAAAAATAAAAAAAACAAAGTGTGCCTAGTAACGACGTATACCTGCTGTACTGGAAACTTGCAACAATTCGCAACGTAAAACTCCATTTGCGGATTATTTTACGAGAACGACGTCGCTTGGGGCGCTAGTAGGCACACCGAATTTCTGTGCTTTTCTGCTTCTGTCAGCTGTCTTTGTTGTCATCGCAAAAAATCTGCGTAATGGCATGCCTGTATTTAGATCCTAGTCTGCTATGGTTTAATTCAAAAGTCCATTATTGAACAAATGGACTTTCACGAAAATTTTTTTTAGCTATGACCTTTGACCTTTGGAGTTGACCAATTGACCTGAAATTTTGCGCAGAGCTAGCTCATGTTATGGGACTTCTTTGTGCGAAAAAATTTTTTTAATGGGTTGGATGATTATGAGTAAAAATGTGGAGGAGAACACTTCTGTTTTGACCTTGACCAGAACGACGCGTTTCGACAATTTTATTTCATCATCAGGTCCTGGGAATGCTTATTTTCTACCTTTAGTAAAATGGTTAGTCAACTTTGTACATGTTAAAATAGCTTTCTGCCTTTATTATCAATTACTCATACTTTTTAAATTTTTAATTACAATTGTTTTGTTTAATTCAAAAAGCAATTATTGAACAAGGCGACTTTTACGAAAAATTCTTTTAGTTTTGTTTAATTCAAAAGTCCATTATTGAACAAGGGGACTACAGCTTTCAGTTTTGACCTTTGACCTTTGGGGTTGACCAATTGACCTGAAATTTTGCGCAGAGCTAGCTCATGTTATGGGACTCCTTTGTGCTAAGTTTCGTTAAAATCGGTCAAACCGTTAAAGAGATATCGCACGGACGGACAGACATACAGCGCCATCTTATAAAGTAGCTTTCGCTACTTAATAATCCAAAAGAGTGTGTTCTTTGTCGTCATGACATAAGCTTAATTTGCTTGTTTGCTTTTCGGATTTGTGATTAATAGGTATGTTTATTGACATTTTATTACTGGATTAAAAGCAACTATTTACCAGTTGTCACAAATTGTACTTAATTATATAGCAAAATACAATAAAAGTACATTATACTTCTTGTGGCTGATGTATGAAGTTAGTATGATCTTGTGTAAATATAGCGTTACAATTTTTACAACAAAATTTTTCGGTTTTATTCTTTATCTCTCTCATATTTGCATAGCAGTACAAAACTGAAATGGTTAGCTTAAAATTTCCCGTTAATAATTTACTAGTATAGTCTGTTGAAATTCTCGCCTGTCCCTTCAAGACCAATAACAAGCTAGTTGAACGCAATAAGAATTGTAGTGATAATTCCACCAGTAACTCCAACCGGAATCAAACGTCTTCCTCCATTTTTATTCCCTTCTGTTTTGTTTCCTCCTCTCAATAATGCCTCAGTATTACAAAGGTCGGTGGTACAAGTGCACACTGTAAGATAATCCGGAGCATGTCCAATAATTGTCGCGCCTGTTCCAAACTCCTTTCCATGATTCTGCACCAGCTCATTTGCTTTCAGGACTATTGTTGACCTCTCGTTACCTCCAAAGCATTTATGTCTAGCCTCTCTAAGCTTCCTGTTTGAACCCTTCACACAATTTCCGCTTCCGCCCAGCGTTTCCTGCATGCACTTGAAAAATGCTTCGCCCTCTCCAAAGAAGCCGTCTTTGTCACAAGCCTGGACTGTTCCCGTTGAAGGATTGAAGGAGATGGAGATACGTTTGAAGTTTTGCCAAATGAAGGGCTAGCTCATATCAGTTTTCAAATTGTGGTGCTAAATAGTCAACGTTTGGATTATGAAAATTTAAGAGAAATTGATTTCAATCTTATTGCTGAGGATAGTGCGCTAAACAGGACAAAAATTCTTGTTTCTGTTTATATCATAGATCAAAATGATAACTACCCAGAATTTTCTCAATCCCAATATTTAGTTCAAATACCAGAAAATCCACCAATTGGTTATGTAGTTGCCAAGGTAACAGCTTTTGACAAAGACTCGGGATCATTTGGTCAACAAGGTTTACGCTATGTTGACTTAAGAGGCTTAGCTAAACAGGAATTAAAGCTTGATGAAACCACCGGAGAATTAAGTGTAATTGCTGGAGAAGTTGATACACCGTCTGCATTTGATCGGGAGAAAAATCCGGAAATATTGATAACAGTTGAAGTCAGAGATAATAACGGCAAAGGAAATGTTAACACAGCAACTGTTCTTATTCAGCTAGAAGACGAAAATGATAACAGTCCAAAGTTTCTGCAGAGTTTTTACGAAACGGAAGTTTTTGAAAATATTGACAGCATTTCTTTAGCTATTCGAATACAGGCTTTTGATACGGATAAGCCAAACACAAATAATAGCCTAATTAAATTTTCCCTAATATCAGAGGAAAGTTTGTTAAATGAACATATTGATATTGATTACAATACGGGAGTGCTGTTTCTAGTGAAAGCTTTTGACTTTGAAGAAATTTATAGAATCATTCCACACTTTCCTTTTGGGAATATCCTAACGGGACTGAAAATACCAGTGAATTTTACATTGCAAGCTATGGACTTGGGAAATCCACCACAAGTGGAAAGTGTGCCATTTACTATCTACGTTTTAGACAAAAACGATTGCGCACCAAAGTTTACACAACATTTATATCAAACTACCATAAGAGAAGATGTAAACAGCTCTGTGGAAATTTTAAGAGTTGAAGCAGTAGATGAAGATATTTCAGAAGCATTTAGCACTGTTATGTATATGGTGAACTCTAATGGGTTAAATAGGTTTACAATTGATGGAAAAACGGGTATAGTTACTTTAGCGGATGGATACACTTTAGACTGGGATTTAAAACCTGAGCACAGTTTTAATGTAAGTTGTGTTGATTTAATGAATTTGAAATGTGTGGAAGATGCTGTGGTTGAGATTAGTCTTTTAGATGTGAATAATAAACCACCAGTGTTTGATACTAAGACAGCAGATATTTGTGAACTGGATAAAACCTTTACTGTGGAGAATCAAACATTTTTGTTTCATTATGTTAGTAGCGTACTTGAAAATACTCCAAAAAATGTACAAATTCTTAAAGTGTCAGCTACAGATTTAGATTCTAGTGCTAAATTACGCTATGGAATTGATTATAGCAAAGTGGTGTATTTTAAACGAGGCCATACAATTCAAAATGAATATTTAGAAGAGTTAGATAAATATTTGCAAATCAATCAATTAACTGGAATTATAACAACTGGAGAATTAGCGTTTGACTATGAAATAGTGGATAAATTGAGCGTGGAAATTACAGTGGAAGATATTGCTGGTGAAATAAATGTTCCACAAGTGGCTAATGCCAAGCTTTTGATTGAAATTGAAAATGTTTTGGATTTAAAGCCCAGGTTTTTATTGAGTCAGTATCATGCTACAGTTAAAGAGAATGTGCCAGTGGGAACGGTGGTTGCTGCAGTACAGGCGGTTATGGATGAAGAAGTAGGAGAAACGGCAGAAATTAAGTACAGTTTGGAAGAAAGTGAGGATGAGGATAATACTCCATTTAAAATTGATGAGCGACAAGGTGTGATCTGGGTTAAGGGACAGATAGATAGGGAGAAGAATAAAAGTTATAACGTTACTGTAAAAGCGACGAAAACGGAAAGTCTATGGGCTTCTGCTTTTGTTTTTATTGAGATTGAGGATGAAAATGATAATTGGGTAAACTATTTTAAATAATTTTGCATTATTCTAAATTGCATTTTATAATTAACTCCACTGCTTTAATTTTCAAGCCCGTGTTTACAGACTCACTGTCTGACATTTCAGTAGAAGAGAATATCCCAATTGGCACCACTGTTGCTAAAATGCAAGCTACGGATGCAGATTCGGGCTCCAACGGAAAAGTTCTTTACACTTTGGAAGAAAGAAACTCTACAAGCCAACCATTTACAATTGACCCCTCTTCTGGTGTTATCTCCGTTTCTGGACATATTGATCATGAGAAACAGGAGCATTACGATTTGGTTATCAAAGCTATTGATAGTGTTGATAGTCAACAGCAAAGCAACATGGAATTGGCACATGAATCCAGAAAAACTTTGAGAGTTCATGTAAAAGACGTGAATGATCACAAGCCGGAGTTTTATTTCATAGAAAGTCAAAACAGACAAGGCACTAAAGATAGACCAGAATATTTGGTTTTTGAAAATGTAACGGAAAATACTTCAATACTGTCACTTGGTGTAATTGATGGTAAGTTCAAAAATAAAATCTTTGTAAGGTTTTGAAACAAATTATACTTTTTATACAAATTCATATAGGCGACCAAAAGGACACGCCAAACTCCCAAGTCACTGTAAAGCTTTTACCCACACAAACTCAGGAAGCACTAAAAATTCCACTTAAAGTTGTTCAAGAGGATACTACCAATTCAGAAGGAACAAATGTTTGGACTTTAAAAACAAACGGTTCTCTTATTGGATTTGAAGGAAAATACATTGTAACTTTTGAAGCACAAGACATGGGTACACCTCCAAACAGCAACACTCAAACTGTTACCATTCAAATTGTGTCAGTAAGCTCAAATACCAGCGCAAATCCATTTCGATTTGCAAAGAACAATTATGTAGCAACGATTCTTGAAGGATATCAGGAAGATGCGGAAATTATTCAACTAGCTATTTTCAGTAATATTTCAGAAATACCAGGCAAGCTCAAGTTTGAAATGGAGCCTACGAATATTTCGGATATCAATTTATTCTCAATTAATCCATCGTCAGGAGTAGTAACTGCAAATCAGAAACCAGACCCAAGACAACATTCACAACCTTTTTACAATTTTACAATTACTCTTTCTTGGACTGGTGAACACAAGCATAGCACAACTGCAAACCTTAAAATATTGAACGTTTCAACCACACAAACAATCTTACTCTTGTCCAAAATGAAATACGAAGAAAGTAAGGTTCAACAAGTTAGCTATGAACTTAGCAAAAAGTTGGAAACTCTACTAGGTTTACTTGTTAGCGTTAACGCTACAAAAATTCCCACAACTAGTACAATATGCTTTCAAATAAGTGTAATATGCCCTAAAACTGATCAAGTGCTTAATGCAACAGAAGTTCAACAATTGTTTACTTTTTCAGAACCCGAAATTAGCAATTTATTCCAAGAATTTGAAATAATTCAACATACACGATCGTACATTACAAAAGAGCCAAACGGAATCTTTATATATTTTTGGATGCTCTTATTTGCCACACAAGACGACAGTGAATTTACACAAGAACAGTTTTATTTTAAAGATGCAAACATGCTTTATTTGTATTTAATTTGTATTCTAGGATATATTTTAATCTTTGAAATTATCATTGTTTTAAGTATAATAGCATGTAAAGCATGCATTAAGAACCGAAGACGTTGTAAGGATTGCAAAGATGAAGAGATAGATTACATAGATTACAGACATTTAGTGTTTAATGGGTATACCGAACTTCCGGAAGAAATACGACAACTATTTATTATTTATTTAGATAATGATGAAGACCCGGATTCTATAACCCCAACAGAATCAGATTGCTAATAAAAATCTACAAATACAGCAAACTTATAACTTGATCAACCACAAAAGCTTGGATATTCAATGGTGTTAGTACTTCTACATAGCTTGTATAATTTAGATAAATTTTCTGCACTGGACAACTTGCAAAAAACCTTTTGAACCATTTATTCTTCTGTAGCAGCTCTATCTTCTTTACATTTGCCCTGGTTTCCTCTGAAGCTTGATTAACATCCGCTAGTGCTCCAAAGAAATATATGATGTTTATAGCACTGCAAACGGCACACCAGAAAAATACAAACATCATTCCAAGGTCAATAGAATTCCCATCCTTTCCACGTAATATATCAATGCTTTTAAAGAGACTAGCTATTTCACAAATCAAATCGGCAATCATAATGGTAGATAGCAAATACTGGGTGTTGAGAACTCGATGTTTGACAAGAAGAAGTTGAATATCACGGAATTGTTTCCATGGAGAATTTTCCACTTTCCCTGACCATGTACTCATTTGACTAATGAATAAAAACCAAACATTTAGGTATTAATTTTTTAAGTTTAGAACAAAACCAAAAATATGTGCATACCTTGTAAAGTTCTCCAAATAAGAACTGAAGCTATATCCCTGTAGCAACATCAACTGTGTTTGTAGTATCAATCCTGGCATTATAAAAGAGAAACTGGAAAATGACCACATAGTCACCAAGACCAATTTAACTTTCTCCAATATTCCCGTGTCCATGCTTCCATTGCACTGTGCCATTGTCCAGAATCCAACGCACATTGGATAGCAAGGTTGCACCAGTACACCCAAATGGTACGTAAACACCAAATAGGATGTAAACGTATGAGTTTTAATTAGTGCCTTTGTCAGCCAAGTTTTCCTTGTTGGTTCATTTAGTTTCAAATTTGTGTAATTCCGTTCCTCAAACTGGATCATGTTGTTTATCAAACCTACAAGTTCTTCTGCTCTTTGGCAAACCACATAAATGCTGGCCAAACCCATGGTGTAGCCAGCAGTGTTCATTACACCGTGCATTTTAACAATCATGGAATCGTTGCTCCAAAACCAGACAATCTGAAATACTGCAAGACATAAATAAAGAAATGCACCTTTTAAGCGCCATTTTAGATGCGTACGCTTAGACAACTCGTATAAACGAAGGCGATTCTGCTTTTTGTCCCAATAAAATGGAAAACATTTAAAAATGCTGGACAATCGTATGCTCCATAAAAGAGCGTGTAGAACTTTGTGCTGAACTAGTACCATGCTTGTAAAAATGAACTGCAGTTTTCAAAAGGTCATACTAGACTAAGACAAAAAAATATTTTATCATGAGTTGTAAGCTAGGTTACAGTCACCATTATCTATTTAGTTGAAACTCTTTTAGCGATTTTTCTTTATCGGTGCACCTTAACGTGAAACCCCAAAGTTTTATAGGATAAAGGACTACACCGTATAGTCTACACGACTGGAGCGTAAGGTGTGAAAATATTCATGAATAGATTACTTAAAGCAAAAATTACTTTCGTGAATGTCTAATGAGAAAAGGTTACGCTTTTGCAACGTATTCTAATAATAAAACGCTAAAGAGCAATTTTATTGTAATTTTGTGACAAGCTTAATATTTTTTGTCTCCCGTCTACTGAATAGCCATTATAGCAGACAGGATAACGGAGCACTTTTAGAAATTGGGCTCACTCGGTACATTTTGGGGATAAAAAATTTACGCACGGATTACACTCCAGTAAGGAAAGTGTGTGAAAGTGTAAAATGAATAATTAAGCACGTAGTTATGAGAAAATCGTTGTCAAGCTTTCAGTTTTCCATCCGTAAATTGCTATAGGATCAACTATTTTCTTAAAGTCTAGAGTCTAGAGTGTGTCTTGGAACGTGCTTTTGTACGTACTTATACGTAAGTCATAATTTAATGTTATGTCATATCAATTGCACTTGGAACAACGCAATATATAAGTCTTTAAGAAAAAGTAATGGAGTAGTTAAACTTTTAAACATGTAACGCTGCAATCGAGCTGACCGAGCAAATAACTAAAGTCTTTTAATTACACTAGGGTTATTACACTGTCAAATCTCCAAAGGGTTACATTAGGGGTTCAGTTTCATACAAGTTTGACAAGCTAGCTTCTTATATACTTACTAGCACGGGGCCCGTTCCTGCACTAAGTGCAGGAATAATTATACGCAATTGTAGTAAAACGACACATACTCCAAACTTCCACCCATAATTTTGCCAAAAATCCCCATGTATTTTCCCATGCTGCCACAGTTCCTATGTATTCTCCCATGTTGCCACATGCTCACTTCAGTATGTATATAAAAATTTTGTTAAGTTGTAAAATGCGCCCAGCAAAAAGTGAATTTTAGCGAATAATGAATTCCACAGCCTTTAGTTAGTCTACGTATCAAATTTGAGCTAAATCCTTGCAAATACGAAAAATACCTGTGAGGAATAAGCGCTTTCCCCAGGGGAAACATCTTAATTTCGCTTGATTCCCCACCCTTAAATTGACCTACATACCAAATTTCAGCTCAATCCGAGCAATACTGTAAAAAACTACTCCTGTGGGATGAGCCCTTGCCACCAGGGGTATTTGGTTAATTTCGCTGAAATCCCCACTCCTTAGTTGGTCTACATACTAAATATCAACTCAATCCGTCAAAGATAGCTGTACTTGTACTGCTACTATAACAGCTGTTCTGGACAGGGGCAGGACAGGACAGAACAGAGACAACTCAAACAAAATAAAACTTTAGTAAAGTTGTAAAAGTACGCCCAGCGACAAATTATTGACGCCAAGTTTGGTGAAAAATTAATTCCCCGCCCTTCAATTGTTCTACATACCAAGTTTGAGCTCAATCCGAGCAAAACTGTAAAAAACTACCTCTGGGGGATGAACCCTTCCCCCCAGGAGCAATTGGTTAACTTGCTGAATTCCCGACCCTTCAGTTAGTCTACATACCAAGTTTCAGCTCAATCCGAGCAAAACTGTAAAAAACTATCCCTGGGGGATGAACACTTCCCCCAAGTGGTAATTGGTTAACTTTGCTGAATTCCCGACCCTTCAGTTAGTCTACATACCAAGTTTCAGCTCAATCCGAGCAAAACTGTAAAAAACTACCCCTGGGGGATGAGCCCTTTCCCCCAGTGGTAAGTGGTTAACTTTGCTGAATTTCCCACTCTTCAGTTAGTCTACGTACCAAGTTTCAGCTCAATCCGAGCAAAATTGTAAAAAACTACCCCTGGGGGATGAATCTTTCCCCACAGGGTTAATTGGTTAACTTTGCTGAATTCCCCACCCTTCAGTTAGTCTACGGACCAAGTTTCAGCTCAATCCGAGCAAAACTGTAAAAAACTACCCCTGGGGGATGAAACCTTCCCCCCAGTGGTAATTGGTTAATTTTGCTGAATTCCCCACCCTACAATTAGTCTTCATACCGATTATCAGCTCACTCCGTCAAAAAATAGCAGTACTGCTACTATAACAGCTGATGTGAGGCCGCATGAGAAAAAAACCATGGTGTCCAAGAAATCAGCCAGCGACACTCTTTGCTTATGTTTTAGATGTTTTAGATTAAGTATCGCTAAGATACTTAATAATATTGCACTCCGGCCGTCCGTCCGCCCGTATGCAATTTACTCAGTAACGGCTAGGCCGATTACAACCAAACTTGGCACACAGATACTATAGCACCTCAGCCACAACCCTATTGAATTTCAGGTCAATAGGTCAACTCTAAAGGTCAGAGGTCACCAACGGTACAATATTTTTACATAGGACTTATATCATGCGACACATGATTTTAGGTCAGTTTTTTACCAGGACTCCGATGGTGCAGTTTGCTTTTCAAAATTCAGACTCTAAGAACCTGATTCAGGCTCTTTTTGTTGCCAAACATAGCATTTATGCGTTTTCTCTGTAACGGCTGTACCGATTACAACCAAACTTGGTATGCAGATACTATAGCATCTCAGCCATAACCATACTGAACTTCAGGTCAATAGGTCAACTCTAGGTCAAAGGTCACAGCAATGTCACAACTTTTTACAATAGTACCTATATCATGCGACACATGATTTTAGGTCACTTTTTTACCAGGACTCCGATGGTGCAGTTTGTTTTTCAAAATTCCGGCTCTAAAGCCCTGATTCAGGCTCTTTTTGTTGCCAGATATAGCATTTATGCGTTTTCTTAGTAATGGCTGAACCAAATTTAACCAAACTTGGTATACAGATACTATGACACCTTAACCACAACACTATTGAATTTCAGGTCAATAGATCAACTCTAAATGTCAAAGGTCAGCAGCCTTTAAATCTTTTTACATAGGACATATATCATGCGACGCATGATTTTTAGTCAGTTTTTTACCACAATTACAAATATGCAGTTGGTTTGTTAAAATTCTGATTGTAGGGACCTGATTTAGGGCCTTAATTGCCATATACATCATTTTTGCAGGCTACATGTTGTGCGACACATGACTTTAGGTCAGTTTAGCCGCTGTTTTGGAGATAAAATTGTCACGGTACATAATACATATTTTTAATTCTGAAAGCTAAATTTGAATTTGCAACTTGAAACAGCTATGCTACATAACGATGCTGTTTGGAAGTTGGCCTTGTCATGTTACAGAATGCATACTTTTCATTTTAAAAACTGTATTGAAATTATGAAATACTAGAAGTTAGCCCGTTAAAAACTTAAACGGCAATCTAGAATGATCGGGCATATTTTTATGTTACCATAGTAGCAGTGTGCAGTAAGTGTAAATATCTGTTTAAAAAAATTAAGAATTTTGGCTGATGTCTAAAACTTTTTTAGCTGATTTTAACTTTCCTAAAATCCATTAACTGAAAAGCTAAATGGAGGTTTAGAAATGGGTATCTTTATTAAAGTTATCGAGGTTCACATCAACTTTAATATCTGACATTGGACTTTAGTGAAGTGCTTCCAACTTAAGCTTCTTCCTTTTTTCGACTATTCCTTCTTGTCATCACCCAGCTCCTGGCTTCTTGCTGAGGTTGTTCGGCCTATGGAGACTTAAGAAGGGCTTCCTCATCATCAGCTAGGAGCATGTCTTCGGTAATACCATTCATATGCGCCTCATCTTGATTTTTCACGTCTTCCTTATGCTTCTTGTGTTCCGCCCTTTGTTTCTTCAAAGCCATCTGCAGTTCTCGGATCTGTATATTCTTGTTCAATTTCTCCTTTTGGGCTTCTGCTTCCGCCAGTCGTCGCTTTCTTCAGATGGCATCAATATTGGTGCACTTGCAAACACCACAAAATGAGTCCTCTCCTTCAATAAAAAGCATTTAAATAATTAAATTGTGTACAATATGCCGGTGCGTGTAAGTTAAGTATTGACTTTTTGTTAACTTACGATGGACGTAAGCAGCGCACTATTCACAAACACGCATTGAAGAATTGGCCAAATCTGGAGTAACATAGGCAGATTGAAACCGCAAAAATTTTCCGCATAGTTTATTCGGACATCGAGCTAAAGTAAAAATCTATTAAAAATTTTGAACATTGCCTTTGGGCCGTCATTGGATTTTAAAGTCTCACCCAGCTTTCGAATCCCTTGGTTATAAATCACGCCGCCACACTCAGTGCAATATCGATTGGTCATCGGGTTGTACGGCCGACCAAAGGCTTGGCCACGGCATGATCCAGATCTCTGAGATTTCAACAGCATTGTTAGAATAATGCAGTAAAGTTTAGGTGGCTCAAAATTATAGTAAAGCTATAAATGATAACGATTGTTTTTACCTTAGCCTGGTCATTATTGTGATGATGTACGCTATAAAATCCGTCAAAAGTGAGGGACAGGTCAGCAGGTAGCGCGATGGTATGTCGATTGATGTAGAAAAATTAATTTGGCACCTGAAATTTAAAAATAAACAGAATTTTAAACGCTTTACTCACATAGCACTACAACAAAATAAAAAATCTCGATAGATGAGGTAAATAATCATTTACAAACTTACTAAAATCCTTCAAGTCTTCCCCGTACTTAATGCCTTGTCCTTCTCGCCAAGAAAAACTCGCCAGCAATCCTTCAGTCAATCGGGAATAACGGCAAATTTGTTCTCTGTGTCCTCCTATCCTGGAAAAAAGTAAACGGCCAAGTTAGTTTTGACGGATTTCACAGTTTTTCATCATATAAATTTTGGGTGCGTAGATTAATGGAATAGTTATCCATCTTAGGCAAAGTACTTACTTTAAAATCCTTCAAAACCCAATCTGGACTCTGATCCCTGTGTTGAGAATCCTGAAGACGAACTTGCCAGCACTCCTTCAAAGGATTTAACCATTTTCCACCAACACACACGTGCACTGAACGGGTGATGATCAACGATACATTTAACCATCACAAATTAAGTACTTACCTAATTATCCGTCAAACCCCGATTTAAACTCCGTGTCCGTGTTGAACACTTGACTGGCTTTGAATTCGCTCACACAATCACACAGTATTGTAGTAAATTTGTAGTTTGGTTCAAGAAATTATTAATTCTTTCCAAAGAAAAAAACTCTAATTTTCTGCGTCAGCAACAAATATTGTACACGAACAGCACAAAAGAATGATCATCGAAAGGAATGGATGATAGTAATTTATTATGATCAGCAGCTGAGCAGCTCAGAAGCCAACTTGCAGTTGAGTAGTGCGCCACGGCCATAAGGTAATGGAATACTCGATGGCATGAGGTGAGTGAAAGAGAAGGTCAGTAGGTGGCGCGGTGATATGCATTTGGCTTGTTGTGCTGCTTCAAGCATTGCATTGCAAGCATTGCATTGCAAAGAGGAAAAGGAATAGGCCGCTTGAACGTAAGCGGAACGGCGAACCATGTTCAATCCTGCTCAAAAGTGCACACACACATTTCTTACCATTTTAGAGTTATTTAATTATGTATTTTACTAGAAAGGAGGCCCGTTAAAAAATTTAACGGTAATCTAGAATCATCGGAACTATCTTCTTTATTCATTAATTATATAGTACAGAGGCATCTGCTAATTCAATTGAATTACCCAGGGCGAGCGGCGCGGACGCTCCTCTGTTTGTCGCCCCACTGGCCTTTCCAGTTCATTTGGAAAGACACTGGCGGTACATTTACAAAAGCCACCGCTGGCTTCAAGAATTCAGATATGTACGAAGAGATTTAAAAAATCTCTTAGTACACGAATACCTTATCTGAATCCTTTATCAATCTTCCTTGATCTGGACCTTCGTAAATCTTCACTCTTACATCTTCAAATCTACGAACTCTTGAGAAGGCAACATAAAGTTGACCGTGTCCAAACACCGGATCATGGAGTACGATTCCAACTTTTTCCAATGTTTGGCCTTGTGACTTGTTAATTGTCATGGCAAATGCTACCTTCACAGGAAATTGCCTCCTCGTAAGTTTAAAAGGCAATACTGTATCTGAAGGGCATAAGTCAATACGTGGTATTAACACTTGTTTACCTTCCGAGGAGCCTGTTAGAACTTCGGCCTTAATTAGGTTTCGCTGTAGTCCTACAACAAATAACCTTGTACCGTTGCATAGACCTTCCTTTGTATTCGTTTCGTATAAGCATTATAACACACCCAATCTTTAATTTCAATTTGTGAGGGGGCATTCCAGATGGCGTTAAACTGTTAACAAACTCATCCGGAAAGTCCGTTATCTCACCATTTTCTTTTCCATCCACCTCAATCCTGTCAGTACTTATGTAAATTCGTCAGTATTAATCAAATTTAGAATTTCCTCATTTATTTTATCTACATTGTCATTTTTTGGGCATAATATTGCTCGCTTTGACATTGTCTTCACATTTTCAATAGTGATCTCTGTTCCAAAAATTTCGTTAACAATAGATCCAGTACATAATACTTGTGAAGGTACTTCAATAATATCTTCTCCAAGTCCATCTTCCAAGTTTTCAAGTTCACCATCTCCAAGTTTCAGCAACCATTCGCTGTACTCCGGTTCAGATGACCTCATGTTATTTTTTAGACTTAACGTCTTAAATTCTCTCCACATATTACAATATTTCAAACTGTTTTGTACAATTGCTGCTCGCAGGGCATGAGGGACAATAGCAAGGCATTGTCTAAAGTCCCCTCCAAGCAATATTATCTTTCCTCCAAAAGGAATATTTTTTCCTCCCAAGCATTCCATTACTTCTCGTAAAAAGCGATCAATTGCATCTATAGCGTGACTTGAAGCCATTGTACATTCGTCAATTATTATTAAAATTGCTTGCCGAATATTATCGGCAGCAGAGGAACTTGGGCTTATTCTGGACACAGTGTCTTCTGTAATTGGAATCACTAACTTAAACAACGAATGAAAAGTTTGTCCTCCTTCCAATAAGTTAGCAGCTATTCCAGTTGAAGCAGCTGCGAGCACAGAGTATTTTTCACCTCTTAAATAATGCAACAATGTTTCATACAGATAGGTCTTTCCACTTCCTCCCGGACCATCCAAAAAAAAACATTTGGACCGCAAAGTCTCATTTCTCACAGCATCGACAATGCTATCAAAAGCAGTCTTTTGATCTACATTCAGTGTTCCAATGAGCGCATCTGCTTTAGCACTCTCGCTAATAGGATCACAAGCGTCATGGTCATAGTCAGATACATTTCCTTGAGGTTCTCTTAATCCGATTGAATTAAGGGTTAACCCAAGTAAAAGTAAGGTTTTCTTGAGATCTTTCAAGGCATACTCTTCACAACTTCTGCAATCTCCTGATTTTTGATGGAGACGATGACAAATATCTTCCGTCATATCGATTAAGTTATCGTTCCAAAGTTTTGCAGGATCAGAAGGACTGCAAAATGCACAAATATATGCAAATATTTGCCTTAGTTGAGCAGGCATTTGACAGGCAATCGCATCATTTAATGTGTTTTGCCAGATATTGTCGTCCAGCAACAACCCTCTTGCCTTTGCAGATTCTCGGAATGTTTCATATACTACACCGTCATATGTTCGCAAATCTTCAAAACTTATAGCACCTTTTACGTGCAAAAGTAATAGTCGTAAATAGAATCTCTCGGCGTCTTTTGGACTTACCGTGTACATTCTACCAATTTTATTGAAGTACCTCTCGCGTATTTTCCAGCGACGTTCAGATTTTAACCAAGTAAAGCTTTCTGGGATTTGATAGTAATACAATTTTCTTGCTTCAGGGTCGCTCTTATTCAGATCGAACCATCCCATAAGCGTACTACGTTTTTCTTCGGCCTTTTCAAGAGCCTTCTCTACTACTTCGTTTGTGTTTTCGTTGTTGTCAATATCTTTATCACATTGAAGCACTACAAACTGCTCCCCTGGTAAATGCACGGCACGGCAAGCCGTTCAACAGAGTGAGATTGTTCGTGTAATGAATATCCAAGTATTCGCCACATTGACTCAGGTGCGCTAACATACCGAGAATCGACGTGCTTTGTAACTTCATCTCTACTTGTTGACTCCTTTACTTCTACACTTGCACAATCGTGTCCTTTGTGTATGTATTTATTTATGTACTTCACGCATTTCACGGAAGAACATGCTTCTACATTTATATGGCAATTGTATCTCAATAACAAATATGGATTATACGGAACAATCCATCTGTTGTCTATGGTCTTGTCTTTTACAACCACTTCCGGCCCTCTCCTTTATTTGTATTTTGCATATCCATCAGCGACTTCATGATTACCTAAAGTTCGCTCTTGGAAATCTTTTGGAAATTTTTTACTACAGTTATCATTGACCATACATGGACACTTTACACCTTTCCCGCATGGTCCATGCACCATATGGCTGGTGACAATATCAAACAAAATTGAATTTTTTTCTTTATCCGGAATCTCGGCTTTTATAACTGCATCAATCTTTTGTTCAGTAGTAAGTTTTGAAGTAGAGTCAAGGATCAGCAATATGTGTGCGTGAGGTAAACCTCTTTTTTGAAATTCAATTACATAGACCCAAGCCACCACTTTTCCAAATATTCCTCCTTTCTCTCCAACAATCTCGCTCATTAACTTATCCAATTTCAATTTAAATACTTTGGCAACCAAATCTGGACGGTGTTCAACACTTTGCCAGGGTTCCAGGTTTTCTTGTATCTCTGGCCACTTTGGATTGCACGTCATTGTTACAAAAAGTTCTGGTTTTCCAAATCTTGTAACAATTGCCATTGCATCCTGATAATTTTGCTGCATGTGTCTCGGGCCACCTTGAAATGAAGATGGAAGCAAAACCACTGTTCCAGGTTTTTTACCTTCAACATCATTTTCTGCAACTACATGTAACCCTTTCAAAGTGTCGCCTCTAAACTCCTTTTGATTATTTCTGATAAAATTTAATCTATCAGCTTCCATCTTGACATATGCATCAACTATATATTGTTGACTCAATCGACCAGCATTCAATAATTGATTGAATCGACCTCTCTGTGATAGACGGTAGGAGTAGTACTCCATCATCGTTACTTTACTTCTCTTTCCGGTGCTGTTTTTTGTTATATCAAGGCCATACCCTTGTTCTCCATATGGAAAATGGCTTCAAGATTTTTGTGTAAAATACTAATTGTTTTCATGCCCTTGTTAGGGTCATTTGGCGCGTTTCTTGTATGAATTAGTAAGTCTCGCTCAAGTGGAGGCAGGCCGTCTTTGTTTTGAAAGACAACGGCTACTTCATTTGCAGCTTGCAGGTTGTACCGGTTTTTGTCTTTCTTATGGTCATTAACAATGGCCATTGTCACTTGGTTAACCTCACCTCCATTTTGCTCAGCTTCTTTTATTGATTCTTTTTCAACTTCGTGCAGCATTTTGTATGATTCTACAAATTTATTATTGTTGTTCATAAAATCTGCAATCGTATTAAAAACAGAGTCATTTACTCATTTATTGGCCGGGTGCTTTGACCTCTCTTTATTAGCTTCATCTGCGTCAATATACAACTGTGCGTACTGTGGCTTTTCTCCTGGTGGAGGATGCAACGCTCCAGTTCGGTGATATATCTGACCGTGAATTCGGAAGCACCATGGACCGTATCCTGGAGGTGGCTTAATATTTGCACCCATTGAAGCAAATGCAAATGAACTGTTTATGGAGCTGATATTGTTCATAAAGTTAATTTCAATATCATTTTCTTTTCGCATTAGCTTTTGAAAAATCTCAGGATATTCTTCCTCTTCAATTTTTACTTGCCCATTTTTGCAGCACTTCGTGTATGTTCTACTACGTAGTACTTCACCATTCGCTTGTTTAATGTTTTTGCTATGATAAGGTTCATCTGCAAAGTGTTTTGCATTACATTCCCCACAGAGCTTATCCATTTTCCCGCAATAGTACGGTTCTACTTTTGTTTCGTTTTCCAAAGCATTTTCAGCAATTATTTTTAGATTAGCGCGTGTAGCACTATTTGTAGCATTTGCTTGCATTCTTTTTTCTGTTTGGTATGTTAGGTTATAAGAAACACGCCTACTCGTAAGTTCTTCTGACTCTTGGCTACGATGCAAACTTTGCCTTGCAGCGTTTGTCGCAAGGCGTCGGTTTCTACTTGGTTCGTCTTCAATTGAGCTTAGCATACTTCGCCTTTCTTTTTCTCGAGCAGCATTAGCATCATGACGTGCGTTTGTTTGATCTTCCGTTTCTTGAGCTCGCGCATTGCTTTGTCGTGCAGCATTAGCTTCAAGACGGGCGTTTTTTTGAATCTCCGTTTCTTGAGCTCGTGCATTGCTTTGCCGTGCAGCAATAGCTTCAAGACGGGTTTTTTTTTGAATTTCCGTTTCTTGAGCTCGCTTGTTTCTTTGTCGTGCAGCATTAGCTTCTAGCCGAGCTTTTCTTTGATCTTCCGTTTCGTTCTCTCGTCTACTTTTATCATAAGCAGCTTTTTTGGCTTTTCGTTTCGCTAATTGCTCAGACGACAGATCAGCATCACTTGCGTTTCTTTTATTTGATTTTGGCATTTTGCTACTTTTGATTGGTTGTAGAATCAGTCAAAATACTTTTTTGTGACGTGTGTCACCTTCGTTAATCAACTTCACCTGTTCTTTCGTTAATCAACTTCACCTGTTCTTCCGTTAATCAACTTCACCTTTTCTTTCGTTAATCAACCTCACTTCTTCTTCCGTTAATCAACTTCACCTCTTCTTTCGTTAATCAACTTCACTTCTTCTTCCGTTAATCAACTTCACCTTTTCTTTTGTTAATCAACTTCACCTCTTCTTCCGTTAATCAACTTCACTTCTTCCGTTAATCAACTTCACCTCTTCTTTCGTTAATCAACTTCACTTCTTCTTCCGTTAATCAACTTCACCTCTTCTTTCGTTAATCAACTACGCCTTTTATTTCCCCTTTTCTATAACTCTCTATTTATTTATTTCTCTATTCTCCTCTTACACAATCCACCACCCCTCACAAACAAAATGTGTGACCAATTTTGCTGCTTCTCCAGGTAACACCTTTTTGACGGATTTTATCACCAAGGGCTATCCTGAAATTACAGAAAATGTTTAATATTTCTGCAAACAACTTGTTTAGTTCATGAATCTAATATCATTTAATTAAATATTTTTAAACTTGCTTAAATCCTTCAAAACACTTCTCGCAGCGATTCGGTATTCTCAGCTTTGTAGTTGTATGCGTGGGTCTCAGGTGCCAACAATAGATTCGGTTTTGGCCTCAATAAAAGGTAAAAGGCCACTTCCTTCCTGTTTCCTTCTCTCCAAGACAAACTTGCCAGCAATCCCTCAAAGAATCGGGTATAACGGTAGATTCTTGTCCTACTTGCACCTGTAATAAAGCAAAAGGTTGACTTAATTTTAACGGATTCGATCATTTCGCACCACACACACACACATGTGTACGATGATTAATGAAACTTTTACCCTGCCTTAATTAAGGACTTACTTAATAATCCGACCAACCCTAATTTGAAGTCTGAATCCTGTGTTGAGAATTCAAATCGTCAAGACAAACTTGCCAGTAATCCTGCAATGAATTGGGTAGAACAGTAAACCCTCGCTCTGCTTGCACCTGTAATAAAGTAAACGGTCTACTTAATTTTAACGGATTTAACCATTTTGCACCAACACACACATACACTTTGAGTGAAGCATGATCTATGGAACATTTATCCATCTTAAATGAAGTACTTACCTAATAATCCGTCAAAATTCTATTTGAGCTCTGAATCCAGTGTTGAGAATTCAAATCGTCTTCAATCTAAGTTGGCAGCGCTCCTTCAAATAATTGGGTAGAACGGTAATTCTTGCTCTGCTTGCACCTGTAATAAAGTAAACGGTCCACTTATTTTTAACGGATTTAACCATTTTGCACCAACACACACATGCTCTGCATGATCACGAAACTGTGCTAGCGTATCTATAGCTAACATTACTGCAGCAGTGCAATTAAGGAAACAACTCGAGAAATTAGAGATAGTCTATAAAGGTAGATTCATAGATGATATTCTTATGATAGTCGATATCACAGAAATCAGTGATAAACAGGCATGGTTGAACTTAGTGTTTCAACATTCTTTTCTAAAATTTTCTTATGAATATGACGAAAATTCAGTAACATTTTTAGATATGAATGTATTTATCGGGAAAAATAATATTATAGGTACGTCCATTTACCAAAAGCCGATGAGCAAACACGAATTTGTACACTATTTTTCAAGTCACCCCAAACATTTACTAAAAGCATTACCGTATTCCTGCGAACTGAGAATTATTAGAACATGTTCTGATTATGATACTAGAATACATGAACTAAATAAACTTATGGGGAAATTCAGACGAAGAAACTATCCAGATTCTTTGTTAAACAACACTTTAACAAAGCTTAGCACACTTGATCGTTCAGTTTTACTCAAACCAAAGTCACCAATACTAATACAGTATCTAACTAAGCATACTCCTGCTATACTCAACCATTATAACATAGTTACTCCAACGATAGAAACCAAAAGCCAATCTTTTGTGATTGTGCCTTTCTACAAAAATATCAACAATCTAGGTACATGTATCAAAGAGTACTTTGAAACTGAACTTGCAAAGTGTAGCAATATAGACATAAAAGAATGCGCTGAAAATATAAAAATCGTAGTTGCCTTTACTATTCCAAACTCAACACAGCAAGTTCTAAACCAAATGTGTAAATAACACAACAGGTATATTTATAAGCAATGTAAAAGAGTATATCTCATAATGTTCCATTTATGTACCTATGAAACCGCGTAAAATGCTGTTGACTCCAATACAACAAAATATATTTTTGTCATTCATAAAGAAAAGTCAGCAGCAGCAGCAGCAACAATGCTGCTTTACTGAGCACTTCAATAATATTATGTATAAAACTAATTTTAATCCAATCGACTACTGGGTAAATTTTATAAACTTATAACATTTTATTTTAATTTCTGATTATAATTTATGTACATCCAATCAATATTTAATATTTAATTACTCATGAATGTATATATTTTTGCACAGACGCCTGATGATGCTATTTTAAATAAAATGTGAAACCGGTCGCGGTTTATCCAGTTATACTACGGAGTTAAACGAGTCTTCATCATTTTTTACTACAAAATCATACTAAAATTTTTTACTACAAAATCATACTAAATTTATCCATCATAAATGAAGTACTTACCCCATTTATCCGTCTAACCCCAATTTGAACCCCGTGTTGAACACTTGACTCGTTTTGAATTTGAATCCCTCACAAAATCACACAATATTCCAGTACGGTAGTAATTAACAAAATATTTTTTGCAAAAAATTGTACACGAACAGCACAAAAGAATGATCATTGAAAGGGATGAATGGTAGTGAATTGTTTTGATCAGCAGCCAACGTGCAGTTGTATAAAGCGCCAATGCTGTGGGGTAATGGCATACTCAATGGCATGAAGTGAGTGAAAGAGAAGGTCAGCAGGTGGCGCGATGATATGCATTTTGTTTGTTGTGCTGCGTCAGGCTACGTGTAGCTTAAGCATTGCATTCTACAAAGAGAGAGAGAGCGAACTTGCACAACGCACAACAACGTAAGCAGTAAGCAGTCATGAAAAGACTGGAAAGAGAAAAAAGTGCACACAAACACACACGTGTTACATTTCTTAGCATTTTAGAGATTCTTAATATCACCTATGCTACTTAAAGATGCTCTTTGGAAGTTGAAATTGTCACGTAACAGAATGCACATTTTTCATTTTAAAAACTTTATTCAAATTTTGAAATAATATGCAGCTTCGATAAGCTATGCTACTTAAAGATGCTATTTTGGAAGTTGAAATTGTCACGTAACAAAATAAATAAATATCGTTACACTGTTTTTTTGGGGTTTTATTAAGTATCGCTTAAGATACTTGATAATATTGTGCTCCGGCCGTCTGGCCGTACGCCCGTATGCAATTTACTCAGTAACGGCTGAACCGATTACAACCAAACTTGGCACACACATACTTTAGCACCTCGGGCACAACCCTATTGAATTTCAGGTCAATAGGTCAACTCTAAAGGTCAGAGGTCACCAACGGCACAATATTTTTACATAGAACCTATACCATGCGACACATGATTTTAGGTCAGTTTTTTACCAGGACTCCGATGGTGCAGTTTGTTTTTCAAAATTCAGGCTCTAAGACCCTGATTCAGGCTCTTTTTGTTGCCAGACATAGCATTTTTGCGTTTTCTCTGTAACGGCTGAACCGATTACAACCAAACTTGGTATGCAGATACTATAGCACCTCAACCATAACCCTATTGAACTTCAGGTCAATAGGTCAACTCTAGGTCAGAGGTCACAGCAATGTCACAACTTTTTACAATAGTACCTATAGCATGCGACACATGATTTTAGGTCAGTTTTTAACAAGCATTACAGATTTACAACCACTTTGTTACAATTCGTGCTTTAAGGCCCTGAATCAGGACCTTAACTGCCAGATACAGCAGTTTTACAGCGTACATGCAGTGCGACAAGTAAATTTACAGCCAAACTTGGTGTACAGACACAATAGCACCTCAGTAACAACCCTATGGAACTTGAGGTCAATAGGTCAACTCTAGGTCAGAGGTCACAGCGATGTCACAACTTTTTATAATAGACCCTATAGCATGCGACACATGATTTTAGGTCAGTTTTTGACCAGCATTACAAATTTACAGTCGGTTTGTAAAAATTTGTGCTTTAAGGCCCTGATTAAGACTTTTTTAGCGATACTTAACTATGTGCTTTGCAATTTTTATTTCATATCTAACTTTTTACTCATTTGCAAAAATCCTTTTAGTTCCTTTCAAACTGACATTACTAATATAAAATTTATTGAACAGATAATAAAATGCTATACGATTGAAGATTACAGGAGACTAGCATTATCTCAACAAAGTCGATGGATGTAACTGATGCATTTTGTAAAGAACAACCGATTATGATTTATGAATGAAGCAGTTTTTTATATTTTTGTATAAACTGTGCCAAATGCCAAGATCAGATACAGTTTATTTCTCACAAATGAATGTAAGCAGTAATTTCATTGAAATGAATGTTTGGTGAACTGCAAACATATGTGCCAAGTCCAAATAAATAAATCAATTATACAATCAATCAATATCAAAAGTGTTTGTATTATTTGCTCCAAGAAAAACATACTTTTGAAGTTTTCTCAAATTTCGCAAAATAAGTCCAAAATGCAATATGACCAATTTTACAATATATTTTACAAAATGCATTTATACTGTTTGTAATATAACAACTCTTTAGAAATGGTGTACTGCTATATGTTCTGCATTTTGTATCATGACTACGCCTTTACCTTCTCTGATGATAGTGATGCTGGTAGTTCTATTATGCTCTATGCTCCATTATTATCATTATCACCAGCACACTATTCCCAACTTTGGAACTGTATCAGCTTCTGCTGCCTTAGTGTTATAAAAGGTTCATGTTGATCTCTATCACTTTTTTGTTTACAATTTTGTAAGCATTCCAAAATGGAATCAATTGGCACACAAACAATATGTCGAAACATAGAGGTATTAATTTTGTTTCTCGAATTGCGTGCTGCAAAAAAACTGGTGCAATGAGAGAAGAATTGTCCAGAATTGCACAAATTTAATCAGCTAAATGACTGGAGAAGCTGACATAAAAAATGGGACTAATTAAAAAGACCAGCTTAATAAACGGGAGCATAAAGCAGTTTGGACATGCAAACGGTCATTGATGGATGACATGCATTTTACAAACACAAGCATAATTTTTTTCATCTAGGTTTATCCAGGTTTAGCGTAGTTTTGTCATTACTCTTTTGTCAGTGCACATGCAAGAAGGCTGGTATTTCTCCAGATTAAAGAAAATGCTGCTGGTTTTAATAATTTTTATTTTAACTACAACAGCAACAGTACTCAGTGTAACAAATGTTACAAGTCCGGCTGAAAAGCGATTGCGGGATGATCTTATGCAAGTTTACAATTGGCCAGTGCGGCCCGTTAAAAATGACAAGGATCGTCTCTGGGTCTACGTGAGATTTAAACTGCGCAGTATAGTCGGACTAGACCTTAAGGATCAGATACTGACCTTAAACGTAAAGATAGATCAGGAATGGACCGACTACAAATTTCAATGGGATCCAGACGAGTACGAGGGCATAGACCAAATCATCCTTCCAGCTCACAGCGTCTGGCTACCAGATTTCGAGCACTACAACAAATTTGGGGAGTATTTTATACATGCGGAGGGTACATTTGTGAAGGTGCGCCACAACGGAAATATCAAGTGGACTAGTAGTAGAGTCATAAAAAGTTTTTGTCCCATTGAAGTGAACTACTACCCTTTTGACATTCAAAACTGCTTTTTGAAATTTG
>CM056172.1:30271816-30338530 GCA_029691765.1 Entomobrya proxima
TGTTCCCTCTCCCCCAAAATCCTTGCTTATCTGGCAACCTCCGTTCCATTTACCCATAGCGCAATCCGTCTCGTTTGCGTTCAGCGCATCTAAATGATCTGCGTAATAGCACTTGATCGCTTCACATAACTCCAGAGGCAAACATATAACAGAAAGGTATAACAAGGCTAGTCCAAAAGTCCTTTGCATAGTTGACCACTTTAGCGATCCGGTCATGATGATAAGGCTAAGGTTATCTGTTTTGGTTATAGATTGCCAATTTTCAAGGAAGGTAGAGATTGAATGCAATAATATGTTATTTTAACATTAAAAATAAATGATAAATTAATGTTAAAAATAAATAGATGAAAAATGTCATTTGCCTTTCCGTGGTTACCCATATTGGGTCAGTAAATTTCATGTTTTTTGTTGTTTTATTGAAGTTTATATTTTCAGAGTCAGCCTACATTTAATATATCTGATACATATCCCATTTTACCGGATATCCCCTCAGTTATCTTTGTTTTTCTTGGAATGAATGTTGGCGCAGTTCAAACGGCAAGGTTGCTTTTGTTGCTGCTAATCGTGCGTGAACTGGGCACTCTGACTAATGCGATTAAGTGCTACCTTTGCGGATATGTATCCAAAATTTCATGTGACAATCCAGAGGAAACCTCTTGCACGGAAGGCTGTTATGTCTCAAAATCGGATGGATTATCTACCAAAACATGTAGTGACAATGAAACTGAGTATTTTGATTGCGTACTACGAGGATTGGGAGAAAGGGGATATTGTTTTAGAATTTCAGCCACTAACGAGTACCAGACCAAAGTATTGCAAGATTGCGCGAAAACCCTTAGAAACTCTCGTCAAGCAGTAGCTTCTGGAGTTGGGGTCTTTTGCCAGTGTCAAGCAGACTTTTGCAATAATGACGAACTAGTGAATGCTGCTGGTGGAACGGAACAACTGGATACCATAAAGATGAAAGCAGTACAACCCGGAATCTTTGGATTAATGGTTATCCTGACAAGCAACTGGATGTTTTACTGAAATTACTTTACATGTATACTACTGAATTAATAATGCATTTAAAGTAAAATCCAATACGTTTGAATAATAATTAACTTTAGTGTCCTTCTGAAATTTAGAAAGGCAATAATAAAATACGATAGGCCGCTGCGCTTTTATCTTGTACATCCAATACCTACTAGTTCCAGATCTCCACTTCCATTTTCTAATTACATCAGTGCTCAGCTCATTTACAAGTATTAACATTGGAACAATTTGTGAAAACAGTCCACAAATTAATAAGACAAGTGCTAAAAGTACAATATACAATTCAGTTGGAAACACACCAAAGCCCTTAATTACCAGCCAGTTTCCCGACACCAGCATTATAAACCCTATTGATAAACAACCCCCAGCGGAAGATCGGATTATTGGTAGAATTACGTAAAGCAAGCAATGCACACTAGTGTACACATTTAATGCAAAATTTAACTGTTGTCTGCTAGAAAAATTGAGTATTTCAATAAGCATTGACACATAAACTATTAGCGGAACTGTTGTAGAAACTGCTATGTGACAAGCAAATCCACAGACTAGTGTTTGCCATACCAGTCGCAGTCCAAGAAACAGGGAGTGAAGTAATGCAGATGGCAAATATTCTGGAAAAAGGGCAGTGCTAAGTATATATAATGGATCGGTTTTCACAAAAACTTGAATAGGTCCCATAACTAGCCCAGTGGAAGTTAACAAAGCAGTAATAGCAAGGCAAACTACAGCAGTAAAATTTGTAGCTTTTCCGTGACGAACCTGTTGAATTTCTAAATATAAAACAATTATTTGATAAAGAAAATATTACAAAAAGTATACTTTTCATCTAAAAGCTTTACCTCGCAGGACAAGTTTAAAGAAGTTTGGATTTGTTTCTGGAAATCCACACACTGCTGAGTAAAGGCTAAAGAGTCTGTTTGCAAACTGGAGATACACAACCTCTGCTTGAAATATCACAATTATCTCTACTATAAGCATAACGGATAGCATGGAACATAAGCTTATGTAAAGAATCAAGGCAGGAAGGTGAACTAAACTGGTTTTAAGTACTAAAATATTTAGTGACAAGCCTATCCACATTAGAATAGTCGTGACTAATATGAAGTTGAGTATGAGAAGAGAAATATTTGCCGAAGGCTTAGACACGATGTATTGCCTTGTGTTTAGATCAAAGTAAGGCAATTTGGGATACCCTGTAAGGGGTTCTAAAATATATCTGCTAAGTTCTAATGATTTTAGTACAACTGTAATATGCATATTCTGCTATTTGTTTAGAACGCCTTTTAGAAAGTACACAAAGCTTTAATATAAACAGCCTTGTGGCTCAGAAGGAACGTTTTTGAAAACTTGTCTCCTAAAATGGCTAATGATACATCTAGATTTTTAATTAAATATGCAATATATGATATTTATGATGCAAACATTTTAAAATCGTTTCCTTAAGTAAGATAGTTTTAACGGATCAAATAAAACAGACACGAAAGTGGTTTGTACGCAAGTAGCCACAAATACGTACTACGGTTTTCTCACTAACAGGAATAGAAAATTTCTAATTTTATTTACCGTGATTTGTAAGTTTGAAGGTCAAGCATGTGGTGTTTTCTCAGTAATAAAATTAAAACAGTTAGTACTGACATATAACAGAAATAGGAAAACAAGAACTTGTACTGAGTCAACTTTAGAGAAATATTTGTGACTGTCGGTCCAAGGGCATTGAGTTAAAAAAGATTGCATATTGTCTTTTTAATTATGTAACTGCTAAGAACAATGATATTTTAATTAATACCGGCATCTAAAAATGGAAACGTACATGAAATTTTTTTGGGTTTCTTTACACGGTAATCAAGTTTAACTCTTTGAATTATGTCTGCATCCAAAGATTCAGTCAACTCTGCTACTTGCATAATTCATGTCCATGAGGGGGAAAAAATGACTTTGAGTACTTTTGTTTTCCCAAAGATTATGGGAAAATTAATTTAAGTTGAAATTCGTATAAATATAAATTGTTATTTATAGCATTGCTACCTATATGTACTAACTAAACATATATTCGAAGAGCGCAACAAAGAACTACGTGCTACGGTTTTTGACATTAAATTGCAATCAAGCATCAAGTACAACAGACACGCTATGGAATAATTTCTTCCACGTGGCTAACTCAAAATTTCTTTGTATATCTATAATTAAAATCTTTAAATTAAAGTTGGTCAAAACACTTTTTACGAGGAATATTTAATATTGGTAACTAAAATTAGCTGACCAATTTTATGCAAGTTTTATGTACTACTAAATACGCAAATAGCAAAAGGAGCAATAGAAAATTAAATATATTTTATTTCTTGCTTTCCTTGCAACATTGCAATCACCAAAATTTAGTAAAATAAAAACTTTAGCCCTTCTTAATTGCATGCTTTCTCCTTGAAGCCCAGTTGATTTCCAAAAATGGTTGATTAATGAACACGTTTCCTGGACTTAATTTTACTGCTGCAAAACAGATATTATAAAAGGAGAACAATAAACTGGCAACTTTGGAAACAAATTTTTAAAGTACACGCAGCATTCTGGCATACCTTTTGATAAACTCTGGTGGAAACGACATTTCCTGGCGCCTCCAAAATCATTTTCATCTGGTCATCCGTAAACTCCCACAGAGTTTTCAAGGTTTGTCCCCCGTAGTTTTGCATGTGGACCAACTTGTTGTCCCCTTCCTTGGTAATCACACTCTGCAATTAAACCAAATCTCAGAAAGTTATCTCTGCTCCAAAATCCAAATTTGGAAGGAATGACATCATGGCTATCAATTATTTTGTCAGTTAACCTTGCACACCCTGCCATCGGCAGTGGTCTCTTCAAAAACTTGCCCCAGCTTGAACTTTATCAATGTGGTTTTGAAGGTGGTGCTGGTTTTAATGTTCCACTCGTCGGCATCCTGGCTTATCTCGGTGATAGGAGTGGCACTCGTTGCCATCTTCCTGGGCATGAAGGCCACGCCTTAAAACAAAACCAAACGTAAAAAAATCCGAATTACCGAACTCGAAATATATGGCATTTCCGCTAATAGAATAGTGAAATCCTCAACTTACCAATGGTCTTCATGTATTCATTAAAGTTCTCGCTTTTAATAAGCTTGTAGGTCCCGGTCATGGAAGGCATTTTGTCGATTTCTTTGTTGAGGTGAAGCGCTCGTCAACGTTAGCGTCGGATTAATTCTAATAGGATAATGCTGCGGCATAGTTTTTATGAAAAGCGACAAAATGGTTTCCCTGCGCTTGGTTTTTGACAAAAAAATCATGCAAACAATATTACTTGACAATGGTGAGGAGCGATGACAACCTTAGGGGATGAGGACAATGTGATGAAAAAAGTGGTAATGGGTATTTATGAAATGATAACGAATGAAATGATTTGGAAGGTGCTAAGTGTGTGCCTTTTAAAATTCTAATTCAAATAAAAACTAGTACACAAAAATGAAGCAATTTCATTTGAATGGTTTATTTCCACGTTTGGCATTTCACATACAATTATTAACAATTCAATAAAACAGATTTCAGTGTAAAAATTAGTAGTTATCTATTAGCGTTATATCATGTAGTCCATTAAGAAAAAATCCCCTCTTCTTACACACCCCAGTACATAAATGCCAATGTCAATAATGATTCCCATTTTGACTGTGCTGCTTTCGTTTTGCCACCACTCTTCATTGAAGAGTCTTCAAAGCCAAACCCAGCATCCTTTGAAATATTCTTGGTTTCTCCATCCCCATTTCAAAGGTCTGTGTTACAAGTACAGATTTCCAGCACTTCATCATCATCTCCTCTCGCATAAAGGTCCTCCAGTGTCTCCAGACTGCCCAGATTTCTCTGACACTTTACAAACGTTCCTTCAATTTCCCTAGCCGTGCTTTTAATACAGTTGTCACTTTCTCCAGGCAGCTTTTCCGCATGAAATTGAATAACGGTTCAGAGAAATCAAAATAGCCGTTCTTGTCACATCCCCTAATTACCATGCCTCCCTCTACTTTGACTACATGACAACCTTTGTGCTTGGGTTCTCAATCTACTGGACCGTTGTCTTGACAGGAAATATTTAGGTGTAAATATTGACTTGCCCTGGTTTTCGCAGTAGCACTTTATCTTTGGTTCATCCGGAAGTAGGGAGTTACAGATGTAATTTCCGTGTGGCCCGACCCTTCAGAACAAAGTGACAATGGTGGGAATGTTCCAACCTCCAAATCAAGCCTTGTCCATAAACAATCCAAGAAGTATAGCTGTCGAAATTCCTAAAATCTTTATCGAAGAAAACGGTTACTGTGTCACTGCCGAACAAATATTTTCATTATATTGTATATAAATATAAACCCCTTACCAAATTACTCGAACTTGGCGATTTTGTTCTAATGCTGAAAAAGCAAGTTTGATATCAGAGTAAGATGCAAGAAGGACTTGGTTTGGGCTCAATACTATGCAAAAATAAATCTTTGCTTTTTTATTTGCATGAACAATTACATTTAAAAAAATTAATCCGCTTTGTCAATCTGATCTGCCAAATCAACATATTTCTTAACAAGCGTAATAAATGTATGCGAGTCTATATTTCTACTTAACAAGTAAATAATCCACCAAGTGCCAATACCAGTTTTGTTTACAATAGTTTCAATATGATGTTCATTAATTGCTCTATATCTGGTCAACATAACCAGTTGTCTACATCGTTTTACCAAAATCTGCAAAACTCTCCAAATTAACAGACCAACAGTAAGAAGTAACAGCACAATAAACCAAAACCACAAAAAGATATAAATCTTTTCATTGACAATATTAAGTGGTAAAATACACAACGAGTCCAACTGTTGAATGCTACCGCTCGGACCAAAATTCTTGTATGTGCATTTACTCATTCTTGGAAACACTTTTAGTATGTGATCATCCCTATTTTCTAGTGTCCTATCCTCAAGAAATAAAACCTCGTAACCGTAGTTGAGGAAGTCTCCTTTAAAAAACCAGTTCATAGCTAACATTTGGCTTAAGACGTTGACAAGACAGAGACATTCACAAAACCAGTATTTGTAAGTGTACCACTTGCAGTTCTACAGAAAAATAATTTGTTAAAAAATCCTTAAATTAATATTGAAATTATGTTTTTCCATAAAAAAATAATGATTTATGTACCGTTGTGTTATCTCTTAAATATTCCACCAGAACTTTTTTCTGTCTTTCCGTTTCTTCTTCAGCTATAAACCCACCTTGCATCCCATTAACCATAGTTTTCATTAAGCCTTGTTCCCAGTTACTCCAAAGCCATTTTGGTAAATAAAAGAACATTGCTTGGAGCAGAAGCACAAACCATGTCCATTGATAGTATGTGAAGTACTTGTGATGACTGGATTTGTAGTCCTGATTGTTGTAGGGGCTAGGACCAATTCCATAAAATATTTCAGGTGACGGTCTGTTGAATCGGTCAACAACTAATTGTACAAAAACCCGACAACTGTATATTACTTGAAACAGCTTATCAATTGATAAAGTCAAATTTAGTAGCACTCACCGGATTCTGCAGGTACAATAAACGTTGTCGTAGTCCAACAATACAGATTGATAAGATACTGAGGTGGTCCATTGTCTTTTTCCGGCACGCAGCGAATTGGCTGACCTACAAACTGTGTATAAGTGATAATCAGGGAAAATATGATAAGCAAAACGCTTGTGAACGTACAGTGAATTCGAAAAATCACGTTATCAGTAATAACGCTTTCACGCTTGAAATTTGTTCGTAAATCATATAGTAAGGAGTACATTTCAAAAACAGAGTAAGCCAACACAGCATCTAAGAACAAATGTAAAAAAATTAATCAAAGCATGATTAACTACTTGTTTATGTGTTAGAAGTTTGGAGGATGAATCTAGTCTAATATACTTGCATGCTATGGTTACTTGGTTTTAATGTTACAAAAACAGGAAGTTCGTGGCAATAAGTATAGGAATAATAGGAAAACCATACAAAGGCATACGTGTATTCAACTTTATTAAACTAAATTAAAAACTATATTAAAAAATAATGTATGTAATACAAAAAGCAAAAAAAAAAACAATACAATAGGTTTAAACAAGTTTTTAAGTTTTTATTGACCGCTGTCACCAAGTAAATTTGAAAGTAATTTAAGATAATAAGCCGAATACACGTCATGATGACACTATCGGATTATTTATTTTTTTAAGTAGCTGCAAAAAGCTATATAAAAATCACGCATTGTATAATGGGTAGGTCTGAAAGTGTTGAGAATCTTATAAACTAAAAATTTTTACAAGCTTAAATCAATAAAATAAACGCAGTTTTTTGTACGCATTTAATGTTTTCTTCAATCTTTATTTAGGTGTCATTGACTTCATTAATTTATCAATGTCTCGAATCATTCCTAATCTTATCGCAAATCGCACAAAATACTACTGTCGTTGTAATGCCTATTTTACCAACGTCATTACTCAGTCATGCCATCAATCATCAAAGTTTAATTGCTCTTACGCGCTGAACGCATTTTATAGAGCACCGCCACCAGTGCTAAAACCTAAATAAATAGACAATGATGTTGACAATGTTGCATTTAACATATCCTCTCGTTACAATCATCATCACCAGAAAAGATCTCAATTGTTTTTGTGTTAATTGCTATCAAGTCAAAATTATGACAAGGTTATCACTACAAGCAGTCGGGATTTATTTCCTGTTACTTATTTTTGTAAGTTTATCAATTAAAGTTCATTATAATTTATAATTTTAAGGACATTTATTTGAATAGTTAGTTTGTGTATCTGAAGCCACCGAAGTATCCGAACAAAAGCAGGAGGAAATTCGCCGAAAGATTGCCAAAACTCGATTTAGAAACACAACCACAGGTCGTGACACGCTACAATTTCGACGGAGAATGCCACAAGGACAGCTTTTTGGACAGGAGTTTGTTCCATGTATGAAAACGCCAAATTTCTGTTTACAAGAATACATTTAGATTGTTATAATTATTCTTTTTAGTGGATTGTGGGGCAACCTATTCCATTTCCCAAGAAGGCTACGTGTATTTCGACCTTGACTCGGGTGGTAAACAGTGCCACTACGCCCTTTTGGGCTCCCGAAATGAAGAGTGCACAGTGGCCGTTTATTGTGATGGGCAGATTAACCTCGCCCCGGAAAATAGTCACGGGTGCGAAAAAGAATATCTGATTTTATCCGATGGAACGGAAGGGATGATGAGTGGCTGTGGAGAATTTAACTTTGGTAAAATGCCCAGATATGCTAGAAACGGGGGAAAGGATATGTACATTTATATCAAGGGAGAGGAGGATAGTGCCAAGTGTATAGCTTATTGCATGGAGGATGTCAAACCGGGAGATTATGGGCTTAAAGCTCGTAAGAATTACAAATAAGTTATTAGATAGTGCAAAGCAACATATCTTTTAAATATGTTTTATTCATACGGGCTACCTAGTTGTATTTCTTTTATTAAGCTGTATTCAAATTCCTAATTTAAAAACAAATTTTGGTGTCCACAGCCAAGAAGATAGGTAAAAACAACGGACATGGTGGTCAATGGAAGGAAACTCATTGCAGTAAACCAATTTATAATTTTAAATAGTTATAGTTTTAAGCCTTGTTGTTTCAATATGAATTGTAAAGACTTAATTTTGAATAGAATGTGGCATTAGAAGAGACATGGGGCGAATTGTTGGCGGAGAAACCGCACTTCCCAACGAATTCCCCTGGATTGCCGGTGTGGTGTATTCAGGAACAAGAAAAATTTGGTGTGGGGGCAGTTTGGTCAATGACAGACATGTTGTCACTGCGGTAAGAAATTTAATAGAAAATTATCAAAATAGTGACAATAATTGATTATGTTAATTCCTTCAGGCACATTGTTTTGGACATGACGAGTTGCAACCAGACGAAGTGGAAGTCTTGATTCACATTTACGTTCAGGATCGTACTGTTAATCCGTACGAAAAAATAGAAACTTTTTATATTTTTTCTGAAAATTGAAATAAATTCCCTATTTCTTTCTTTAGGGATAGCCCAAATCAAGCTACTGTGGGTCAAACGCCAGGTTGGGATCTTCCCCCGGCAACTGACCGCTCCGAAAACACAATTCGCCGACAAATACTAGACATCCGGGTTCATCCCATGTACAACGAGGAAACTTTTGACTATGATATTGCTATTTTAACTCTGGACCAACCAGTAAATCTTCAGGATCCAAGGATTACACCAATTTGTTTGCCAGGAATAGATGAAGACATAAGATATCAGAATGAGGTTACTATGACTATTGCTGGATGGGGGCTACCCCATGAGGAAGCAGCGGCTTCGGCAAGAGTGCTTCAGAAGTTGGATGTGCCTTATATCAATCGGAGACTGTGCGAGCAATTCACGACGCCATCCTTTAGGCATATTTGCGCTGGGTATGTGGAGGGAGGACATGATGCTTGTTCGGGGGATTCGGGTGGACCGTTAATTTATTTAAGTGACCCAAGAACAAATCAGTACATATTGTCGGGGGTGATTAGCAGTGGAAGTGGGTGTGCGAGAGAGGGTAAGTTTTTAATTTAAAATGTAAATAATCTTTTTAAAAGTATTTTAATTTGTTGATTGTTAATTGCGCATTTAAGGCCAACTGGGCTTATATTCGGATGTTAGAGGTAAACTTGATTAATAAAGCTTTTACTATTTAATTAATTTGGTTTGAAGGAAATGTTCTTATAATTTGGTTTACAGAAGCGGTACAATGGCTTTATTTCCATATGCCGGGAGCAGTGTGGTGCGCCAGATAACGCGTTTTAAACACTTGTGTCGATAATCATCAAACTTAAGTTGTACAATTTGTTAATTTGATAGTGTAAGTTTGTTTAGTAATACATATTAAATTATAAGTCATAATGTGTACGTATATGCATTAAGTTCATTTAACACATTTAATGCAATTGCAATACACATAATATAATATCATCCACCCAACATTAAGTTGTATGTGGTAAAAACTTTGAGCATTTTATTTTTAATGGAATGTTTATTCTTGGTTTATTTCTGTACATTAATAGTTTAGAGTAGTTAAGTTAGCTGGAAAACATTCTCGAGTAAATCGAGTAATCATTAGCTGTTGCATAATAAGGGATTTCGTTTGGAAAGCTTACGTCATTGCTAATCAGCTAAACTTGCTATAAAAGCAGGCGAAGGGATTCCCGGAGTATTCATCCCAATCAATTCATCCCCATCAACTCATCCTAATCAATTCATCCCCATCAATTTATCCCCATCAATTCATCCCAATCAACTCATCCCCATTAATTCATCCCAATCAATTCATCCCCATCAACTCATCCCCAAATCAACTCATCCCAATCAATTTATCCCCGTCAACTTATCCCGCAATCAACTCATCCCCAAATCTTTTCATACCCATCAGAAATACAAATGTATTCTCTCGGTTGGGGAACACATCCTACAGCGATCAATACCTCATAGTACAATACGATACTAAAGAAAGGCGTGTATATTGGTGCATCTCTTTTCTTTGGCGAACAGCACACTAATTACAACGTTCAGTTACACAAACATACACCTTAAGGGATCAGTTTTCAGTAAGCAATTCTCAAAGGGCCATATATTCAAATTCTTACTAGCCTGGGACCCTATCTTAATTTCTTAACTACACATCAGATGGTTACGTTTAATAGCTCATTCGAAAGAGCAACTCAAGTACTATTAAACGACAGTCTGTTGTTATCCAGATTCGAGTGCGCATGGTCCGATTTTTGCAAAAACATTTTGCAGAAATGAGGTTCAGTCGCCTATTTAAAACACAGATGTTTGTACGCTGGGATATCGTGCGTGTTGGATGTATTACTTAACCTGAAGAACACTTTTGTGTCTTGACGGGGATAAAAAGATTTGGGGATGAGTTGATTGCGGGATAAATTGATTGTGATGAGTTGATTTGGGGATGAATTGATTAGGGGATGAGTTGATGGGGATGAATTGATTGGGATGAATTAATGGGGATGAGTTGATTTTTGGGGATATTAGGGGATGAGTTGACGGGGATGAATTGATTGGGATGAATTGATGGGGATGAATTGATTGGGATGAAAGTGACGGTCACCAGGCGAAGGAACACTTAAATGTAAATATTGGCAGTGATATTATGAAAAGTGGAGCCACGTGTACCCAAAATATATTGAAGGGTTAGTCTACTACACTATTGACTTGGGACTGCATAATTATTTTATTCGCTTTTATTTAATGTCAAATTTAAAATGGATGATTAAAATGATTCATGCTTAGTAAAATCAAGTTCACCTGAATTTTCACTTACGTTAAACTATAACTTGATTGATTTTTGAATCAAGTGACTTTGTATTCCAAAGTTTGGAACCAACTACGCTAAATAATTAGATTTAATGTAAATGTTTAATTTGTTTTTGTACCTGAAATAAGAGACTAATTTTCAGCAATGAACCTGAAAGAGCTACAATTATGTAGCTATTATAGACGGACGGATATTCATCCGTTTGTCTGTTTTATTAGAATACCCAGGACTCACAAATTTCAATTGCCGGAGTTTTATTTTACAAGCGTAATATTGTGCAATTATATTGGTGTCATTAAGAACAAACTAATTACTAAATGGATCCTAACACGACGACAATTTTGATGTATAGTAATTACGTGGGTACCTGAATATACACGTATGTATATCTACGTGGCTTAATTGCAACGGAATTAACTTTCAGCAAAGCTAATTTGACATAATAGTCATTCATTGTTCTATTTCCGTCGGAAATCTAAATTTTCCTAAAATATATATATACTTGTAGTTTAACGCCAAAACAAACTAAGGTATAGTTTAGACAATTAAAAGGCTAGGTACTTTTAAAATGTATTTACGACGCATTTTTATACTTTGTTTATAACTCATAAAAACAAACTGACTTTTGAAAAGTTGTGACAAGCAATTACACCATACTAGAGCTTAAACATTTATTGCTACGGATTATTAATATTGCAGAAAAGATTTCTAGAATCGTTCAAAAATGTGCTTAGAAATAAAGTTTACGGTGACTGAAAAGTTTTGAATATATACTTGTTCTTGAATTACCATTTAGCAAAATATGGAGCAAATATCTTACGTTATTAAATGCTTGGTCATTTAAAGAAATATGATTGGACTTTTCAAGCAATTTGCTTTAATCCAAATTCAAGCACAAGAATACTAAACTATAAACATTAATGAAGCTAAATGATCAGCATGAGTTTGATTTAAAGTAATTGACCTTATTACTTCTTGCGACAATTGCTTTTCAAACAGTTAAAATATCATCAAGCAACCAATTTTCTTATAGGTTTTTTAAATATATGTCGCCAATAAAACTTTTTATCAAATTCAAATAGCAATTTTGCTTTCTTTATTAGTGCAACACGTGAAGTCGTGAAATAACTTTATAGTATATGTTACTAAAACGTTAAATGTAAACAAGTAAAAATCAGCGTTTAGATTGCCTTTTTTAGACATTAAACATGTCACCTAAAGCGATCATCAACTTTTTAAAACAAAGAATACAAATATTTATACTTAGCATTACTTCCATTAAACTTGTTGATAAGGCTAACCAACTAAACCAGCTTTTAAACCGTTCCACAAGTTTCTTTCCAATACACTGGGATAACACAACCAAAACTTGGCAGTTTGTTCACCAGAATCAAAATCGATTTTACCAAATAGCTTTTGTCTTGAAAGGATCTGTTATTGCTTTAGTGCTCTTTCTCTGGACCAAGTCAAGAAAAGATCCCTTAATTTTATCACCACTTCTCATGCGACTACTTCCAATTGAAGCCACTTTATGTGCACTAGCTTTAAGTATAGACTTTATCTGCTACACTTATTCTAATGAGTTAATAAATACTTGCAACTGGGCATATTTGAAACAGAAAACTGATCAGTTTGTAAGCCACAGTTGGATGGATTATCTGCCCGGAATTGTAGCTTTAGCATTAACACTTGGTCCAACTTTTGGTGCAAATGGTATAGCCTTTTTATTTGCTTTTCTCAACTTAGATCCAGTACACTGTCTATTTCTACAGTTGAAATTACCCGTCATAGTGAACAGTTTTATAGCAAAAATTGTGCGAGTTTTGTGTTGGTTATATTTTGTTCAGTTTGTAACAACAAGTGTACGCGCCATTGGCCTACTTTGTAGCTACGAAGGAATATCTCGTTGTTTACTGCTAAAACAAGTGGGAACATTGATACCATCTCCATCTAGTATTTGCAGTTATCGTGAAATAGTTATAGTTTCCAATGAAATGAGAAAGGTTGAAATGAAAACTACTGCGGCCGTGTTAACAATCGCGTTTGTGTTTACCATTGCTGGTGTGGTTATATCCGTTTCTACTTTTAAAATTACAAACAAATCTACATTACTTATATTATTGGCAGTTGGGCTGTTGGTGATGGGAGTTTCGTTATTGCAAACGGTTTTTGTGAGTAGTTGTACCTACCGTAAATATTCTTACAAGACATTACAAAATTGGAATAACGCAATTAATATAGTTGGATTGCAAAACAGGGATTACTACTGTTATCGAAAAAGGGTGATGGAAAGTTTGCAAGTTTTGGCCGTTCCTGTAGGATGCTTTGGAATAATTGATAAAAACACGCAAATTTCTTATTTGAACTTTTTGCTTCAAAATTTAATGAACATTTTGGTAATGATTCAAAATGTTAAAATATGAATTTACTTAATTTGACATCTATTGACTAAAATAAAATAACCTATATGCTTACAAAATTGTTGAGTACAATAAAAGCATATATGTAAACCATATAGGGAAAAATGAAGCGCTAATTTGTAATCATATAGTTCCAAATATACTTTCATTAAAACCTTAATTCGTTGCGTATACATTGAAATGTTGCAGGTACAAAATTTATCAGATAAAGCTTTTTGCGCACAACTTTCCTCAATATTCATAAATCTTACAACATTTCATCATGTGATTTCTAACAATTTACAAGTTGGCTTTAAAATTAATTGCTTCAATGCTTTTTTAAATGCACACGTTACAAAACATCAATTAGTCAAGAGGCCACGATAAGAAACGACTGATGGAACAATCAAATTGAAATTGTAATTTAAAATATAACGGGATAAGATAAATGCTTAGTGATAGCCCAAAAGCGTGCATAATGCATACAATAATTCAAGTTGCTTGATTAAGTCAAAAATATCTAAGATAATTGAAGACAGTCCACTTCACACAAAAGCGATATTATGCCAAAAACCAGCGTTTTATGGAGGTCAGGCGAGCATCACACCATCAGTCAGCAGAGCACCGTGTGATCGGTTTCAGTTTCAGCAGCGCATGTGTTGGTCCAGCAATAATATTTATACTCATATCGAAAGTTTTCATGCTGAAAAGTTGCAAGGACTCGGACTTTGAAATTTGCACTCTGGACTGTACTATGCGTAATTTGGGCATTGTGTTGGTGCATAAGCCAGTAATTGCACATTTGTAAATATAATAAAACAGATAGAATCTTTCTTTTTAGTGGTTCATTCAACAAAGTGATCTTGTTAAGTATAGCGACTAATTTTTAAGATCCAAGATATCGAATTTTAGCTGGAGTTCAAAATCGTGCACTAGTAAGTTATACAATTTTATATTCTATATTTATAAGGAAAGTATACAAATTGCATTTCTCACGAATTTCAAAAAAATATGTTTTTCCTTTTTAAGTCGAAATTTATTATTAAACATGAAAAAATTACATTTTCATGCAATATATATTTATTCATGGTATATAGGTATACTCTCTAGTTCCCACATAATTATGTGAAAATGGATGGGCTACGTTTTCTCTGATTTAAAATTTAATGTGTTTGCTATTTCAATAAATTTTGGCAAAAGTTGAATATATTTCAGGTTTCAGATTGCAATTCTTAGAACTACACGTCACACGTTGTTTTGAGCCATAATTCAATTTTATTTATTGTATATAATTTTCTGTTTCAGTTTCTGTTCAAAAAATGGCAGCCGCAAACTTTAATAGTTCCAGTGTGAATCAAGCATTTACTAATCAATACGATAGTGATTGGTACCTGCGTAAAAATTCTGCTGAAGGCAGTTTGCCCTTTGAACGATTGGACTTGACCATAGTAAAGGAAATCTTTCGACTTTTGGGACAATATCAATACCATGTTGGAGGCTTGTATCTTGTTACCATTTTTGGTCTACAAGCGTGGATGAAAAATCGACCTGCGTATGACCTCAGAGTGCCATTAAATATCTGGAATAGCATATTGGGGACTTTTTCAATTCTAGGATTTATTCGGTTTATACCCACCATTGTGGATGTATTTGGAAGAGAAAATGGATTTTATGACAGCATTTGTGTGCCGGATGGAGCTACTCAAACAAATGTGTTTTGGACGTAAGTCAGCTTTCAGTATAAAGCTTAAAAATGCATTTTGAATTTATAATTGAATTAATTTTTAAATCTATTTTTAGAATGTTGTTCGTGGTGTCAAAAGTTTGGGAGCTTGGAGATACGATTTTCATAGTGCTGAGAAAAAGACCTTTGGTGTTTTTGCAATGGTACCATCATGTTGGTACTTTGATTGTGACATGGACCGTTGGTAAATTGATATTTGCATAAAAATCAATCAATGAATAAATTGTCGTGACATTTTTTGTTTTTATTATTTAGCGTCTTACATGGAACCTATTGTTAGATGGTTTGTTGTGATCAACTATTTTGTGCATGCTTTGATGTACCCATATTTTGTTTTGAAGGTGGGGACACATTTCAAATTTAAAAGATTTTACCAATTAGGTGACTTTTACCAATATTCTTTTTGATATTTTAGTCAATAGGAATAAACATCCCAAGAATTATCGCGACCTCAATCACTTCACTGCAATTTGTTCAGATGATAATTGGACTTGGAGTGAATTTAGCGTCCTTTTATCTACAGAGTAAATATTTTTGCGTTTTCAAAGAAAGTTTTATGTAATGCAACTTGGTTTAATGTTTTTAATGTTTTGTTTGTATTTAAGGAACCGGACATTACTGCTATAGAGAAGCACCAAGTTTTTACGCCTTTTTATTTCTTTACGGTTCATTCATCTTTCTCTTTGGAAACCTGCTATACGACTCAATCAAGAGAACAAAATCTGTCAGAAATAAAAAACAAGCTTAATGTCAAAATGAAAGATTTATAATATTTATGATAATTGTATATCTGGCCAAATATAGAATGAACCTAACTATAAACAACGTGTATGCTTTATTATACGGAGTAAAAGTGTCTAAATTGACAAGGGACAAAATGCAATTTTTCTTCATTGAATTATTTCAGCAAATTTCAGCATCAAATATTTTCTGCTAGCTTTGATGCTTTAATTTTCAAGATGCTACAATCATTTACCAAAGTCACTAGGTTATTTGAGTCATCAGAAAAACCGGGCTTATCAGCTTGAGTAACTTGTTTAATGAGTTCTTTAACGTAGCTCATCAGCTAAAACTTTTGACGTATAACTCAATTTTTACTTCATTCAATCTTTCAAAGTCAATGGATAAGCTAACTGATAAGATCAGCAGTAATTTTCATTCATTAGCTCCAGAGCATTAGGTGACGTTCTTGTTTTTTAATGAAACCTTTGTGTGTCGTACATTATTAGGTGATAGTAAAGTTGTCTGTCTATAAGGCTTTGTCACTCAAAGCATAATCTTCACTTTACACTTTCCGGCACGCGCTAAATTTACTTATCTGACCACTACACATATAATATAACTTCAGTGATAAAATATTGCTTTGGTAAAAACATTTATGAGCTAATGAGCATAAAAATGATTGGCTAATGTACACTTTTGTAAGTATCAGTTCGTGAACAACGAAACTTAGAATTGAACATACATTCACAACTGAAATATTCCAATTCTAACTACCAAACCAATTTTTAAATAAATTTTGAAAAGCAGTACCATCCATTTTCGTCCGCATTTTGAGTTTTGCAACACTAATTTCTCATAAATTGCATTCATTTGGCATAGCATTGGTGACGAAAAAAAGATAATTGCAGTTAAGCTTATTTAACAGAGCAATTTAAAAAATAATTAACTTTTTGATTTTTTATGTCACAAATTGTTCCTAAATTGTGGAGGGGATTGTTACTGGAGGGGATTTAGATGTGTTGGAAAGCCAAAGCATGATGGGAAGGCGACTACAGGAAAAAGAGGAGAATGGGGTGGTGGGATTTCGGAGGAATGTTGGGATTGAGAGTTAATCAAAATAATTTTACATTTTTACGGCTGCGTTGAGGAGGTTACTGATTTAAATTAGTTTTGTCTAAAGAGGGTTCATTCGGAGGTAGGAAGAGGTCTCATTAGCCACTTTCTTCGTACACAGGCTTATGGGACAAAATTGAGCTGGTTGTTTATTTGTTGCCTTTTGTATCGTTTGAAATCGTTGAATAAAAGCATGTATAGGTAAGTAAGTTTTCTAGAGTTTTAATCAATGCTGGTTCCAATATAGCTCTTCCAGAGTTCCGAAAAACAAATTTCGACCTAGCACCACTGACAAGAAATATGTTGAATTTTATCATATCGTTATCGTTACATTCCTTACATCTACTTTCATTGTTACTATGACAGTTCAAAATGAAGGCAAGCAATAAATTTATTGGATGTTACAAGCAATCCAACTTTCCAACTCAATTTTGGTGCTTCCCTATGCCTTGGGCTTCATTTAAAAAAAGCGCAGTAAACTAAGTAACTCATTGTGTATATCAGGCTTGGGTAATCACCGTATTTTGATCAAGTGATTAGTGATTGGGATTAAATGAAGACATTTTTTCAAATGGTGATTAGTGATTGGTGATTAAATACCAATCCTAATCAATGGTGATTAGGTGATTAAAATCAATCCCAATCACTGGTGATTAGATGATTAAATGTTAAATAAAAATGCAAGTTGGATTAGAATTAGAGATTGATTTTTTATGGATTTCTCATTTCGGCAAAGTAATGTAAAAATAAGCAAAAATAAAATTTAGTAACAATACATCGCGGCTAAGTATTTTAACAGTACATCACAATTAAATATTATGCGAGCGTGTCAAAACTAATCACAACCCCCATAAGCAAACCTAAATTATAAAGGATGTCCCATATATCCTACGACAAATTTAATTAATTTATGTAGAGTCGCAGAAGAGCTTTTTCAATCAGACTAAACTGCGGTTAGGTGCATTAACTTGTGCAGATTTCCGCGATGTATACACAGTTTTGAAAAACGTTACCCAGTAGCAATACTATGGTCATGTTTACGGGAAAGTCAATTTTCATTTTTACCGTTTTTTCTTAGGGTCGACTTAGCTAATTGCTTGTCAGCCCTATTTGCCTAAAGCAATTTTATTCAAATAAAAATAAAATAGTTACAAAAGTGTGGACTTTCAAACGAGCTATAGGCCGTGACTTGAGTTTAACTTGAAAGAAAGTTATTGGAAATTCATTTTTTAGCCATTTTGTAATGAACACCAAATTTTACGAAATTTTCAAAAGAAACGTTTATAATGCTGTTACTTGACATGCTAGCTTTATATTTACATAACTTTATACAGCGTTTGTAGCACATTTTGTAAGCTTTCAGAATAACAGCTTTTAGTATCTTTCATGCTTGTGTAGAAGAAAAAATTCGGCTTACAACCAAGTACACTCATTTTTAGATCATTGGATGATTATATGTCTTTGTACAAAATTTAAGGGGATAGCAATAGACTAAGTTTAGTCTGCGTTTGTAGAAACACGAAGTGTGAATACTTTACGCAAAATTATTTGGAATTACTGTCTAATCCAAACACACAGTCATTGAATATATGTACTCAGTACACGAAAACATGGGCACCGGTAAATTTCAAAGTTGGAGTCACCGGAAGTAAAATTGCATAGTGTTAGAAGGAACGGATGTAAAACCATAATATTACATACTCATATACTCTAAGAGTAGGTTTATCATACTACGTTAAATATGTGTATTAATAATGTTTCAGCAGATTTTTGTAGCAAAATCAAATTTGTCGTAGGAATTGCGGGACATCCTTTAGGCAATAGAAAAGCAGCTTCATGGAGGTAGGACCTCAGTGATTAAATAGTGATTAAGAGGTGATTAAGAGCTGCCGGTTTAGGGATTAGTGATTGTGATTAAATGCAGAAAAGCTGAAGTGGGATTGGTGATTAAGTGATTAACTTAATCACCAATCCTTAATCCGGGATTGGTGATTCTAATCCGTGATTACCCAAGCCTGGTGTATATTATCTCTTTTTCGTGTCTACCTTTGAGTTTATAGAAGCCCTGATGCTGGTGCTTCTCGTTTTTTACCGTTGGAACAATATTTGCATTTTTATTATGGAATATTACGTATGCAAATGCAACTTTTTAAACTTGGGTGTACTAGGTCATGACGCTAAATAAAATGTACAATATTTCGTAAAAATCATGAAAAGGGTAATGGGACGTTGTAAAATCGAGTTTTCTCGAACGAGTAAAATGATACCAAATGATTTATTATTTAAACGAGAATCAAATAAAATCTTTAAAAGTTTAATACATCCGTATATTATGGAATGGATTTAAAATCCAGCTAGCACCATCATGGTCAGTCCCGGTATAGATTAATAGCTGTGTGGAGTGTTTTACTTGCCCCATCCTCCGTAGGGAATAATCGGGTATCCTCCATAGCCCAGACCCCCGTACCCTAGTCCAGTGGCTCCCGCGTTGGCGGAAGCAACAGCAGTGGCTTGGGCGACACCCGTTCCATAAAAGCGTCCTTCTCTCTGGCTGGCCGCGTTAGCATCTTTTAGAGAAAGTCAAATAACAGAAGTTTAATTTAGATTCAAAGAAATACTTGTAAGTTATGTTATATGATATAACTTATATCCTGTAAAAAGTGTCTTAAAAAGTAAAATAGTAAATTTAATTTATTTTGAAATAATACCTTCTTGGTCAGGAACTGGTGAAGCTTGCAACAGTAGCACGCAGATCGCAGCGAGGACGAAGATTACGTTGCACGTTAAGTACTTTTGACAAGCCATTTTTGGAATAATGTGGGGTTTGGGGTAACCGGAGAAAGTTGAATAGGAAAAAATAAGAGTGATCTTTTGAGAAGAAGGTAGGAGCAATGTGTGAGGAGCTTGTTGAAACTAAACTGATACCTTTTTGAGGGTCACAGGAGCCCTTTTATACTGAAAGCAAAAGCAGCTCAGCGTTAGATATTATAGTACGTAAGTTAAGTGAGCAGGAAAAGAAAAGAAATGTGTGCAAAATATATTAGGGAAATTCCCTTTGGCTTATAAAAAGCAAAGAAAGGTTACTGGGGTTTTCTACTGGTTGGGACAATAGAAGCAAAGAGAATGGTTGCATATATAGATACTCTTTGCAATAGAAGAAAATATTTTTACTTCGGAATTACCCACGTCATCAAGCCAACATCCCAGACATTAAAGTATTTTTCAAATGAATTTCAATCAGAGCACTACTGTCAACTGACTAGATTTGATTTGATATGACTGGAAAAATAATTATAATTAGTTTTTTACCAGCTTATGTTTGTGCTGATATGGCTCATGAGCCAGTATTTAATTGATCATACACATTTTATATTTTTTGTGTAGTCTTGTCAGTTCATTCAAAATTGATCAAGTCTCGATTTCATGTTGGATTTGCCAACTACCTATTTAAGTTTACTATTTATATCATTCACTTTATAAAAGGTCTCACTTGTAAACTTAAAAATAAATGAACCAAAATTAATGCGACTTTCTTAAAAATGGTCCAGATTCAGATATTTTCGGTTTTTGCTTTTGCATAAGTAATATTGAAATATGTGTGGGTGACAGAGAAAAGGTGAATAACACAGAATGCCAGTGAGGGCGACTTGGAGTTGGAATTCCCTTTTACGGAAATGGTTCATTGAGTTGATGATAAGTAGCCTTTTCATAATACAATTTGTCACAAAAAGGGTTTCCCCGTTTTCTGATTTCTTTCTTCGTTTCATGCGGTTGCGGTAGTAATAGTACAGTACTTTTCATTTGGCTATGCTTCTGGAATTTCCTTTTCTGTACCAATTGACTCAACTCATCTGCCGTACACGAATGTCATCGTATAAAAAGGGCCTTGTGACCTTCGCAAAGGCATCAATATCCTTTTACCAACAAACTCTTTAACAACTTCTAACAAGTTCTTTTGATTTGTTCAGGTCACCCCAGAAGCTTTCCATTTTACAACAATGGCTTGCCAAAAGTACTTGCTCAACACTTTGTTCGTTGTTGCTGCAGTATGTCTTCTGTTGTGTCAGGCGGCTACGATCCCCCTAGACGGTAAATATAAATCAATTACTAATTTGTAACCACATTTTATTTGCTCATGTGCAGTTTTAATTAATTTTCCAGTGCAATTAATGAAAATTAAATGCTAATTTTCTCCTCATTCTTCTATTTTTTCAGAGTCCCCCAACAACAGAGAAGGACGATTTTATGGAACTGGAATTGCTAACGCTCAGGCTGTTGCTGTGGCCAACGCTGGTGCTTCCGGACTAGGTTACGGTGGTTATCCCGGATATGGCATTGGAAGTGCCAACGCTTTTGCTGCTGCTAACGCCAACGCAGGAGCTTTTGGAAAGTAATTCTGGATTGTCGCATGACCTATAACCAAATTAGATCTCGTTATGGTACTAAAAAGGAAATGTTTCGTACACATACAGTACTTAGTACCTAAGTATAAGTTTTCCAAACTTTTGATTGATTTTTAGAAAAATAAATATACATTTTTTTTTGCATACGATTGTGATATAATATTTGCATTTGTTATTGGCTAAATTGGCTATTGTTTGCAAAGGAATGTGAATGTACACATAATGATCTGTTTCTGATAAATCTGGTATTCATTCACCCTTATGTCAAAAAATTACATTGATACATCTGCTAAAATGATAACGATATCGGGTAAAGTCAACAATACTCCTAAATCGACTATGCTATAAAGCTTAGTACCGAAAATTGATTTTCAATTTAGCTACATCAACATTACCTAAGCCTAATTATCTACCATTCATTTTTCAGCTCCTTATGGAATGCATTTCCCTCCAAACTACTCCAGTCACATCCATTAACCTTCAAGTCTATTGACAAACCTTACGCATTCCCACAAAATATTTCAGACAACCCATATCACTTTCCAATTAAAAGCATGTTAGTTCGCACCAAACTAATCTCCGTCTTTTTCCAAGTCAACCACTCATTCACCTCCCTCCAACCCCTTCCTCCTCGCTTTCCTTCTCCATACCCCCTCCAGATAATTCCCTTTCGACAACCTCTTCCACTATTCTCCACGCCTCCAAATTCCTCTCTTCACTGGTTCCTTCAATTTATCATATCATTTTTGGGGTTTCTTCTTTATTCCCTTCGATTCTTTCTAACACTCCTGCCATCCTCCTCCTCCACATCCTTAGAAATCCTAATCGCCCCATTATCAATCTCTTTCATCTGCGCCTTCTGCTTCTTATCATGTTCCCGAATGGCCTTCAGCCACAGCCTGGAACACAATCATTTTCGAAATTTCCTCAATCAACTACTCCATTTCGAACGACACCTTCCTCAAGCCACCTCGTCAATTCCACCCGGTAATTAACCCAACTTCCAAAAAATATCTTTTATAATTAATTCTCTTTAATTCTTCAGATCGCAGATTGCCCCGCCTCATCACCCTCTTCTCTTTAATCTTCTGCCATGGCCTAAAATTGGAACTCATTTTGATCGCTACCTCCTCCGCTCTCTATCCTTCCGTCGCCTGGAGTATCCTTCCCCCAATCCCCTCCTCCTCCATCCCTTCTCGTCTCCTCATCTTCTACCTCAATCTCATCTTCTGGCAAGTAGCCCTAAACATCTGCATTATCAACGGGATTCTCTGCGCTTGCTGCGGTGGCTACGCCCTCTTAAGTTGCCTCCATTCTCTTCGTCCCCTCCCACTCCACCTTTTAATTCCCAACTATCGCCAAGTCTGCATTTTAACCTCACATTACAACCAAATCCACCGAAATGCTCTAGTGCCATCCTTTATCTGCCATGTCATAGGCTTTTTTACATTTTCCACTTATATAATACTCGCCCATCTGCAGCAGTTGGGGGTCATTGGGATAACCCTATTCTTTACGTGTGGCATACTAGCCTCAGGCATCAACTTTACTGCTTTTGGGTTTTATGCTAGTCTGGAGCAGACCAGTAGTCAAATTTTAAAAGAACTTCAGAACAAACTTGAAATACAAAACCAGCAAGCTATGAGTATATGGAAGAGGGACATCCGGGCACTGAAAAAGGTCAAGATAGAATATCCTCCCAGCAATTACTTTGGCAAGATGACGCCACTTCTATTCTTCCAGTTTGGAATTACATGGGCTATTAATTTCGTTTTGATTAAATAAACTACAAAGTAATAACAAAGTTAAACTGAACTTTTAACCATTTATTGCTTTGGATGAATAATAGGTAAAAAGATTCTGTAATTAATGAAGCCTTCTTCTTTGGGGCATTATGAGACAAGATCCATGAAACCTCTCTAAATTCTCAAATAATGATTCCAATTAACTTTGCCCTTACAATGCAAACTTTTTAAAGACCACTCTCAAATAAACTTAAAAACCAAACTCACACATATCTTCCCTTTTTACAAACTCTGTACATTTTTATTTCGTTTTCACAGAAACAATCATACCAACAACTTATTATGTACACATACAAAATCATTTACAAAAGATCGAAGATTAATCATTAATGGCCACAAGACAAACAAAAAATCGCCACCTTATACAACAATATTATGCTAAAGTTTAAAAAACACATTAACAGTTTCAATCAACAATTAACTTACTCCACAAAGTACAATCTTCCTCTCTTCACAGCAAAATCATATGCCTTATCATTATGCTTACAATTATACCACCTGCATCTATCCCTATTATAACAATTACGTATTTTGTACACTTGCAAATTGTAAAAATCTGAACAAACGTAAATAAGTTAACTAACTTGTCATTTAAACTACTACAAAACTATCTTTTAAGATTCTGTAAGAATTTCTACAAACTTGTCATCTTCTCTTCAATTCCCATCCAAATCCATATCCTCCACTTGCTCACCCACGCCCTCGACCTCATCCTCCTCTCCTTCCCCTCCCCCACCCCTCTTCTTCCTGGTGTACGCCCTCTTGCTAAACTGCGGCTGGTTGTCCTTATCGCTCTCTCCATGCATCAAGCTATTCCTGTAGGTATACAGTGGCTGCCACTGAGCCCCCTGACTACTCGGTACCGCACTGGCCACACGATGATCCAAATACTGAAGCACCACACGCTTATCCTGCTTCAGCAACTTGTTCGTAAACTCTGCCAAAATCTCCAAAAACGTTAAATTGGGCGGGGGTCCCGTAGGATCCTCCAGATTCTCTAGGGGATTCACCGCAAACAAAATCCCTTCCCTGTGCAGTGCCGTAATCGCCTCCCGATTTTTAACCGCATCCAGGCCAAAACTCAGAGCAAACCTTTTAGCCAAATCCTTTAGCGCATTAAACTCATCCGTAGTTCTATCCACCATCCAGCTATTCACCTTGGGCAGCTCTCCAAACACGCTTGTCAAACTAACAATCATAGTTAGGGCGCAATTGCTCTTGTTAATCTCCCTTGCCTTTCCCAACGTCGCCTTAATAATATCCCCGTAATCGTTATAATGCTTAACGTAATACTTGAAAACGTCAGCAGCAGCCGAAATGGGCATGACGTTGTACACAATCAGCTTGCAAAACTGTGCCAAATAGTTTCTCATTTTGTGTAGCAGCTCAATTCTCGCGTGCTCATCTAACTCATCATCCTTCATCTCGGAGAATACGTTATCCTGCATGAAATGGTTGAGCAGGCGTTGCAACTCAGAGTCTGGACTGTAGACTAAAGTCTCCATCCACTTTTGACCTGCCAACTGCTCACAAAAGACAATCAATCCGTCACAAATTGAGGTGTACGCCTCCTCTCGAAACTGATGGGGATGGTCTCCACTGTCTACAAGAATCTTCATCGCGCTCATGTAATCATTTAGCTTCCGGTGCAGCTTTGGAACATCATCCGTTCCACTAACGCCGTGTTCTCCCTTCTCCTGAATATTTTTCAAGTCCCACAAGAGTGCAAAGTAGCAAGCACTTATAGCATGCTTTACACTTTCCACGGGATATTCTCCTGTACCGGTAACCGTGGCACGAATAATCTTGTACAGTTTATCCCAAACGTCCCACTTGTCAAAACTGTGACATCCACTAAACACCGAGATCTTCTTGAGGCTCATGTTAATATTGTACAGCCTGTCATCATAGTCTTCATCCCCTTCCTCGCTCTCCTCGTATTTCATAATAGAATCCGCAGCCTTTTCCCAAAGACTCTCAAGGACATTCATAAGTGCCACTTCCGTCCTACTTGACTTGCGGGCATCATCGCAGCAAATGATTTCCAAGGTTTTTGCACTAGTTTCCAGCACTTCTAGTTCAGTGTGCTGATCCACAATGTCCTTGATCAGTTCCAGAAGCATGTCCAAACTCCTCTCCTGTCTTGACGTGGTATACACCTCCAAATCAAAATATTGCGGTAGGCTTAACAAATTCGCCACCTTATCCGGATCCGCTTTGAAGCGTGTCAGCAGCGCAGGCAGTATCGGAATAAAGTGCTCAGTCAACCTATTCTTATCATCCGACACTTGCTTCAACTCCTTCGCACTTAAAATCTTTCTCGTGGGTCCTCTTCCAATCGGTGGCTCCCCCGTAGCCGCTTGCCTCACCGCACAAACCATAATCTCAATCAAACTGCTTTCCTGCTTATCATCCAGTGGCTCCTCTTGAGGTCCCGGTTCCTCCAAAAGCAAGTCGGTCATACATTCCCAGTCCTTCATCATCGGATTACTTTCCACCAAACTATCCACCAAATAAGCTCCATGCTCATGAAGCTCACTCTCAATAAAAAACTGAACCAGATCCCTTATCAATGGCGTGTTTGGCAGCCTCTGTTTGCCCCTCGCAGTTCGGATCCCATCCACCGCCCCCTCATCTACGACAAACAACCTTTCATTCAAAAACTCTCCCGCAGCTTGGGCCACCGCACGATGACTGGAGTAGACCAGCTCATAAACCAACTCGCAATCCTTATCCGTTAGGATCTCCCGGTGGTACTTGTGAATCAAAATAACCAACTTGACAGCTTGTACCGCAACATCATACTCCTTGTCCAGGGTCATGGCCACAATCCTGTCTTTAAACTTGCTAGTAAACAGCTCCAACTTCCCCTTGAGCTCCTCACTGGCATAAAGTGGCTGTAAAGCTTGGAGACACTTCAATCTCACCTCCCCCACCTTGTCATGCAGTGTCCAACCAATATACTTGAGATAACTGTCATCCAAAAAGTTCTGATGGAACTTTTTCATCCAAACGCCAATCTCAGCCATGCAAATAGCCCTTATCTCAGGCAGGGTATCCCTATACCTGTGAACAAACACGGACTTGAACATGTACGTCAACATGTTCTTGATTTCGTCCATGTTCTCCTCCAACTCCTGCCTTTTCCCCATTAACGCATCCAACCGTTCAGCAGCTCGCTTTCCACTACTTTTCTGCCTCTCAGAGTCATACTGACGCTGCGTGTTATCCAAGTTGATACTCACTGTCAATGCCACATCCACCAGGGCTGTCATTAGCTTCATAGCTGCCAGTGTCGCCGTGTGACGAAAAGCTCGCACTTGACTGTCGCTCAATCCAGTTAACAAGCTAATTACATTATCCATCAAATACTGGTCGTAAATTATGGAGTACTGACACTGCTTCACCAAGGTTTGCACAAAGTCGCAGTAATTGCTTTTAAACTTTTTCCACTGCTGACCACTCATGACCAGCGGGTACTCCCCACTCTCTTCATCAAACTCCTCTGTCATCTTCCTAATAATCTGAGGTTGTTCCATGCTTGCCATCTGTGGAGTAATCTTTCCCTTGCAGCCTGAAGCACTGATAAAAAACTGATTCAGTCTTAACAGCGCCGAGTCCCTGTTTCCCTTGTAGTCGTCAATCCAATCGTCCACCAGTTGCTGGAGACTACATTTTCCTTGCAAAATGGCGTTGTACAGACTGTCATCGTCATCATCAAAGCTAGCTCCACCACCTCCACTAGTGTCCATCATTTGTGGAGTGGCAGGAACCTGAAGATTATCCCCAGAGGTATTATACCCAGCTGGTGTTTTAGGCTCCTTGTTCTTTCCCCTGCGACGCCTTTTGGGAGTAGTTCCCTCCTCCAAGTCTGGAGGTGCACTTTCTTCGGGTTCGCCCATGGCTTGTGCCGCTGCAGCAGCAGCTTGAGCCGCTGCCTGAGCTGCCAATTGACGTTTACTTTTCCTGGAGGGTGTTCCAGTTGTCGGAGTAGTGACAATTGGAGGGGGAGGTTGATAGTTGGGATTAATTACTGCAGTAGCAGCTTCCTGCATCTTTTGCTGTTGTTTTAAGGCAGCCCCCCGTCTTGTTCTGGTGTTAAAAGCAGCAGCACTTTCATTTCCCACTTGCTGTTCGGAAATATCCCCGGCGGAAATGTGACTTGGGTAGAGGCTCTGTTGGTAGGAGGGATCTAGATGGTGTGGAGCACTTAGATCACTCCCAGTTTCCTCATAGCTCTCCCCGAACAAATCGGCATTGTCAAAGACGGGCAGGTGACTAGCGGGCGTTTCGGGGGCGCCGGGACTGGCCATAGGATTTTCGTACTCGGGGGGTGGGTCATCCATTCGGATTCGCTTTCCTCCTCGTCGTAACATCATTTTGGTTAATTATCCAACTAAAAACCACACAAAAAGGCCATCAATTAACACCAAATCAATCATCACAACAAATTTCACACCAAAAATTCATTTTAAATCACACCGCTTACATGATTAACTCTTGCAAATCAATCAATCATCCACTTTTCGGCTCTCCTTCTTCTTCACCTCGTCTCCTTCCTAAAAACACCAAAAGAGTCAATCAATTAATCAATTTCCCACCCACTCCCCATCTCCCCCACAAAACCAATCAATTAATCACCAATCTTACCTTCGTTTTTAATTAACTTCACACTTTAACCACCTTCCTCAATCCCCAAAAAATCTTGCACCGTTTTCCCTTCTAAAACAACACAAAATACACCAAATAATTACGAAAACCACCAAAATTGCAACAGTTTAAGCGTGAAACTAAGTGTTAAGTTGACTGACCTTAAAAACGGGAATATTAAATGATCTTTCTTGAAAAAGTTCACAAGTTCAAAGCGAAATGACGGAAAACAGCTCAGTGCTTAGAACAGTCAACTGAGTTTTGTTTTTGTGGTCTAGCCGCCGACGCAAAAGAGCCCAGCGTCTACACAGCCAAAGAGCAAACTGGGGCAATTCGATCTACTGGGCTTGTGCTTTGGCTTTGGGCTGTCTTGAAATGAAAGGCTTTGTTCGTTCACCAAGTCCAAAGCCGCTTGGCGTGGCGTGTGGTTCTATGCTGTCTATTATCCATGGACGACAATGAATTTTAGAATGCCGTTTTAATGCTAAAATGCTGTAATGTTTCATTTAATTAAGTGTAGATGATTAGGTTTTAGTATCTTGTGGACATTAAACTTTGATCCTTTGTAATTTATCATTTTGTCTATTATTATGTGTGCGTGCATAATAATGTGTATGTGTTGGTTTGTGTTGAAAAATAAAAATGTACAGAGCTTGTAAGAAGAATTTGTGGTTGGTGAAAGCTTATTTGAAACTAGTTCATGAGTAATACAAAGGTTTACAGAAACTTAATTGGAAATGATTTTTGGGGATTTATAGAAATTTCAGTTTCATGAATCAGGTCCATCAGGTCTCGTAATGCCCCAGAGAAGAAGGTTTATAGCAGATTGGATATTTGCATTAAAGTCAAGTACATATAGAAATGCACACATGAAAAGAAAAGAGTGCATTTTGTCTAAAAAATACTTATAACTTAATATTTAGATAGTGAAGAATACTTGAAGAAATATGGAACAAAGGCGTCATGAGAGCAATTTCAAGTCTTGGTTAATCTGATAGTGCGTCAGTGTGAAACCAAAGGAGGTGAACGTTTAATAAACGTCGCTTATGAAGGTTTTAATGCGTACAGGAAACTTAAGGTTAAAATAGATAACACAAACTCACAATAAAACTACTTAGGTAGGTAGCGATTGATATTTTAAGGTGAATAAAATCCCACATAATGCTACAAGACAGCAGGTTCACAGCAAAACATTTGAATATTTTATTTTTTATTTTATAAAGAGAATAAAAGACACTTCACAAGTATCTGTGTAACTTTTTCTGCAGATGAGGGCTTTTGCAATAGGATTTCTTACGAAGAAATGCTCAAGAGTATAAAATATTGAATAGTAAGAGGAATTGAAAAATTGTATGTTTCAAACACATTGTTATTGTTACATGAACAGTTTAAGCAACCACAAACAACTTCAACTTAAAAGAAGCACTTTTAAGTTCTTAATAAGAGTAGGCATTCAGTATTCAGATACTGAATGTTTTATTAATCAGTAGGTTATCTATCTACAACTTTCGATAATTCTGCTATGACTTATTTCACTGGTTTTTCCACGTGTAGTATACTACAGATACTATATAGTATAGCCTTTCCCCAATGATATTTCTAAAAGTATTTCACCATTGGGCTTACTTTCTCTGCTGTATTCCCTATACTTTTGAGTATGAGCCTAATGGACGGATCCAAATCAAAAAGCAGAAAATGCAAACGGTAGCAGAAACGTTTAAGATTTCATGCAAACATATTATTCCAAAGCATTCATAATGTGTAATGTTTTATTTAGATCTGCTGCTCATTTTTCTCTGCACTTAACATTTACAAAACATTACGATACGCCATAACAAGATGGGCAGCTTTGTATTATGTAAAAACGCCAAACAAAACGGAAACTCCGCTGCCAACAGTGTATCTGGAAGCAATTGAGGTAACCGTATACCTTACTGCTGTAATTGTAATAACAGTCAATCAAAATTTCAGGGAAGTGGAGACTCTCACATTTCTCAACAAGCTTAGGCTGTATCTTACGAAAAATCTCCATAATGACTATGTAGAACATAAAGCTCCTAAGGTAAATAAGTTACAAAAATGAAATGTATCATTGTCCATTTGTGATAATCACACACAAAAATTTTTCAGCTTTTGCAACAAACCTGGTTTTTAAACACTCTCTTTGCTTTTCTTGCAATCGGACCTCTCTTGGGATTTTGGCTTGAATGCAATTTCAGCATTTCTAAAACTTACGATAATTCTCACAATTTCTTTTTCATTTCTTATTCTCAATCAAGAAATGATACAATTCAAGAAAACTCATATATATCTCCAGTTGTAATTGTGTACATTATAATACAATGGATTTGCAATATTAGAATGATTTATAATGAAATTTATTTATTTGCTGCAATATATGTTATGTGGCAAATAAGTGTAAAATTTGAGAAATCTTTATGTTCAAAACGTAAACACAAACTGAATCCAAGAAACAAAATTCGAAAAAGTGTGAATGACTTTAAGAAAATTTCTAGACTTTCAGCAGCATTTCAAAAGGTTTATGGACAAACGCTTTTATTTCATCATGCCGCAGCTCAGATATATTACGCGTGTGGATTTCATAAAACGTTTATAAGCCAGTCTAGCATTGGATTTCAGTTGTATGAGATGCAGTTTCTGGTGCTGTTTTGTACAACGTACGGTTTTGGGGTCAGCTTTTCACACAAGGTTGGTAATAAACTCAATATGTGCAATTTCAAAAAAAAACTTAAAACATATTGCCTTTTCATAGATTACGTCAATCAAGCATTTATTGAATAACAAAGACATATCACCTAATCTACTTCCCAAAACAATGAGCCTAATCTTATACTGGTGGGCCACAAACTATGGTGCAATCAAGGCAAGGATGCTTCCCTTTACATTTTCGGCATTAAGACAGGTAAAACTCAATTCGTCATATTGAAATTTTAGATTTTAAAACAATGATTTTGACATCATTTATAGTTTGTGGCTCAAATGATGGTGATATTTTTAATTGCCATCAACATCCCGGAAACAAGGGCAAGCGAGTTTACAGTTTTAATTTCAGCAACATAAATAGCTGACCCAAAATATCATCCATGCTCATTGTCATTGGTGCTTTTTCCTCTAAAATATATAATTCTAAATGTACTCAAAAGTACATGTTACTTGAGATGACCAATTTATATATAATAAAAATTTAGAAAAACTAAGTCCGTTTATCAACGTTTGAACAGTCATTTGATAGTTTGCATAGTATTTTTTAAAAAATTTACTATATGATCACCATAATGTTTTATTTTTATCATTATAATTGCCGCATTTGTGCTGATTAGTTACTTTTATTTCTTTACAATAGAATTTATTACAACACCATTATTTAGTGTGCAGTAGATAACAACACTCTCATAGTACCCCGTACAACGCCCTTCAGAAAATTCAAAATGCTCAACGGTCCAATACTAAATGCCTTTCCGTAGGAGAGCGTTATTACACGACACGATAACCGAAACTTAGCCATTATCTTGTTTTCTCTTGAAGAACCCCAATTAAATCGTTTCCAACTGCCAAATACCTTTTTCCCTCGAACATGAAACAATCTTCCAGCGTCTAATACCCCGCTATAAACAACAAGTATAAGTACTGCTGCGAGCGCTAACGGAATTGTTGTCAATGGCTTTAGCACCTTTCCATAGCGAAACATTACAAAAATTAGATAAATAGCGGTTAGCATACATGCAGCATTTATAAATACTAGAAATATTCCCATAGTGCCGATTATATTTGCGTGAAGTATTTGAAATGACCTAAAGACTAAGCGAACATCAGCTGATTTCCTAATGTTGTCTGACGCAGTGTATTTATTTGATGGACGACCAACTCGCAATTCTCTTCCAAGAATATATGCAGTGTAGAAAGCATAGGTGATTATGCAACTACTCATAAAAGTTAAACTCTGACTTAATGCTGTACCAGCAATTGTGCCATACGAAGAAATAATTATCCAATGGATTAGTGTAAAATTTTCTTTTGAAAAAAAGAATCCTAAAAAGGGAACTTCCTGAGGATCGTACATAACTAACGCTGCTAGACTGCAATTTACACATACTGTTGACACAAAAATCCCAGAGATGCAGATTTCGGGTAGAATAGATAAAATGTTTCGGTTGAGATTTACGCCCTTGTAATAGGATACTGAAATAAATAAATTATGCAAAACTGTTAATCTTTTATTCGATCAGTATCAAGGGACAAAATTGCCACTCTCAAAAAGAGAAATCTTACGCTCCAGTGTTAATTTTTTATAAAATGTACTTACTTTGTAAATGTTGCAAATAATTTAACATTCCATTACATCCAATGCACAAATCATCATATTGTAGACGTATAATAGACACAAACACTGTGAGTAGAATAGCACTTAAAGAGAAAGCTACTGTCAGGTGGAAGCGGTCAAAACTTCCAGCTACGTATAGTTGCCTCATCATTATAACAGTTGAAAATAAATAAAGTATCAGAGAATTGAAACCCCAAACCATCTTTAGTTTCCATTTAGGGTTTACTTCTAGGCGATTAGTGCTTATGTTGAAGCTAAAAGGTGATGCACAGGACACTTGGGTTAACCAAGTTATTACGGAAAATACTCGAAGTGTTCTTTTACTGAGCATGGTGAAAGGTTTTGGATTAAAAAGCTAAAAAGTATACAACTGAAAAGGTTTTTTTCGAACGGCTTTTTCAAATACTCCCCAGAACTATAAGCCGTGAACATAAATCAATATTTCTAGCTATAAATAGATAATTTATTTCTGTATAAGACAGTCTATTGAATTCAGTCTGTGCTATCTCATATTAAGTATTGAATCTTAATTGAATAGAGAGTTTTAAATTTGATTTTTGGGAGCCAAAGCTAAAATAGTAAAAAAGGTACAAATAGTACAAAAATGTTAACTACGTATTATCGTATACTATCCAATAAAAGCAATAATCTATAGAATGTGAATACTTGCAGTTATGTTCACAATCTATTTTCTGTACGTTATTAAACTTGACCCAAATATCATGTTAGAATCGCAGAAAAAAAGAAATTTATTTTTCTGAGCAAATTGTAAACCCTTCAAAACAATTTATATAAACTATGCCATCACGAGTTTAAAATATTGTTTTCAGATGTTTTTGCAGTTTTCCAAAAATATAAAAATATCTTAAATATAGCCTAATTTAAGTTCTTTCTCTTTACAAAAACTCGTCTGTTTACTTATCCCTTTTAATATTTTATTTTAAGAATAGTTAACATACTGTCATGTAATGTAATACAAAGCAAGTAAAAAATCAAGATTGTTTCAAATTTGAAATTTAAGGCTGATCAGTTTGAGTTACAATAGGAATGTTATTTATAAGAATAATTTATGTATTCCCAAAGATTTCTTCAAGCACTTACTCAAAATTTAAACAAAAACATGTATAAAAATCATTGCTTCCGGATTTGAGCAAAGCTTACAAAGTTTTCTGACAAGAAAAAACATGAATAATTACAAATTACACAGTAATTAATTTACGAAGACTCTATAATTATAAATACACACAATTGCAATATGTAAATATTTATTGCAGTTTTTGTCATTTTAAACAGGTTTAATGCACAGTTAGCTATGACTGCTTTGTAGAATGATATGGTTGGTAGTTTTATTCAAAATCTAGAATACGACGTATATTGACATGTCAATTTACAAATAAAGAAATCTATAAACTATGATGAAAATGACAATAAAGTTTGCAGTAAGCCACGCGTTTCAAAAAACTGTCAGTACATTAGGTTCATACAATATCTTATTAAAAACTATATTAACAACTTGAAAGGCTTGGATTTTAAAAATTTAAATGGTTATTTTGAGTCCAATTTTTTAAACTTTCAGACAGGCAATACGTCATAAACAAAAACAAAACAGGGTACAGAGGATCATTTAATTGCCTATTAATTTAAACTGTCTACAGCAACTTTTTTCTTTAATTAATTACCAACAATAATAGGTAATATTATAATTAAAAACTATTTCTGACGTCTTTTAATATGCGATTCTCTATTTTGAACCTTCTTAATCAGGATTCAATGCTCAATAATTCATTTTGAATTCACGGGTAGTTAGACATATTTTCAGGAGAAGCTATTATGACAAATAGAACAACAGAATGTTAGAAGTTTTTATTTTGGTTAATGGTAAGCTTCAATACAAATTTCATCACTACAATGTTCTTACATGGCTTAGTTTGCTTAAATTTTCTAGAATGTGCTGCGATTTAATGTGCCGTAGATAACAGTACTCTCATAGTGCCCCGTACAACACCCTTTAGAAAATTTAATATACTCAATGGACCAATGCTAAATGCCTTTCCGTATGATAATGTAATAACACGACAGGATAACCGAAACTTAGCCATTATCTTATTTTCTCTTGCAGAACCCCAATTGTATCGTTTCCAACTGCCAAACACCTTTTTTCCACGAACGTGAAACAATCTCCCTGCGTCAAGTACTACACTCCATACAACAAGTATAAGTACTGCTGCAAGTGCTAACGGAATTGTTGTCAATGGTTTTAGTTCCTTTCCATAACGAAACATTACAAAAATTAAATAAATAGCGGTTAACATACAAGCAGCGTTTGCTATAACCAGAAATATTCCCATAGTATCGATATTATTAGCATGAAGTATTTGAAATGATCTAAATGTTAAACGAACATTAGTTGACCGTCTGATGTTTTCTGACGCAGTATATTTATTTGACGGACGACCAACTCGTAATTCTCTGCCAAGGATGTATGCAGTATAAAAAGCATAGCTGATCATACAGCTACTAATCAGAGTTAAGCTTTGACTTAATGCTGTAACTCCAATAGAATGATATACACAAATAATTATCCTGTAAATTAACGAAAAGTTTTCTTCAGGAAAAAAGAATCCTAAGAAGGGAACTTCCTGTGGGTTATAAAAGACAAGGGCCACTAGGCTGCAATTGACGCATAGCGTGGATACAAATATGACAGAAATGCAAACTTCGGGTAGAATTGATAAAATGTTGCGGTTGAGGTTTACGCCCTTATAATACAAAGCTGAAAAAAAAAACAAAAAAAAACAAGTTATTAAAACTCTTTTCTAATTTGCATAGGTAATTTATAAATGTTCTTACATTGCAGGTGCTGCAAATAATCCAGCATTCCGTTACATCCATAACACAAATCATCATGGTGTATACGGATAACAGACAGAAACACTGTGAGTAGACTCGCACTTAAAGAGAAAGCCACTGTCAGGTGAAAGCGGTCAAAGTTCCCAGCTACGTATAATTGCCGCATCATTAAAACAGTTGACAGCAAATAAAGTATTTCTGAATTAAAATACCAAGCCATTTTTTGTTTCCATCTTGGGTTCACTTCTACACGATTATTCTTCTTATTGAAATTATAAGGTGATGCACAAGAAATTTGGGTTAACCAACACATTAGAGAAATCATTCCAAACGTTCTTTTACTCAGCATGGTGAATGATTTTAAGGTAAAACACCGCAGGCAGTAAAGTTGTTCTTCGAATGACTCTGATGTTCTTTTGAATATATTGTCTAAGAATTCGAATTACGATTTTGTCTATGAATAGGCATTTTTGTGTGTTCAATAACGGTATACACAAGATTTTTTATATTCAATTAGTGTTGTATTGTTTTAATTTTGGTATATATAATTGAGAAAACTGAAAAGCAAGTGAGTTAAAATGGAATTGTAAGTCGACAAAGTTACTTGATGTTGTTGCGTAAAGAAAAACTGAAAAGGAATTAACTGCGTATTAGGTTTTATGATGTCCAATAAGTTAAAATAATATTAATGTTTGCCAATCCACTTGCATACGCTATTAAAATAAACCATATTTACAAGCCCGGGAAAAGCTATATATATTTCTTGAGAACGACAAATGCAAAGCTTCAAAACTTTATTGCCACGTGTATGAAGAAATTGTTTTGGCACCGAAGCAATATTTTTCATGTTTTATAGAACATAAATAACATGTTTTAAAATTCTACATCGAAATTTGTGTTTTTAAGTTTTCTTATTTTCTTACTTAACCTATTTTTATATATTATTTTGCGCCGATTTGGCTGTAATCGTACTTCCGAGTAATTTGCACGTTAAGTGCATAAACGTTTCTTCATTTTTGATAAATGCAAAATTGAGCATTTTCAGAAAACATTACTTTGCTGCTATGAAGCGCGCCATTTATTGTAATATATTGTAATAGATCCAACTTACGTACTATTTTACCTTGTAGAATCAATTACTCGAAATACAAATAATAAAATCTCAGGGTAGCAGGTAGCAAGGATTTTTTCTAGATTTAAACACAGGCTATAACAATTTATGTACAGATTAGCATAATGACTAATTGCTTGCAAATGCGCTATGGACAAATCAGTAGTACGAAGGTGCTTTTTAAAAGTTTGTTTACTAAATTAAAGTTAAAAGTTTTAAAATATGGAGGTATTTTGGGTACTTGTTTACGTCATGACGTTTCAATAACCGGCTTTAAAAAATCCTTGATTTCTACTTTAAATTGTATTTGAAGCTTTTTGAGTTAAACGTTCTTACTAGAACTTCGGGTAGTTCTAGTTACGATATACGCCTGTTATATGGACAAATAAACTCTACAAAATGAAACTAATTTGCGCTTGCTGTTATGTTGTATATAGAAAGAAAAAATACAAATTCACAAAGTATGTTTTGATTCTACTATTACAAAGTTTTTTTTATTAAAATAGCTTCTAATATACAAAAGACTACACATTGGATAAATGGAATGGTTGAGATTTTAAAAATCAAGAATGGAGAAGATACAACCATACTAAAGACTTATGAATCAATGAAAAAACTAAGTCAGCTCAAGCGTCACAGATTACGTAATAAGTACCTAATTTATTCAATTATGAAGTTTACATAAATTTTAATTTGAGAAAAAACAATTTGCAAGCTTATATTTTTTACTTTAATTTGTATATGCTTAATCTGAGTCAACTCAAAACAAATTTCTAATGGTTTGATCCAAAACTACAACGTGATACAAAAGAAGGCGTTTTTAAAGTAATCTAGAATTTCAGTTCTTAAATTAATAGCCTACTTTTAGAAAAGATACAAATTGGATTAGAAATTTTATTACGACAAATAAAGAAAATTACTTTGCAGTTGCTATTACGTGTCTAGATTTGAGGAGGGTTTCAGAATACGCACAACTAGCTGAACCATGTATCAGATGAAAATTTACCATTAAATTATCAAAACATATAAAAATGGGTTATGTTACAAAAGACCTAATCACATAAGATCGTTGCCTCAAAAGACCGCGAATAAAAGACCTTGTCCTCAAAATATCGTCACCGCAAAAGACCGAAACTCGAAAATGTCGATGATATAAAAGACATAAGATACAAAATGTATTCATTATATTTTTTCTATTTATTTCAATTATATAATATACTTAATGTACACTAAATGTTATTAGCAAAGCGTATAGAACACTTTAATAATTTTTGAACAAAAAGCTATGCCAACAAATGCAACAAATATGTTTAACAAAAAGTTGAAGCTCCAGAAGTGTTATAAAATATGGACTAAATATGTAGTAAACTATTTTTATCTTTTGCTTCCCTTTTCTAGCAGTGTTTGTATAAATTGCTAGCCCCTTCACGTAGTTCTGAATATTAGAAAATGGTTCATATATACATACAAAATTACGAATTTGTATGTACAAGTACTCAAAAATTCCTCGATACCAAGTAAAAGTTTGAAATTTGCTGGACGAGGCATGGGCAGAGCAAAACCGGCGTAGCAAAAATGATATTTTCTCCCAAACTACTGTTCAAATACTTAGAAAACTAGTATCATTGTGATAAGGAATGTTCACTCGACTATCAAAATCTACTATCTATCGTGCTAGAATACGGAAGCAAAAGATAAAAAATAGTTTACTACATATTTAGTCCATATTTTATAACACTTCTGGAGCTTCAACTTTTTGTTAAACATATTTGTTGCATTTGTTGGCATAGCTTTTTGTTCAAAAATTAAGTGTTCTATACGCTTTGCTAATAACATTTAGTATAAATTAAGTACATTATATAATTGAAATAAATAGAAAAAATATAATGAATACATTTTGTATCTTATGTCTTTTATATCATCGACATTTTCGAGTTTCGGTCTTTTGCGGTGACGATATTTTGAGGACAAGGTCTTTTATTCGCGGTCTTTTGAGGCAACGATTTTATGTGATTAGGTCTTATCACGGGCAATCATAAAAATGACTTTATTTTTATGTGAGTTGAGTTTCAAATACGTTTAATGTGAAAACTTGTGCAAAACAAGCCCTTGTGACAATCATATCATGTCCATATGTAACTTCGCAAGCTTTGTAATAGCAGCGTTTTTATTTTCAACTTATATGTAAACCATTTTACAAGCTTTAGCTTTATAGATTATGTTGTTTTGATGATATCCAAATCTCCTGTTTAAAAAGTTATATATATATCCAATTCTGTATTACAGTAAAACAGCAAATGAATTAAGAAATATCTTGTTGTACATCACCATTACAAAAACATTAACAAAAACGTGTTAAACGTTGCTTGAGAGAGTTACTTGTAACAAAAAATTAAAACCTCTACGTGTTTTCAATAGCATAAAACTAAATTAAATTTTGTTAGATAACGCTTACGTGACTTACCACGGTTTGTCTGATCAGTTCCACAATTGCCAATGTAACGTTGATACGATGACAATATTATGTGTACTGCTGTAAAATTTTAACTGATTGAAATCGCCACTTATAAGCATCTCTGTTTGAATTAAGCTGTTTCAAATTCAAATACCCGGTATTTTTTTACGAAAGATAAAAAGTTCAGAATATACTTTACAAGTTGTTTTTTACTCTAAACGTTTTTAAAATGCCGCATTTTATGAATAGTTGGATTGGTCTTAGCAATATAAAACGCCAGGGAATCAAGTTACTTTACTACTTGACACAACAATTATTTTTGCGTACAGATTTTTGTAATTCCCCAACACTTCTAACTCCTGGAATGATACAAGTTGCTGTTTTAATTCAGACTCTAGTAGTACCACCTGTGATTCTCACAGAATATCCAAGTGGAAATATAAGACTTGAGGCTAACATTTTATTGTGGAAAACCAGACTTCATACCATCGTCCGTCGTACAATGATATCGCTTGCAATTTTCTTCAACTTGTTTGGAAATGCTCGAGTGCTATTTTTGGTTAACCTAATGAATAAAGAAGGAGTTTCACACGACATACTTGCTCAAATGGTGTTTTGCGTGATTATCATTTCACTAACTTCAGTTGGACTTTATGGGTATTATGTTATACTCACTTATAGACATCCTATCAGATATATTGTTTCTCAACGATTTATTCTTACCCCAGTGCCCATTTTCGGTTCATTGTCTGTAGGAAATATTTCGGTGTATTGTTGTTTAAGTACAATGCTATGTTTTCCAATTTATATGGTTCTAGCTCCACTTGTTATTAACTACGATATTTTACAAACAATTTTACGATATTTTGTTCCAGTACTGGAGTACAAACTGCAATTTTTAGCCAATTTATGTATTGGATTGCTATACGGTTTCTTAACCGCATATTTTGCAGGATACGCTACATTTTTATTTGCTCTTGTGGTGATAGTTTTAGAAGGATTTATACAATTTTCCAACAAACTATGTGTTTGGAATGGCTTTGTAACTTTCAAAATTTTCAAATTTCAAAGATTCCATTTTCAAAAGATGGCTCACAACTTTAGAATTTTGCAAATTGTGCTTAGTCTTTGCAACCAATTGGCAGAAATACCTTTGATGTGCATGGTTGTTTTTGGAATAAGCTTATATACCAGTTCGGCTTATACTGCGATTGCATTGCATAGGCAACTTCCAACACTTGTTGTTATGGCACTTGCAGTGATGGTTTTTATTATTGTGCTTGTGGTTTTTCTCTTAACTTTCATGGCGGACATTCCGTACAAAAGTACAGTCAAATTCAGTAGTGCTGGGCTCATGCATCATGTATATGAAAACTCATGTCATGTATCTTGGTCATGTCATGGCATGCCAAATTACATGACATGACATGAGGGACTGCTACATGACCCATTACATGACATAAATACTAGTACATGACATGAAGTACATGCATGTACATGCATGTAAAGCAAGGAAGAAATAATTGACAAATTTGCCATCAGTCATCAGTGTCTTAGATATTTTTTACGTAAAATCAGATAGGAATGATTCTTTTTTTCCAAATTTTATATTTAAATTCCAAAAATAAAAAAGTAAGTTAGCTTTCGCGATATTTTTGTAACACAAGGCACCCATAAAACCTTCAACATTTTTAGGCTACTGAAATTTCAAAGAAATTTTAACACTTCATGTACATGACCAATGTACATGCATGTACATGATACATGACATGACATGAAGCTTTAGTACATGAAGCAGTACTTGACATGACATGACATAGGGGTTTTGAAATGTACATGCCATGAATACGATTTTTGGTACATGACATGCCATGAGTCCAGCATTAAATTCAGGAAACTGTGGAAACTTTACGTAATTGTTAGACGCAAAATGGAACAACAGCAGTTATTGTCTTTTCCCTTACTAGGTTTTAGTATTGGACCTGTGCATCCAGTAAGGCAGTATACGGCCTTGCAAATTTTAAATAAAGGGCTTGAATACACTCAAATTTTGTTACTGCTTTCTTAATCAAAATAATCAAGTATTATGTAATGTTTTTGTAGATTTGAAATTGTATCCTCCAATCTAAGCATGGTTCATACAGATAAAAAGAATTACAATTTAATGTTCCTATCTTGCGAACAATTAGGAGATATTATGGCATTCGTCAAGTAATTGACAGTTTATTTGCATTTGTTTGCAGCCCGAACCAACTTATTTATCTGTGAAACATAGCAGCAAAACTTTTATTTAACATTTAACCTTAACATACATTTAGCGTTTAGTACTTGAAAACAATTATACTCTAGAAGGTTGTACTTTTTTCAAAAAAAATATTTGTAGGTACCAGCTTTCCAACCATACGAACATGTGAAATTTTATCAAGGATGATGTTCTTATTATGTCTAAATATTCAACCAAAATTCATAAAACCTACAAAAAAACAATTCTTGATGTATTTTTAGAACCGTGGTATTTTGTTTCAAAATGATTTGGCTTTCAACTTACAATAAAATGAAAATTCGTTAATAATCCAAAAATGTAAACGTACATCGGAACGGACTTTACAATACAAACGAGTTATAAAGAAACAAGATTTTACGTAGAAACTGGCAAATTCCTGTGATGTTTCTTAACTCCTCAAAAAGCTTAACCCTTGGGGTTATTAAACTTATTGTACTAATCCAAACAATAATAACGCCACCTGAATGTCTAAAATCATATCCAAATGGAAGTAGAAGGCTAGAATATAACTCAAAATTCTGGCAGCATAAAACTCATAAATTGCTACGACGGTTTATGATAGGGCAAGCACTATTCTTTAATATATTTGCAACTGCTCGAACCTACTGGTTAGTTTCACAAATGCACCCCGACCAAAATTCTTCAGATGTACTGGCTCCTGTAATATTTTGTGTTCTGGTTGCTTCACTTTCAGCCATTGGACTTTGTGGCTACTATGTCGTTTACACAACTCGCCATAAACTATGTTATCTTGTAACACAACGTTTTTTAATAGTACCAGTGCCTACTCAGAATTCCTTTGTTACCATGGGAGACATTTTAGTAATTTGTGGTGCTAGCGCAATGCTCTGTTTTCCAATGTACGTTATACTTGCACCTATGGTGATTGATTACGACATTCTACAAACAATTGCTACCTACTTTATTCCTGTCATGACAAATACAGAACGATATAGTGCTAAACTGGTTAGTAGCTTGATTTATGGTTGGGTTACTGCATATTTTGCCGGATATCTTACATTTATATTTGCTCTGCTTGTGCTAGTACTAGAAGGATTTCAGCAACTATCCAATAACTTATGTGTATGGAGTCACTTTTATAGTCCCACAAGACAAGATTACTGCATAATGTTAGGAAAGTTTAGAATTTTACAAATTGTAGTCACAATAACAAATCAGTTAGTTGCAACACCTTTAATGTATTTGGTTATTTTTGGAATTATATTAGCCAGTAGTTCTGGGTATACTGCTGTGAAGTTATATGCACAACTTCCATTATCTGTAGTTGGCGCTCTCTTAGTAATGTTGTTGGTAGTTTATATTGTCGATTTTGGGCTAGTATTTCTTGCTGACGTACCATACAGAAATACGGTACGATTTAAGCGAGCATGGATGTTGCATGTAAGTAATACTTATAGAATGGAACGTAGACAACTTTTGTCGTGTCCAATGATTAGTTATTATATTGGACCTATGCGGGTGAGACGTTACACGGCATTGTTGATTGCTAATCAAGTGCTGGACTGTACACAAAGCTTGTTGTTGCTGGAATTTGAATGAAATATTTTGCAAGATACCAAATAAGTTATGCATACGTAGTAGTGTTGTCAAACAAACACTATTGTCAAACTATGTATCATACACTTTGCACAATTCTTGTCAAATATAATTGTTTACACTTTAAATGCTGTAGTATTAGTATTGTCGAGTTTTGTTACAAATCAACTATATTTTTCAAGTTGATGATTGTTACACTTTAACCTAGTCGCAAAAACGATCTTGAGCAATTCTACTAAATAAAAGTTATTTTAACAACAAACGCCAGTTTTATTGCATATCTAAATATTAGTAATATTCTTTGCCAAATGTTGTTTTAATATTTTTAGACGTAAGCAAAAATAATTGAAGCTTATATTTGGCGTGTATGTTGTTGATGTGTTTATTGCCTACCAAAACTGCTCAGGTAATTGCAGATTCACCTGGGTAAATAATTTGCCATTATAAGTTGGCTTGAATGTTTGCCAAAAACATAACCATCATCTGTAGGACAAACTAAAAACAAAAACAAAATTTCAGTAATGATGAGACTTAAAGATATTCATTGGCCCTTATTTAGTTTGGTACATACTACTTACCTCTTTAAAGTTAGAATACGTAAACGAAAATGTGCTTGCTTTCAATGCACAAAAGTTAGATTTCCACCAATACATAATAAGGTTAACTTTTCTGGGAGAAAGAACATCTGCAGAATTATTGCAATCTGTTGTTGCCTTGACAGATGACATCTGAAATAATTAAAATTTATAGTGTTTAATATGTAATAGTCCATTAAAAACAGGATATCAAACTATTTTAAATTATACTTGCCTTGGTTGAAAAGCTAGTTCCAAAGCCGTACATTGTGACGTAGTTTAAAATAATTTGGAACATATAGAACTTTTTTCCTACACTTGTTGCAGTAAACATGTCATAAAATGCCCTAGCTGACCACATCTGACATGTTATCACGTGGAATAACAGTGAATGACCATATACTTTGTCAAAGTACCTACATATTTGGTTTATATTATGATACTCTTTTAGTATTATTGTTGTTTTCCATTTTGTGTTACTACTGGTTTGTACAAATTTTTCAAAATCACTGCTTACAATCCACAAGGTGATTATAACAACCATAAAACTTATTTCCTTGTATGTCATTCTAACATAGACAATTATTTCCGAAACTATATAACCAGACAATATGATTTTACTCATGGTATGACTGTATAACTTTATTTCATCTTTAGCAACTTTTCTCCACAGAAAAAACGAATACGCCTTTGATGACTGGTAATTAAAGTCAAAGTTTGAAAACAGACTTATAAGACCAGTAAATGACAAAGTTGTGCCCATACCAATTAGAACATTTAGGAACCAAGGACGTAGAAACTAGAAAACAAATATAATTGGTGAGAACAGTGGATATTTATTATAATAAAATTTGCTTACCAGAGACTTTGAAAAGGAAACTTCAGCAAAAGTATTTCGTGAATGTTGTGCAAGGGCGTTAATAAATTTAGCTTTTGAATGACCTTTACATATTTCTGAATACGTCACAGACAAAGCTAAATTTAAATAGAGCATGGACCAGAACACAGCAAGGTAAGCTGGTGACGTATTTCCGGCTTGTGTTTCTTTTCCAATATACAAGCGATGCCAATGCTCAAAACAATTTCGGATGCAATTATAAATGTAAATTATAGATTGTAAATGACTTAGAACCTAAAGGTAGAATAAAAATTTTGTCTCATTAAGAAAACAATAGTATCACCAAATGTTCCTATATAGTTGTAGGTCAACTTACTGATTGCAATTTGTGACTGTTGTATTCTACCATTCCAGTTTTACTAACTTTAAATTTGTAAGGCACCGTGCAAAAATAGTATGCCCAACGATGATATATTAGCAATGCAGAGGCGTACGTTTGTTCTCTTTTACGAATCCATAAAGAAATATTCTTAGTTTCTAACTTCAAGGAACAATCAGAAATGCGGTGAAACATTGTGGTTAATATCTGAACTAACGTTAAGTTCCCCTACTATGTTAATTTTATTATAAGTAAGCACAGTAAAAACCAATTGCCAATCAATAGTTATTACACTACGTATTTAATAAATACACGTTTTTTCCTTTATATAAGTTACACTAGAATTAAACACTAAACAACATACTTGCTACATTAGTTTGTCATGACATTGCCACGTAAAGCTACTGATATATTTAAAGAACAATATAATACTAGTATATACTAAACAATATTATATCGTGTTCTCCTGCTTTGTCTGTGTCTATACATAATTCTAAAGGTTAATCAATAAACACGTATAAATCTAATTAATTTTTTGAAGGTATGAACCTTTCTACAAGTGCTATTAAACATGAAGGGATTTTTTTTATTCCTGTGTAATAAATATTATTTACGAACAACTAGGGCATATACAGTCAAGCATTAAACTTTAAACAAACATATTCAAATTTCAATCTATTAGTAATAAACAGTCATAAAATAGTCGAATCAAGTTATACCTTCTTAAATTAAATATGTTAACTAATACAATTTGCATAAATACTTATGCGGCTTAGTTAGTTTTTGCGATCCTGTTTATAATCCTATTTATACATATGTGTTATTATGTGGTAGACAATAAAACACGCAGCGAACCCCTAGGTACAGCTCCGTAAAAACTTTTTGTGCGTTTATTGGCCCAATTTCATTTGGTCTTTGCGTAAGACAATGTAATAAGCCAACATGACTTTTGAAACTTAGCAATTACCTTGTTTCCTTTTGTCGAACCACAGTCAAATTGTTTCTAAAATTTCAATGATAGTTTTGATCATTTTTTGTACCGAAGAAAACTGCCCAATTTCATCTTCTTAGGCTCTTGCACATTTTCTAATTTGAATGTTAGCCATGTATGTTCGAAGTAGTAATCCCTTTGCAAAACATTCATGCACCATTTGTTTGTTCATTTGAAAGGTCAAAGTCCAATTTTTGGTGACGACAATGGTCGATGTTTTGCTAAGACATACAAAAATTCCGCCTGAAAGAATTCTGTTTTCCATTTTAGTCTGTAATCCATTCCTCGTAAGTAGGACTTAGTTTAATATTTTTAAGTATGTTCCTTATTCTTAGGGTGGTATAACGAATAAAAGTTATAGACGCGGCCATGATTATTAGCTCGCTGTTTGCAGAGGAGATATTTAAGCAGTTGTGTGTCAGTCTGTCTGTCCGTCCGTCTACTTTTTTTTCTAGGATTGGAAAATAATTTTTTACACATTGATCCGTTTCCTCCATAGAACCGGCAGCCTATAAGAAATAAACAACCTCATCAACAGGAACCACAATTAGAAAGCCATTTTATATTTCCAGAGCATAATTTACCCGGGTATGGACTCACTCCTACTTCCCCACTTCCATCTTCAAATCGGAGCGTCAAAAGACGCAAAGCGTGATTATACCCGTAAAGGTATTTCTTGAACCGTCCAAGTTGGACGAATCGTCCGGATCTTGGAGTGTCATCTCCGAACGCGGCATTTTCTAGAACTTTCTCATTGTATTATAATATGAGTGAGTGGGCCGAGCCCAAACTAAATTTCTTCCTCCAATGGCACAGTTTGTAGCCATCTTTGATGACAAGTAAACTTGGCACTCCCACAATCCAAAAAGTTTAACTGCCTCAACAAGACACACCTAGTCCATTTAATTATGCCTATTCCTCATGCAAGAAATCCGTCTGCCGAAAAAAAAGCCGTCCCAGAAAATATGTGAAAAAACAGCGCAGCATGAGTCGATAAACTGAAGGAATAGAAAGAGAATGAAAAAAGGAATAGAAAAATGCGGGATGAAACAGCAGAAAGGAGTGAGTTAAAGCGGGAAAGTAGATTTTCACGTTGAACTTTTATTATACCGGACAAGCTTTCTTGTAATATGTAGCGTTCTTGTTTGGGACAATTTTCTTGTGTTGTGTGTTGGAAAGACCTTAAAATGGACCCGAGCCTTGTTTCGAAGGAGGTTTTGCTTATCGGAGTGCAGGAAGTGAAAGCACTTGGCTTCAAATCTTATGCGGACGGACTTTCTGCTGTGCTAAGCTCACAAAGTGGATGTATTCAGCTATCTTGTGGACTTGGATAATGATTTTGCAATGCCTTACGCGATTTGGTGTTATTTTCAGTGTATATAGCATGCGTTTTGCTTCCAGTTTGTCCCGTTAAAAGTACTTCAGTCTACATCATTTGTCTAACCAGATTAATCAAATTTATCATTCATCACGTGCATTTACCTTCCTGCTGATATCTTCCTTTACAATCGATTGATCGATCGATAAGATTGCAATCTTATCTTTTATCTATTACAGCGTGAAGGCATTATTCAGGAGGTGGTTACTACTGTTCATGTTATGATGGCGGCGTCAAAAATTTCGAAGCTCGTGAGAATCCTGGCTCACGTTTGGACGAATCATGTATTCAGGTCCTAACAACGGATAAAACTCGGCAGCTCTTAGCAAACGCTTATGAACTTGTGCAAACAAACCGCAAAAGTGTATGCGCGTCTTCAAGACCTCACATTTCAAGCTGACGAAGATGAGCTGTTGAATCGTTTGTCTTCACATGGTTTTGTTAGAATTGGCGGCAATGTCGTTAGCAGCACCTTGATTTACAAGTCCTTCCGAATTACAACCAAAACAAGTAGCTACACATTCTGTGGCAAAGCGGGTAATTGTGTACAAAATCTTTTTTCTCAAGCAACAGAGCACATCTTAGTTTTGCATTAATTACGCTTATTATTTTAGGTTGTTACGAAAGGGGCCGTTTTATGAATCGAGAAAAAATGTACTGCGTGGATGATTTTGTTATAAAGAAAATCATTTTACCATATTGTAAGTTGATATATGATACACTTTCCATGCTTGATATATTTTTTAATTATTGTAGATATAATGTTCACCCTTATTTAGTTTACAGACGCATGATGCTTGTTGGTTTGGCTGTACTCTATCGAGAAATTCATCCAGAGTGTGGAGTACAGATGTACGCAAATAATGGCTGGTTTAGGATGCTTCGGTTTCTTTGCGCGTTTGGAATGGCATTCGGCTATTCCAACGACTGATACGATATTCTAATCAAGCTTAATGAGAATCTGGAATTACGCTAAAACGTAGGTTGAAATACTAAAAATAGGAGCAGGGTTTTGTGATTTCATGATGTTATGACTTTATTATTTTCTAGGGCAACGTGGAATGTATCTTACCGTTTTGTTTTCGCAAGGCTGCCCAGTTTATACAGAAAAGGTACTTTTGTGCTGATCATTTGGGTGATTTGAATCAGAATCTTCACTTGGACCGGCATCAGATTTCTTAGAGCGAATCAAACAGGAACTGACGTATGGGATGTTAAAGAATTTAAGCGTAACGGAAGCTGTTCCTAAAAATTGATTTATAAAATTTTTATTAGACACTAAGACTTATTTACAGCACAATCGTAGCAAATGCTAGAATCATCGAAAACACTCGTTTATAACACACACAGAGATATAACATGAATTGTAAATGGAAAATTACTTGGTGACTTGTCTTGCGTAAGTGGAAATGTGCAATTTCGCACAAGATGAGATCGGTGCCTGCTCAAATAAAATTGTATGTTGTATTGTAAAAATGTTAAATTGCATTCCTATTCTACTAAAATTCTTAAAGTACGTCACATCTTAAAGTTACTTCTTTCGAAGGTACATCTTTGATGGGTTCCTGTTGCAGTTCTCAGCACTGCATTTGCAATATGAGTTGATATCCGGGAATTTGAACATGTCAAAGTTTTTGCACAGGCATTCCCTCCTACACTGGGCAATTACTTTGGTAGATAAAGCAGCCAAAGCTCTATTACTTTGCTTAAAGACCATCTCTGAAAAAATCATATTATATAATATACTTAATAGTTGTAGTGATGGTATTTGGTACTAGAAAAGTTCTGTTTGGTCACTATTCTTACGTGCTAGCTGGTAGTGGATGTGAAATCGACAATTTTGAAAGTATTTTCCACTAGTTATAATAGCTGCGACTAGCTTCATTTCCTTGCTGTCACGCACATAAATCTCATAATCCACACAGTCAGGAAACGGTTTAACGATAACAGGAATCAGTCCTAGTTGGTGAATCGCGATGCAAACAGTGTCTGTTACAAGTAAAAAAAAATCACATTAGTACTACATAATTTATTGCTTATAAATAACTAATTACGTTAATCCTAAACTCATACATGCAACGGTTCCTTCATAATCAATGGCAAGCACTGGCTCGGTTGTCACACCATCACAATCTTCTTCAGATGTGGAGAAAACACCAGTAACAAGTTGCTGGGAGCTTTCTGTGAGATTTCAGGTAGAATACTCAGCAAAGATCCCGAGGCTTGGGAATCTTATCCTCCCGTTTGCTCCGTAGTTGCGTCTGCATTTCCGGTTTCAAGCTTGGAATTAAACTTGTCACATGGGTTTCCACCAGTCCAGCAATTCCAAATTCAGTCAATGGCTCTCTAGGGGCATTAAAAGGAACTGGGTGTGTCGGACCATATTCATCAGATTTACTTTTGGAGTTCTGGGAGCTCCTTTGCAGAGGAGCTGTTTAAGCAGTTTTGTGTCCGTCTGTCTGTCTGTTTGTCCTTCCGTCTACTTAATTTTCTAAGGTTGGAAAAAAGCAGTGCAATGTTTATTTCTAAATGTAACCATACTCAATATGCGACCATAGCAGCGAGCATCTTTTAATGTTTACCATGGATGTTTAATGTTTTAATTTTAACCGATTCTCAAAAAATAAGTAATAACCATGGTCGCGTCTATAACTTTTATTCGTTATACGACCCTTAAATCTCTCCTTCGTCAGAAAACTAAACTTTGGATCATACTTGCCGTTTTGTACGTTTGCCGTCAACAAATACACAATCTTGTTCCAATTCTGAGTCACTATTTACTTCTTGTTAGCCAAAAAAACCTTCTGAGTCAAGCATGCATGTATGCATTTTACCTATACATACCTGACCAAGGAAGATAAATAGATATGGAAGGGGCAACAGTGTAAAAATGCTGTGCCAGACAGCTTCCCATTTGAATACATGTAAATCGGTTTGTCAACAACCAAAAAACCCTCGTTAGTAACCATTGTCCATGTTTCGTAAATTATGAAACGTCGTTGGCAACAATATCGGTTTGCTAGTTTGGCACAGAATTGGGCTTCTAAATACACAAGCTTGCCCCTTCCTTCTCTATTCATCTTCCTTGTACCTGACCAACTAGAATGTAAATGTATTTCATACACGTGAACACTAAGTAATTGTTTATCCCTCAAAAAATCATTTAAGGTCGAATGATTAATATTTTGACACGAGAGGAAGAGGCATGATAATTAAAGGATGCTTTAATGATTATTTAGGGGTAAAATATTACATGCCTAAATCCAATAATTTGTTCCTTAGTTACTTGAAATACACCCTGGTTTCGTGGTAGCCGCTGTACCTGTAACCGGTCGTGATAGTTTGAGATTTTAAAACATATTTTTGCTGTTGATGTAATGCTTTACGAAAGCAATGAATTTAATACTATAACCGGCTCATTGATTTGTTATTTGCAAACGTACCCTCAGAAAGCTGAAGATATTTGTAATTATTTGGAAATTGGCTGTTGCCATCAATGCTACTATCAATGCCAAACTAAAATGCAACCAAACAAAAACATTGGTTAATTTTAATGAGTTTATTAGAAAGCTCCATGAATTATATATAGGCAGTATACAAGTTTGAAAAGAATTTTGGCGATTTGACGTTGGTTTATCGTTCACAAAAACTGGAGATGGAGTGGCTACAAAAGTTACATAACAACAAAAAAAAGTAATGAGAAACAAAACAAACAAGGCACAATACTAGATAACCATTAGTCAAATTTACAACAAGAAATCTTTAATATTAACACCACAGAAATATGTTCTATTATTTCTAAAGTTATAAGCCGTATAAGATTTACTCACAAATTAAACAGAAATTTGATAATTTCTTAATATAAAATCTCATAAACCGAAGAATAGGAGATCTGCTTTCATCGTTTTCATCAGTTTTCTCAGCAACATACTTATGCACTTGATGCACCCATTTTCCTGCATCGTTGATGTTAGAGCCGCTTACCAAAGTGCCAATATTACCATCGCAGCTAGTAGCTGGAAGGCTCGTTACGTTTCCATAATGATCTATAAGACCAGCTGCAGCAATAGCTCGATAATCAGGCGGTATCTGAACCTTGTTGTAATAGAAAAGTACAAAGGAATTAAATCCGTCAGTGGTCAAAATTACTTGAAATGTGTTTCTGGATGAGTGCTTTGCGTTGTCGTAATAATGTGGTACATTAATCCATGTGGCCACAGCAAAGTTTTTCAGAGGCCCGTGCATTTGAAAAGATACTTGTGAAATATCTTTTAATAGTCTGTCCAGGAAAATCTTGTCTTGGCCTACTGCAAACATAATAGTTCCCCTTTTTTCTATGCGGAGCTCTGTCAACAAAGCCATAACGCTGGGATGAAATAGAAAGGGCGACCACCAGCAGCGGCCGCTCATAGGATAAACACTACCTAAATTTCAAAAGTGCACTCCGGCTGAAACTTTAGGGTGTAAATTTAAAATTAATATTTTAAAAGCTTACCTTGTACAAAACTAAGCACTCCATCCTGCTGAATATACACTGAATTGTATTCTTCCCCGTAGTAGCGAAACTTGAATCCCAACTTTTGTTCTTCTCCCAGCCTGATTATATTAGCACCATTACCACTCTTGAATGGCAAAAAATTCTTAAGAGAAACTGCACCATTTACAAAGCAAGTTTTTTCGTAAAATATTGTTAAAATGAAACATAATATTGAAAATTTGCTGTAATATAAATAATACACCAGTTTTGTTTGTTTTCTAGAAACCATTTTGTTAAACCAATCACAAATTATCCTTTTTATTTGCTTTCAAGAGGAATACTGACACTTTTTAACAAGCCATTTAATATATGCATGGTACATGGTTGGTTTTTTCCTGGTGACAGTTTGTGCATAAACACAGTTATTTCTATTAATTCAATCAAATAATGGCACTGTTTGATTAGTTTGACAGCATCACATTGACGCAAATGATCAATGACGTAAAACTTTGAAAACAAACACGCATATAATGTTTTAAAACATGTTCATTTATTGTAATTTAAAGTGACTAATTGGGTATACAATAAACAGACTTATGTCAAGTCACTCATACCTCAAAAAGACTTTGGCTGGCTACTATTTTAATATCTCTTATTATTAGCATTTCTTGTGCGAGCTTCATCTAGACTGGATGGATTGCGCATTCAAGTACTCAAATGGCTGCATTATTGAAAAGCTAATTTGACTCAATTAAATAGTCTCAATTGATAGACATTGAAAACCTCAGCTCAAACAAATTAAAAATATTGTGATATCCGACAAAGTGTTACATTAGTTTATAATCTTGAAAGCTCATCCTGCTCATTTTTTATGTATCCGCAGCACGTCAAGTATATTTATTTCATTGACGTACACAGGTTTTGATAGTGCAAATGACCCACAGACTCACAAAAGTATTTTCATTTTAAACAAACAACAGAGTGTAAGTTGTGAACGTACTAATAGTAAGATGCCGTGATTCATAGACCAAATGGAACCCATTTATCCGAATACGTAGGGAGACTCTTTATCTCCTGAGGAGATTCTCCTCTATACCCTTATTTAACAGACATTTTAACTTTTCTTGTCTGTTTAATCAGCTACTCAAAATATCTATAAAAAATCACTACTTTAACAGACTAACTACTTCCTACAAATCACTACTTCTTAGTGCGTTCAAGTTCATTTTATGCATTTGCTTTATGCATGATGTTTCTGCCTGCTAAAGTTAGAATTTTCGGAGATACCTTTTGACTTCTCTGTTTTGCGTGGTTGTTTCCAAATTTTCTGGGTGTAAATTTAAAGCCACCAAAGTTAAATCGATTCATAAGTAGGTTAAAAGACATTTTATACGCAGCTTATGTTGTATTAAAATGCTATTTGTTGTAGCTACTATTCTTTGTGTTAACAACAAGGGCAAAAGTCCGTTGAAGTGCAAATCGAAATAGTAAAGGTCCACGATGGTTGTCAAGCTTATGAAAATTTCCAATTTTAAATGCTAGCACCGGACAACTCTTCCCAAACTTGCGATACCAAGGTAATGTTTCTCTGGCCTTGCCTATTCTGAAAATGCATTTAGAAAGCCGGATAGGTTTACTTCCTAATTCAAACAAAAATGCTATCTCCACTGTTGCCGACAAAAAAAGCAAAAATATCAAGCAAGTCAAATATTTATATGATTGAGACACAGAAATGACCAAAGTATACAAAAAGGTGATAAGTACTAATACAGATGTTAACTCAATGGCTGGCCAAATATAGTTTTGAAATAGTGAATTGCTGAGTAATATCATTATCTGCATTCTTCGGTAAAGCATTCCAAACTTATAATATGTATGTTTGTTCAGCTTCATGGTTTCTTGGACATAGCATCTAAAACAAAATAAATATAATTTTTTATACTTCGAAACTTAAATTCTATTTTTAATTGCAACGTTTACATACTTTATATCCATTAAACTTGAATTGATTTCCATAATAGTTGCAAACCACAGCAATACCACGAGACATACAGAGAATATAGATGGTGTTACGCTAATATAATTTTCTATTAATAGAAATGCACGGAAAATGATGGTTTCGCAAGAGAATATCGGACTGTAGTGTAAACATGGAAACATCAGCTTAATCGCGGGAACAATCACATACCCTACCAGCGAATATATCACAACGCAGGTAATTATAATGCTTGGTAAGTAGTCAGCAAAATTAAACGTATGTTTACCGTCTCGTTTCGATTTTTTATTGACAACGTTGCCTGATTGAAAATATAGTATATTTAAAAAATGGGAGAACTCTGTAGATTTTATGTTCAAACATGCCACCACCACTGACGTAAGAACCTTCGTAATTGTAAAAAACTCGTGAAATAAAATGTGAAGTAAACCTTTAGGATAGCGTAAAAAATGGATAGTTTGATAGAGACTAATTGCTGATGAAATAAGTAACACACCATTCCAAATTTTTCGAGTTTGCAAGTCAGATTTACAACAGAGTTTGACTTTGTAACCAGCAGTCACAAAAAATGGTATTATTTTTAAAGAATAGTTAAGATTCACAAATTGTTTTACAATTTTACGTATGGGTTTCCATAGCATTGTTTCAACACAATGTAAAAACTTGGCTGTTGGCTTTACGGCTTGGCTTTACGGTCACTAAACGAACCTAATTTTACACAACAGAAAGTTAGGTGTATGCCTAGGTTTTAGAAACTTATGCCATCATAAGCCATAAGTGCCTTGATGAATGCCAGGTTTAACCGTTGAATTCATTAGCAGGAATTAAGTTAATATCTCTTGTGAATTGACGTAAGTTGTGTGTTATTCTGAATAACTTATTCAATAAGCGTCTATGTGTGTATAAATCCTAATATGTATAATATTTTATAAACGGATACAAACGACGTAGTAAGTAAAAAGCATACGTTTGCAACTTGGTGCCACCAAGTTGGTGGATATCTTAAGATGTAACTCCTACATACGTTAACGTTATTTTTCTTAAAACGTTGTAGTCTGAATGAATTAAGGTTACACACTTCAATAGCATACAAATTGACCCTGAAAAGCACCTGTGTCAAGGTCAAGCCCATGTAGCTCTAATCCGGCGACGGGAAAAATGATTACAGACAGACAGGCAAATACATATACACGCTCACGCTTCTTCATAATGTGTATTGCCATTGCTCAAAATACCATATTTTTAAACCAATCATCAAAATTGCACATGGACAAAATCAATGTATAATTGACTTTAATAATGAAACACCGTTCGGACGATTGTAAAACTTAATATTTTTGGCAGCAGTCATACCATAGGAATATTGTCTTATACCACTAATAAAATACCAATAAGTGAATATTATATATGACCAAGAGCGACCAAAAACTAACGACTTTACATTCAAGCATTTTAGATATCGTTGTTATGCAAATATGTACTGCTGTCGTTTCTGTCAACGTATAAATTGTTAATTACATTAATATCAAAGCGGGGTAGATGGTAACAAATGCGGGAGTACTAATAATAGTAATAATACGTTTGCTTCAGATAATGTCAAACGTTGAACCTGAGATATTTTAATTACCTATACAGATAATATTATTTTATAGTCCCTAGTCCCTGGCTTTTTGATTCTATTCTCTGCTTTAATGTCCAAGTTTTGACTACACCCAGCAATATAATGTATTTCCTCCTCCTATTACTAATTAATACATGAATATTTTAATGGGTATGTAACGTACCCCTTGAAATATTCATGTAGCTTTTTGTTTTTTGCTCCATTGTTGTACTTGGTATTCGAAAAAGAGCCACAATTTAATATTAAAATATCTTTGTTATCTTTTCATCAATCTTTCCTTTCCATATTTTACCATGTAATTATAAACTTTGAAGATTAGCGTTTTATTATGATACATATCTTAAACTGAAGTTTCTTTTGGCTTTGCGGTTATAGAAGGAAATATGAACACGCCTTAAACGAAATATTGTCACAGCACTAAATTAATTCTTCCAAATATAAACAAATTTTGAAAGTTTTAGGGTTGGTTATAATGATTCGTTCATTTCTCTCTTATAACGAGACACAGGAACCTGAAACTTACTATATGTACATAATATTTTCTTGGAATTGGCTATCCAAAATTTATTTATAACTCTGCGTCAAAGTGTACATTACAAATAGTTACATCACAATTGAAAATACTTGGTATAGCATATTCATTTGAGTAATTTTAAGTGTTGATCTTGAGACTCTCTCGTGAATATTTTAGCATATAGCTTAGCTAGGTAAGTGCAATCACATAAGACGTTTGTAAATAGCAAAATGAAAAATAAAAGCTGTCAAGTGGCTTTGGACACGCAAAGAGTAAACTGTGTAATACTTGGTTCTTCTTTTGGAGTGTACCCCAAAACGCCATACCAATCACAACCACACTATTACATAACAATGTCGAATATACTTTTTACCCTGCGATTGAGCACACGCTAAAAGTTAAATTTGACAAAAATCATAGTCCAAATCAGTACGTATTGCGCTTTTTACCATTTCTATTGCGTTTGCAGACAATCCTAAAATATATAATTTCAAAATATGCACAAGTACTTTTTCCTTTATTAAAACTCTAATATTTTAAAAAATGCTGCAGCAGTTTGTTATTTCCATCAAAAGTTTTCTCATTGGTATGGTTGGTGTTGCCATAATTTTAGGTGTATATTTTTGCGCCTTTTATATTAACCTTACTAATGAGCATCCCCAGCAAAATATTACAAACGATAATAAAACAAAACATTACAAAAATCATGAAGTCTATACCACAAGTGCATCTACTGAAACTCAGTGTAGCCATCAACATTACACCCTACAAATAGATAAACCACTTTCATTAGTCCAAGGAGCAAGATTTGGAGATTTTGATCCCATGCTGGCATATGATCGGCAAAACGATTCCTTAGCTAAAACATCGTACCACATTGACTTTAAATCCTCTTATCCAGATGGACTTATTTTCATGTGGACCAGATTTAACTATGCGGATTTTGAAGCACTTTACCTGAAAAAAGGGTACCTACATTTTGGTTTTGGTTTTGGTGCAACAAGCTCCGGTGCATTTAAACGCTACTTGTTACCATCACATACAGCTTATTTAGTTTCCTCCAGTACCTACAATGATTCAACGTGGCACACAGCCAGCATTATAAGACACGGAAATTATGGAGAGTTAACGGTGGATGGAGTTGTAGTTGCAACAGGAGGCACAAGCGCTGATAACGGAGCAAATTATGTTAGCGGTGGAAGCACAGTATTTATTGGAGGGATTCCTATTTATGGCTGGGAGAAAGACTACACACGCAAAAAACTTCAAAATATGGTACATCCTTTTCCAGGATGCCTGAAAAATTTTATAATGGATAACAAAAAAGTTGGCAAACCATTTTATAGTCAATCTGTGCAATCTTGTTCGTCGTTTGTTGAAAACAAAATGTACTTTCAATATAATGCCGGGTATCTTAGATTAGGTACGTCAATTTGAAATATATAATTTCACGTAATTTATCCAATCAAGGTTGAGTCAAAATTTTGATGTTTTTCAGATAATTTAAAAACTTGTGAAAACTTTACGTTCTCCATGAGCATTATGCCTGGACGTCGTCGTTCAGGGATACTGCTGATAGTAAATGGCAATCTTGATGATTACTTGTTTCTACAAATGACTAATTGCACCTTGGATATCGACTATTCTGCTAAAGCTGAATCAACGTATCAAAAAGTGGGGCCACAACTATCTGGCATTACTCCCTTTGATAAACCTTATCATCTATGTGATGGTAATTGGCATAGAATCAGAGGTGCATTGTATTTAAATATCTATAGTATTTTTCTTAAGTTTAATATTCGCTTTTATTTGATGTTGAACATAATTATATGGTTTCTAAAGTGGATGTAAGAAAGGACGCAGTAACGCTAGTTCTAGATAATACGCCGTGGACATTGAAAGGAAATATAAAGTTAAGTACAAGCAAGACCGTGTACATTGGTGGTCATGCCAATCCAGACGGTGTACCCGGATTGGAAACTACTGAGCAGTATGATGGATGCATGCAAGATGTTTCTATTGACAACCAGAAGTTCAAGATTGATTCCAGCAACATTCAAGGATTTGTGGATCTTCGTGGTTGCCCAACTTAATATAATTCATCAATAATACTTATCGTAGCTCTTTTCAATGAGTTTTAAAAGCAATTTTAGGTAAAAGTTTATTAATGGAGCAATTGACTAATAAAATCTGACAAATAAATGAACCCATTGCAACAATAATATGTATATAATTTCTTTTGGAAGGATTTTATTTACAAATAATAGCATTCCAAGATAAGATTACATGAGCTTATCAAGCTACAAACGGTGTATGGTGCATTATATTAACTTCCTCTTACTCCATACGACAATGTTACAAATACTGTTTATGTACATAAATGAAAAATTGAAATCCAAAACGGTTTTTAATCTAACAGTGAATCATAACTTTGATAGCACCCCCAGTTCCATTCTTGGCCACTTCAAAAGCCTCCAGAGCATTTTCTAGTGAGAAGTTGTGTGTGATGAGGCGTTTGGCATTGACACTTCCGGATGCCACCATAGCCAATGCCATTGGATAACTGTTAAATGCACAAGAAATATTCTCATGAAACTTCATTCATTTTAGTGAAAGCATTCGGTACCATAACTGTAACTATTTCTTTGTGTAGCTCACCAATTGGCATAGCGAAATACTCCTCTGATGTCCACTTCCCTAACACAGGCTTTAATGATCGGAACTTTCACTTGAGCAGCGCCATGTCCCACAATACAAACACATCCACCAGACCTTGTAGCCAACATGCACAATGAAATGGTAGATTCTGCTCCACAAGCATCAATGGATATGTCGGGCTGAGCTCCCATTGTCTTTTCCACTTCCACAGCCAGATCCTCCGCAGTTGCTGAACTGCCCACCTGAATGGTGTAGTCTGCTCCCATGTTCTTGGCAACGTTGAGTCGATGCTCTGCAATGTCAGTCATAATGATTTGAGTGGCTCCCATTGCTCTGGCAACCATCATGGTAACTAGTCCGATGGGACCTGCTCCAGTGATAAGCACCTTGTCGCCCAACGTCACTCCAGCTCGCTTACAAGCTTGCACTGCAACGGAAATGGGTTCAAGCAACGCTCCCTCCTCCAAACTGACATGGTCTGGAAGTTTGTAGCAAAAGTCGGCCGCGTGAGTGTAGTATCTGGTGAGGTTGCCATCGTCGGGAGGTGTGGCGCAGAAGAAAATGTCTTTGCACAAGTTGTACTCTCCACGTTTGCAATCAGCACAGGTTCTGCAGGGAACTCCGGGTTCGATGGCTACTCGATCGCCGGGTTTGAGATGAGTCACGTTCTTGCCACAGCCGACAACAATACCAGCGGCTTCATGACCAATGACCATGGGACTGGTGAGAACAAAGTGACCGATTCTTCCGTGTTGCCAGTAGTGAACGTCAGAACCGCAGATGCCAACTGCGGCCATTCGCAAAAGAACTTCATCATCTTTGGGGATTGGCACTGGTCTTTGTTCCTATTAAAATGAAACAAAGAATTTGTTTAGACTCAATTTTTACAATTTTAAATGTACAAGGAAGGAAATGCTTACCAGTCTCAAGTCGCCCTTGGAGTGAAGGACGGCAGTAAGATTGTCAACGGCTGCGCTACCCATTTTAATACGCGAGTTTGCTTCTTTGGAAACAAATGAAATCTTTTATCATTTGATTTGTGCTCTCAACTCAAAAGTCTGTGTTGAACTGTGTCGAGATGTAGAGGGAGAGCAGTATTTATATGTGCCATGACTCACGGATAAAAAGCCAAAGACAGATTATAGCTTGGAGCAGGTCATAACCATTTTATCATTCTACGAATGTCGATGTCACCCATCTTGACACGAATATATCAAACCACCTGAAACCAGTTCTTATCAAAAGTCAAATAGTGTACGTTTATCATTCTCCAGAGAGTCAAAGCCTTTGAGATTGAGGTTGAGACTTTATTTCCAGTTGGCACTGAAAGTTTTTACTCCTTGCTACATGCATTTACTTAGTAAATTATACTATGCTGGTCTTGCCTAATTAAAGCAGTAAGCAATATACAGCACGCCAGTTTTTCCTGTATGAGCGTGAATCTGATAACGCATTAATTCCAGCTAAAAATGTCAAATATTTGTGCTAGGTCAACACGAGATTAATGATTATCACATTCTTTACCCCAGTGGATAAATTTATCTTCAATGTCTCCGCTATATTGTCATGTTGCACCGCTATAACATAAAATCTAAATGAACGATTTCAACATTGCTACTCATTAATCATGTCTACTTTGTAAGTTTATATGATTTCTACAATGCTGCTACAATATTACCACTTTTACCAATATTTACCAAGATACCTACTTATATTGTCGTGTGTTGACCTTTCCAATGACAGTTTTGCAAATTTCCATCTACACGTGTTGTTTAAATTTTTGCACTCGTTTCGCATTTTATTGCGATGATGCGTTTGAAGTATCGAAGTAAAATTGCCAATGAATGAATGGTTTTAGTAGCAGTCTGGTTGCATATAAACCAACTCAAATAGGTATTATTTGTTTATTTTCCTTATTTTGACTGTGTGTGATGATACTAAAGAAATTTTACAACAAAGATTATGTCATTTTGCAGGATGGTTTGCCGTTGATGTCGCAATAAAAGTGTACTCAAGATATTGGCCCAATACTATTGAGTTGAAAAATATTAGAATGTGTTTATGAAGATTGGCACTTTGGCACGTGGCAGATTTCTTTTTAATATATTGTTTTATTTTTCAAAATCACATTTGGATGCGTCAGAATAACGCAGACACTTACACCTGAAACGAGCGTTTTTGTATTTATGGCTTGTTGATAAAATGTATGAACTGAAAAGGATTTTTAAAAAAAATCTTGTCATTTATCGTACATATCGTACCCAAATTAAGCAACACTGTACATTATTATCGTGGGTCAACACAAGTGCAAGTGTCGAGATTATTTTATCAAAGCAAGTAGATACATTTGGATTCATTCACTTGGATTTTATTACATTTCTTGTACCCCACAACTCTTGTTTGATTTTTACTGATTTTATATTTCTAAATTCCAGCAGAGTATAAAATGGTTTCAGATTTGTTTAATCATATCAAAAGTTTATCGAGTCGTTAAGTTGGTGCGTTATTGGGTAGATAGTATAGTATTGCTAGCAAAGTAAACGTCGTAAAAAAGAAGCTGTCATTGGAAGGTCAACACGCGAAAATCTTATCAACTTTATAAAAAGTTTGCACGCATTTCATATGTTCTTATCAGTCATTCATAGAAAAACTGGTTTTAACTACAAACAAAACTGCAGTGCGTTGTGCACAAGGGTGCTGCATACGCATCAGCCCACATTCTTCAGTTTTGTGACGTCACGCGGTAACCTCTTTAATTGCTTGCTAATATTAGCAGGTTTCTGAGTTTTGAACACATTTATTTGGAACTTAATTTTATTACGTAGACGTGTTATGCACAAAATTACGTCAACTAGAATTTGTTGTCCATCTAGTACACTAATCCAGAAATAGGCTATGCACAAATTAATTCATTTTAATGCATCAATAGTATGATAAACAACGGCCAAAACAACTTTTTTTGCTTTGGAGTTCAAAACATTCCAAAAATAGTAACTAATGCGAATAAATAAACAATATGTTTTAAACATTCATCATAATATGACACATTTACAACTTACGCAAGTCCCGTTCGTAAGAACTAGTCACACCAATTAAGCTTAATTAACTCAAATTAAGACTTGGTTTGAATTTATGTTTACGCACGCTTGTCAAAATTTTCAGTATATATCCAGCCACTTAATTCATAGCAATTCACACTGGTTCAAGCACTCGAGCATCGAGCAGATAATTTAAAATTCAAAGTGATATGGATTCCATTCTTCAGGGAAACGTTTGCCATGCAGTTTTTAACCGTGAGTCTGCTAGTCATAGGACTAGCAATTAGCGCACGCCCAAATAACTTGGTTAAAACTGAACAATTGTCAAATTTAAATTCCAAAGAAACCTTGACCTCTTCCTCGGAAGAAAACTGGTTGGATGACTACAGTTTTGAAAACTCTTGCCCTCCAAACAAATTTTGGCATATCAGAGGTAAAAGGTGTGTACCTTTAAAGTGTCCTAGGGCAAACTGGCTTAGAGATGACAAAACTGGATTATGTCTGCATAAGAAACACAGTGAGGGAGGGTATTGGACTTTTGGCAGCAGTAGATATGTCGCGTAAGCAATATTAAATATTACATACAAAGAAAATATTTCATTGATGTTTTTTTACAAATTGTATATCATTTATTTTTATATTAGACGCACACCCCTAAGACCAATAATGCGGGGACGCATAAGAATCGGCAGAGTAAGAAATAACTCACATAGGCATTGGTGGTATAACTACCCAAACCGAGTTCAGATGGATGAAAATGTTCCAAAACCGAGTAAGACCACCGGAGTCCACTAAATGGGGCAGCGGGTTGTTAGTTATGAGATATTTTAACAATTTAATCAAATTTCAGTTAAAAATATTTTAAATATCTGTAATAGCTTAAACATAAACTTTATTTGACTAGCTACTATTTCGCAATAATTGTGTTCACCAAGCTTGTAATCTGTTTCCTGAAAAGTTCATTCTCTTTGCTTGTAATGAATGATGATAAAAAATGCGAAATGTGTGCAAAATTTGTGAAATCGTTAAAAAGTTATCATTATCATTTTAAAGGTCACAGCATAAAGAGAGATTGCGACCAATATTATCAAAGTTCATGCTGAATATAAATATTAATGTCACATTTTGAGTAAATATATTAACTAGTGCAGTACATTAGCAGGTTAAATATTTACACAGAAACAGAATTATTATAGAAAATTATAATAAACTCAGAATCGATAAACTAGATGTGTGTGCTTTGGGATTTCATGGGTGCGGGGAAAGAGTGAGATAATCATAAATCTCGTGTTGACCTTTCACACTGTCGTACCGATACCAACCAACCTTAACGTTTTACGTAACAATTTCTCTCAAGTCAAATCGGAATACATACATTATCTACCAAAGCCTGCGTTATCAATTATAATGGATAAGACATACGGTGAAATGCAGTTGAGTAAAAAGCTTAGGCATTTGAAGGAAACTGGAATTAATTAGTCTCCGTCTTTGCTGCTGTTGCTGACCCACGATAACTATACACTATTTGACTTTTGATAAGAACACCCAAACCGGTTTGAGATGGTTTAAAAAAGTGTCAAGTGGATGACAGTGACATCCACATGTTTGTAATGAGAAAATGACCTGTTCTTCATATTCACTGTGTTCATGATTGAGTCATGCCACATATAAATACTACTCTCCCACTAAATCTCGACACAGTTCAACACAGACTTTCCAGTTGAGAGCACAAACGAAAGGAGAAAAGATTTCAAAATCTTTCTAATAATCTCATTTGTTTCCAAAGAAGCAAACTCACGTATTAAAATGGGTAGCGCAGCCGTTGACAATCTTACCGCCGTCCTTCACTCCAAGGGCGACTTGAGACTGGTATGCATTTTTTTTTTACCTTTTTCATATAAAATTGTAAAAATTTAATCTTAACAAATTATTTGTTTCATTTTTAATAGGAACAAAGACCCGTCCCCATTCCTAAAGATGATCAAGTCCTGTTGCGCATGGCCGCAGTTGGCATCTGCGGTTCGGACGTTCACTACTGGCAACACGGAAGAATCGGTCACTTTGTTCTCACCAGTCCCATGGTCATTGGTCATGAAGCCGCTGGCATTGTTGTGGGCTGTGGCAAGAACGTGACTCATCTCAAACCTGGCGATCGAGTAGCCATCGAACCCGGAGTTCCCTGCAGAACCTGTGCTGATTGCAAACGGGGCGAGTACAACCTGTGCAAAGACATTTTCTTCTGCGCCACACCTCCCGACGATGGCAACCTCACCAGATACTACACTCACGCGGCCGACTTTTGCTACAAACTTCCGGACCACGTCAGTTTGGAGGAAGGAGCGTTGCTTGAGCCCATTTCCGTTGCAGTGCAAGCTTGCAAGCGAGCTGGAGTGACGTTGGGAGACAAGGTACTTATCACTGGAGCAGGTCCCATTGGACTGGTTACCATGATGGTTGCTAGAGCAATGGGAGCCACCCAAATCATTATGACTGACATTGCTGAACATCGACTTAACGTAGCCAAGAACATGGGAGCAGACTACACCATTCAGGTGAGCAGTTCAGCAACTGCGGAGGATCTGGCTGTGGAAGTGGAAAAGACGATGGGAGCTCAGCCCGATATTTCCATTGACGCTTGTGGAGCGGAATCTACAATTTCACTTTGCATGTTGGCTACCAGGTCTGGTGGATGTGTTTGTATTGTGGGACATGGCGCTGCTCAAGTTAATGTTCCGATCATTAAAGCCTGTGTTAGGGAGGTGGACATCAGAGGAGTATTTCGCTATGCCAATTGGTGAGCTACACAAAGAAATAGTTACAGTTGTATTAGTACCGAAAGCTTTCACTAAAATGATTGAAGTTTCATGAGAATATTTCTTGTGTATTTAACAGTTATCCAATGGCATTGGCTATGGTGGCATCCGGAAGTGTCAATGCCAAACGTCTCATAACTCACAACTTCACATTGGAAAATGCTCTGGAGGCTTTTGAAGTGGCCAAGAATGGAACTGGCGGTGCTATCAAGGTCATGATTCACTGCTAAATGGGAAAAGTTGTTTTTCATCTATAATGATTTTTTTATAAAAGCCAGCAGTATATTATATTTTAATTGATTTACATATTATTGCGCATAGCGTAGCGCTGTATAGATTGTAACGTTTTAAATAGCGTTTTAGCAACTTGAATGTTATGTTTTAATTTTTTAAGTGAAGTAACTGAAATAAAGCAAACCTACTTTTGTTGTAGAACGATACTTTTAGAACTGAGTTGTGTGATTATTCATCTTGACGGAATTGTTAAGATCGTTACATGCTATTGCCATCATTTATTCTTATTCCTTAAGCGTTAACTATAAAGCATATTTTGAACCACTAATTTGTTTGACGTTTTTGTTTCAAACCTGTAATAAATAGTGATGATAAATTCTTTTTCTGAAAATTTAAATTTATGTGTTAAAAAATTTGTAGGCATTTTCACTGCCAGCATGCGTTTTTTGATAATGTCTAGACACTACAACATTTTTGCACAACACATTTATAATTTTAAAAAATTGTAGTATTACTCTGTTATTTGACAAGAATAGTTACTTATTAATCACGATATATTGGCTATTTTGATGACGTCCATGGACCCGCCCGATACCCGTGGAATTGCAGGAAATAATGACTTTGAGGAAATTTAAAATTACTATAGTTTTGCAGCAAATACTAGACTAGACTAGAGGGAAGTAGCGATTTCCAAAGAGAAAGGGTATCTACGTTTGTAGTGGTTGTCTTATATTTTATAATCTACATAGAAGGTATTAAAGTAATATATAGATAATCTAATGTAAAATTTAGTAAGCATGTAGTATGTAGAGTGTTTTAGTTTTGTTTGGACCAATTGGCATTTGGAGAAACCCTGTATAGAACACACATAATAACCCAGATATTGGTGATTATATCAATTTTATAAAAATAGATTTTTTATGTAAAGCCAAATAATTTTTGGTACTATCAAAACCAGAGCAAAAACGTATTACATATTAAGCAATTGCCTTAAATCATAGCTAATTATAAATCCATATTATAGTTTCTTCTGTCTATTTCCGGAAAAGGTAACAAGCTTGTCCCGGATCCATGCTAACACTGTGTTATTCTTGAATGTAATGCTAACACTGCGTTATTCTTGAATGTAATGCTAACACTGCGTTATTCTTGAATGTAATGCTAACACTGCGTTATTCTTGAATGTAATGCTAACACTGCGTTATTCTTGAATGTAATGCTAACACTGTGTTATTCTTGAATGTAATGCTAACACTGTTTTATTCTTGAATGTAATGCTAACACTGTGCTATTCTTGAATGTAATGCTAACACAGTGTGTTATTCTTGAATGTAATGCTAACACTGTGTTATTCTTGAAAGTAATGCTAACACCGTGTTATTCTTGAATGTAATGCTAACACTGCGTTATTATTGAAAGTAATGCTAACACTGCGTTATTATTGAATGTAATGCTAACACTGTGTTATTCTTGAATGTAATGCTAACACTGTGTTATTCTTGAAAGTAATGCTAACACTGCGTTATTATTGAAAGTAATGCTAACACTGCGTTATTCTTGAATGTAATGCTAACACTGCGTTATTATTGAATGTAATGCTAACACTGTGTTATTCTTGAATGTAATGCTATTAGTGTTATTCTTGAATGTAATGCTATTAGTGTTATTCTTGAATGTAATGCTATTAGTGTTATTCTTGAATGTAATGCTATTAGTGTTATTCTTGAATGTAATGCTATTAGTGTTATTCTTGAATGTAATGCTATTAGTGTTATTCTTGAATGTAATGCTATTAGTGTTATTCTTGAATGTAATGCTATTAGTGTTATTCTTGAATGTAATGCTATTAGTGTTATTCTTGAATGTAATGCTATTAGTGTTATTCTTGAATGTAATGCTATTAGTGTTATTCTTGAATGTAATGCTATTAGTGTTATTCTTGAATGTAATGCTATTAGTGTTATTCTTGAATGTAATGCTATTAGTGTTATTCTTGAATGTAATGCTATTAGTGTTATTCTTGAATGTAATGCTATTAGTGTTATTCTTGAATGTGATGCTAGCACCATGTAAAAATCCCATGCTAACGCCGTGTTAAGGTCCCATGCTAACACCGTGCTAAAATCCCATGCTAGCACCATGTAAAAATCCCATGCTAATACCGTGTAAAAATCCCATGCTAACGCAGTTTTTCTGAAACACAAGCGAACTCTCTGAATTGCGTTTGGTTTTACTGAAATATACGTGGGTAATTGGAAATAAAGACAAATGATTACGTGCAGATACTTCGTAAATGGACGTAAAAATCCTGATAATTTGGTTCATATTTATTAAAAGTATTTGAGGAAGTGCGTGATCCGTTAGACAATTTCATGTAACCGGT
>CM056172.1:30338630-30343630 GCA_029691765.1 Entomobrya proxima
TCACGATATATTGGCTATTTTGGTGACGTCCATGGACCCGCCCGATATCCGTTTAATTGCAGGAAATAATGACTTTGAGGAAATTTAAAATTACTATTGTTTTGCTGAAAATATTAGACTAGACTAGATGGAAGTAAGGATTTCCAAAGGGAAAGGGGATCTATTCTTGTAGTGGTTGCCTTTTGTCTTATATTTTATAATCAACATAGAAGGTATTAATGTAATATAGTATAGATAATCTAATGTAAAATTTAGTAAACAGATAGTTTGTATGTAAAGTGTTTTTTATTTTTGTTAGGACCAACTGGCATTTGGAAAAACTCTGTATGGAACACATATAATAACCCAGATATTAGTGATTATATCAATTTTATAAAAATAGATTTTTCATGTAAAGCCAAATAATTTTTGGTACTATCAAAACCAGAGCAAAAACGTTTACATATTAAGCATTGCCTTAAATCATAGCTAATTCTACTAATCATTTTCCTGATTGTTGGACCGGTTTTGACGTAGGTATTTTTTGAATGCATCAATTTTATAACTTTGATAAAAATGTCAGAAAATGTTGACAAAAAATTTTCAACGATTGAAATCAGTTCATAATTATACACATAAAGCCCTACATAAAATTTATTGTATTTCTTCAATGTAACACGTGTGCGTGTGGTGTAAATTATCAAGAATGTGTGACATTAGAAAGCTTCACTGTTATCTATCAAAAATATACATTTGCATGGCAACTGCTCTATCTCCGAGAGATTTCCTGGCGTCTTCAAAAAGCCTAACTCCAGGAACTATAAAACTTATTTTAATTGTTCAGACGTTTATAACGCCACCTGAAATCCTTGTAACCTATCGAGGCGGAACTATAGTTCTTAATTCTAATCCGAAATTCAAGAAAAGTATTATTCATGTAGTTTTACGACATATAATGCTAGCAGAAGCAGTGTTCTTTGAATTATTTGCGAGTGCTCGTGTGTACTGGCTACTGTCCCAAGTAAGCCATGACGGAACTTCATCAGATGTATTGGCTCCAATAATATTTTGCGTTATAATAGTCTCTCTTACAACAATTGGATTATGTGGCTATTACATTATATACGCTACTTGTCAGGATGCTTGCTATCTTGTCACACAACGATTCATTATATCTCCTGTGCAAAACCCGGAAAACAAAACGCTCATTACAATAGGAGACATTTTAGTTATTTGCAGTTCCAGTACAATGCTTTGTTTTCCTATTTATGTTATATTTGCTCCACTGGTAATTGATTACGACATTCTGCAAACAATTCTTAAATACTTTGTTCCAATAATACCCAAAAGAGAGCTATTTGTGACTAAACTTAGCATTGGTTTGATTTATGGTAGTTTAACTGCATATTTTGCCGGATACTTAACTTTTATATTTGCGGTTATTGTACTAATAATGGAAGGACTTCAGCAACTTTCCAATAATCTTCTTATTTTGAATAATCGTAACTATCAGCATTTGCTAAGAAGCTATAGAATTCTACAAATTGTTCTCACCATACTTAATCAGATTTGTGCAACACCGGCATTGTGCCTGGTCATATTTGGAATTATTTTAAGCAGTAGTTCAGGATACACGGCTGTGAGGCTGTATGAAAAATTGAATTCGTTGGTTATTGCCTCACTTTTGTTTATGATATTGGTAGTACTGATTGTGGATTTTGTGGCCGTATACTTAGCTGATATTCTGTACACAAATGTTACTAAATTTAAACAAGCGTGGAAACTGCACAATGTACAATATCATTCTAAAATGGAACGAAAGCAGCTTTTGTCATGCCCCCAGGTTGGCTATAACCTTGGACCTGTACGTCGTGTGAGACAATTCACGGCTTTGTTAATTGTAAACAAGGCTCTTGAATGCACACAAACTTTATTGTTGCTTTCATGAACAAATCATTAACACTTTTCTCAAAAAACTTAAATTGTGAGTGGACGAAAAGTCTTCCAAAATTAAATTGAGTTATGTGTCACATATGTAAAACACTTGAGTTTTGGACATACATAATCATAAATGCTTAACATTCTAACATGTCACGATTAGTTTGTATTTTCTCTTTCAAAAAATTCTTGTAAATTTTTGCAATCAAAAATAAATAATTACATAATAATTCAGATAGTTTAAGCTTTAATTAAGCATACTGTGATAGCATTTTCATGTTTACGCACGCAAAAGGTAGTTTTTAAATTTTAACTGAAATTAAAATTTTATCACGAAAGCTGAATGAGTTTATTTGAAGTTTACTAATGGTAAGCAAGGAAGCTAAAATGGCATTATTAATTTTCAATTGTAAGTACAGCGTCAATATAAAATGTCAAACTTTCACTCAAGCCCACGCAGGAAAACCTAATGCACGTAGCATAATAGAAATGTCTGACATTTTAAATATTTTTTAAATGCCATATTATTTCAATTTGATATAGAAACATAAAAGTAGTTTGCAGTTGTCTTCCCAATTCTGTGATCACGTATAATGTTTGCGTAAATAAATTATATCGGTCTATTGTTCAGCATACAATCCCAGAGAACAAACATTGTGTTTTCCTTCTTTAAAGTTTCAAATTTGACAGGAAAAATAGTCCAATTTTGGTATTTACACAGTCTGCTAAATGCTTAATCTTTCCAATTTTCTTGCTCAACGTTGTATGTTGCTAAATTTACTGGCATTCATTGTTATTTCTTAAATGTTCAAAAGCAAAATGCTTGCTTTATTGTCGCTATTCATTACTGTGTGATAGCTCAGCAATAACATATCAACAGGGAATTGACCTATTGTAGGCAGTTCATTGTTTCAATATGATAAGTCAAACAACTCACCGGGTTTTATCTTTTTTGACTTGGTTAACTCGAATATCCTGCGCATCTTCATACATTTTCGACAAAGCAAGTACTCGTCTTAAACTTCACGAAAATTCGCGAGTCCAGCAAAGAACTGTTTTATTCTTTAACTCTCACATAATTTATATGCTACTAACTTTACTAATCATGAGAAAAATTTACACCTATAAAGACTTTGATCGATTTCATCTAACATTGGCTTACTTTCTTTGCGCTGGGCTTTTGACAATGTTCCTTTCCATTATTCGATTGCACACGGAAGACGTGCGCATGGGATTTAATGGGCTGCTAGATTTCCTTCAATATTTGCAACGTAAGAACAGTTTTCTTAGTACAGACTATAATATAAAAATTAATTTTTAACATAATCTTTTACAATTACAGATATGTACTACCCCAACCGAATCAGTAAACGCAGTTTATTATCTGTCGTGCCGGAACTTTGTATTTGCCTTGTGTCAGGGTTACTCATGTGCCTGAACATAAGCTTGTTTGTACTAGTGTTGTATGATCCTCAAGAAGTTCCATTTCTGGGACATCTAATTCCTGCAAAAGATTTTAATATTTTCTTGCGAATTCTAATATGCACATATCATTTGTTTGGAATCACGGCTTTATGCCAAAGTTTAAGTTTTACAAGCAGTGCTATGATAATCTACAATTTTTACATTCCATACATTCTCGGCAAGGAACTCAGAGTAGGTCGTCCGATACATAAATATAACACGACAAGCAAACTCAGAGAACTACACAATTTATGTTTAACATTTCGAGCATTTCAAGCACTTCATTTTAACGAGCTTAGTTATCTTGGCATATTTCTTGTGATTGTTAACGCTGCCTGTATGATAACTGCCGTATACATTTTCTTTGTTTTATTGCGATATGGCAAGGTCTTAAAGCTGATAACAAAAGCTCCATTAGTACTGGCCGCCGTACTAATAATGGTAGTATGGAGTGGTGTCTTAGAATTAGGAAGATTATTCCACGTTCGGGGCAGAAGAGTGCTTGAAAGTTGGAAACGATTTGATTGGGGATCACCAAAGGAGAATAAAATAATGACAAAATTTCGGTTGTCGTGTAAACCCATTTTAATCTGTTACGGAAAAACGTTTACAGTTGGACCTTTGAGCGTGCTAAATTTTTAGAAAGGAGTTACGCGTGGAACATTACGAGTTTTGCTATCTATTGATCCATAATGTTGGGAGTAAATATACCAAGTTGGGGTATTTATATAGTTGTGGTATTTGTACTGCAAGTGTTTGATAATTTGTTTGTTATTATTGATTTGTTTGATTGAACATTTGATTATTTCATGAGCAGATACTATAAATCTACTGACAATCAATATAATAAAAGGGAGTAACTATAAAATGCTCAATCTTGACCATCTATTTTTTGGTAATGCACTTTATACAAGCCTCAAGGGCTCAAGATGCACTTTGATAAGTCATAAGCCAAAAACATTTTTGCATGCAGTCTTAACATTTATTAATAAATACTCAATAAATAGTGAATACATATTACGCTAATTAGTCAATATATTAAATGCAACTCCAGTTCAGATGCTTATTTGATTCAACGTCTCAACACGTTATCCCTAAACTGTCCGATAACATTCCCATGTGGGTTGTACAGAGCACAGCCCACAATCATGTTACCCTGACGACCAGTGCCAAAGCCAAGATCTCTACTGCTTTTCCACACAAGCTGCGTAAAATGACCACTTCCTGGCTGCCAATCTCCATTGTAGTCATGTTTGGGTTCTTCATTGTACCAGGAATTTGTTGCACTTCTGGCAGCATCTACGTCAGACGGGGATCCACCCCATTGAGCCCAGAGGTTTTCCCCAGCACCGTTTTTGTAGGGACAGGAGTGATCAATTTTTCCCGGGGAAGAGGTAGATCGGGACGCAATTGTTGGAGACGTGGGTTTAGCATGGGTTTTATGTTGGTTTGGTTATAGTTCACTATTATATTTGTTTTGTTGTTGTTGTGTGTGTCACACCTGGATAATGGTTATAGGGGGGTATTGAATAGTGGAGGTTGGTCCGGGTACTATTCTTTTCATGCGAGGATCGGGGGTGGGCATGGAGGGGGTGGGGTGAATGAATGTGGTGGGTTGG